>CAOLHI010001117.1:0-463688 GCA_948474755.1 Ctenosaura bakeri
TGTAGCTACCACAATTGCTGCTAATGATATATAACAAGTTTATATTTGTCTCACTGACTTATTCTGAATGGGTTCTGCTCGATGCTGCTTTAATTAGACACAAGGAGCATTGTATCTATCTTGATTCTATACAGGTCATAGTCTTGAGAAAAGGAAGACGGTAACATCTCATGTTCTTTTGAAACATTGGTGGTGCATTCTTGGAAGCATGACGTGGTTTTTGAGGAGGACATCCATTCTTAATTTGTGATGAAATCATTACATCAGTGGAAGTTTTAGCAAAAACCCTGAAGAAAATAAAGACTCCTAGATTACTTTCTTTCTTGTGTTGAGGCGTGTAAAAATAAATCCTAAGAACATGTACAGTTCTCAGAACTCAAAGCAAATGAAAATGGATTTTCTCAATGTAACAGTTGCTTACATCAGAGCTATACCATCTCCTACTTTTTATTGCAGACTTTATCACAAGCAGGAGTAACTGACTATTTATAAAAATATAGCAGGATGTAATGCTCCGGAGGAAGTCTAATCTCATTCAGGACTTTAGCTGAAGAAGGGAAATTGGATTTTTTTGCCTTGGAAGGTATCACTTCATACTTGCTTTCCACTAAACCTCAGCTGCTATTTTAATGGTCATTCCCCAGTCTGGAGCTCTTCACAATTCACTTTTGTTTTAACCACCATGGATAATTTGATGTCATCAGCAAGCCTAGCCTCTTTGCTGTTCAGTCTTAACTCAAGGTATTTTGTGAACAAGTTGAAAAGCAGTAATTTCAATATGGGTCCCTCAGGGGACCCCACTACTCACATCATTTCACTCTGAGAAGTTCTCGTTTATTTCTATTTTATGTTTACTGTTTTTTAAGCAGTTACCAATCGGCATAAGGACCTTTTATCTTATCCCATGATCTCTACATTTCTTCAGTAGTCTTTAGTCAAGGAGATAACCAAAAGACACTGGAAATCCAAGTAAATAAAGGTCAAGATCCTGTACAATATTAGTACAGTGTTAATATATGCCAGTGTAGTAATGCTTGAACCTACAGCACACATGCTCCACCACTGAGTCAAAAGTGAGTGGGAGGACAGTATGCATGCTTGCAGAACAAATAGTTGCACTAAGATCGGCTCTTACGCTGCCTCTGAGGAAGTGCACCTGATTGCACAGTGCTTTTTATGATCAACTAACACCCCAACAGCATTCCAGTCTACTGAATAACTCTGATCCCCATATTTACTAATACTCTCAAAGTATTTGTAAAGATTACTGAGATAGGAGTTACCCTTGTAGATTCCATGTTGATTCTTTTTGAGCCTGGATTGTCTTTCTGTCTGATTGATAATATGATCATAGTCATTGAGGTTAGCCAGAAGATCTACTTCTTTGTTGTGAGCAGAGCACACATTTATCCAGTCAATTTGAGGGTAAAGTAAAGCCACCCATTGTTACAACACCTACTCATTTGGATGTTTTCCTTATGTCATTCTCCCTCTCAAGATCATCCTGAGTGGTTTGGTGAGGAGGGCAGAAGCTTGCCTCCAGTACTGCGGACTTTAAGTCACTGCATTATTCCCAAACCACCAGTGGCACTACCTTTCTACAGTGGTAGGATTGAATGCTCCTGTTGAGCAAGTAGCTATGCTGATGATAGCAGTGCTGCTGGTAGGGTCTCCCCTGTTAGACACACTTTTGCTGAAGAGCCACGTTAAATGTGCCAAACAGCTAGTGGGCAGCAGTAGTAGTTGAAGATGACACTGTCAAAGGATCTTTCAGAGACAATAGCAGTGGCACCCTAACTAATACTTGTTAGTACTGTGCAGAAGGAGTCACCATTAAACCACATGGATGCCTTGTACCATGAAAACTCTATGATGAGAGAACCCAAAATTAAACAAGAGATAATGGCAGAAAATGAAAACTCCTAGACACTCAACAAGCTACTGGGGTACAACAGAAGACAGCTACAAGTAGCACTGTGGTGAATAACACAACTGAACTCAAGCCAGAAGGAGGTTCAGTTGTTGACCTGCTGAGAGATGAAAGGAAAGTCCAGAGCTGCACAGCATATTTTATAGGAACATAGAATGTGAGAGTCATGAGCCAGGGGAAGCTAGGCTTAGTAAAACAAGAAATGGAATGTGTAAGCATTTCAATATTTGGGGTAAGTAAGCTAAAGTGGACAGGAATGAGACATTTTGAGACAGATAAGTACACAGTGTTTTACCAGGAAATGAAAATCTAAGAAGAAATGGGGTGACATAGTGAGATATGTAGCAAAAGCGGTCAAAGGATTTAATGCAAAATCTGGTTGAATGATATCAATAAGACTTCAGGGGAGACCCATCAATATAACTATAATCCAAGTTTATGCTGCAGAAGAAGGCAAATGGTAGTAGAAGAAGAAGAAATTCAAAGATTCTGTGCTGGAGTCCAGCTGGAAACTGATCACACACCAAAATAGGGCCTGTTGTTAGTCGTTGGTGATTGGAACGTATAAGTAGGAAACAGAGTAGAATTAGATGGTAGGAAAATTGGCCTAGGATCAAGAAATGAAACGGGAGAACAACTGATTGAATTTTGTGAGGCCAGCAATTTGTTCATAGCAAACACATTCTTTAAGCAACCCAAGAGGTAACTGTATACATGGACAACAGATGGCCAATATAGAAATCGAATAGATATGTAATTGGAAGCAGAAGATAGAGATACTCCATTCTCTCTGCAAGAGCAGGAGCAGATTGTGGTACAAATCATATCTAATCAAAAATTAGAGTAAAGCTAAAGAACAATATTAAACCAACTATTGTACCAAAATACAACTTGGAGAACATCCCTGTAGAATTTAAAGATATGCAGATGACACCATACTATTAGCAGAAACTAATTAAGACTTGGAATGATTACAGAAGAAAGTCCAGGAATAAAGTAGAAAGGGAGGTTTACACCAGAACATTAAGAAAACAAAAATAATGACCACAGATGATTTACATAACATTTAATTAGAGGACATAGTCATTGAAATAGTTCAATATTTTCCATAGTCCATTAATCAGAATGGAGACTGCAGTCAAGAAATCACAGGAAGGCTATGACATTAAAGGGCAGCTATGAAGGAAGTAGATAAGATCTTAAAAGTATCAAGATATATCATTGAATACTAAAATTAGGATTGTTCATGTCATTGTATTTCCAATTTCTATGTATGGTTTGTGAAAGCTGGACAGTGAAGAAAACTGATAGGAAGAAAATCTATTCATTTGAAATGTGGTGCTGGGGAAGAGTTCTACAGATACCGTAGACTACTAAAAAGGCAAATACAGTAGAGTCCCAGTTATCCGACGCAAACGGGCAGCCGCAGCATCGGATAACTGAAAAGGTCGAATTACCCGTACTCCCGTGGCGGCCGCCATTTTGGGGGTGTGTCAGGGGGTGTGTCGGGGCGGGCCTGGGGGCGTGTCAGGGCGTGTCTGGGGGCGCGGAAATGCCCACAGCCACGCCCCCAGGCCGTCGCGACGCCGGTTAATCCGGAGTGTCGGATTACCGAGTGTCGGATAACCGGGACTCTACTGTACATATGTCTTAGAGCAAATCAAGCCAAAACTCTCCCTGGAAGCCAAAATGACTAAACTGAGACTGTTGTACTTTGGATCTATCATGACAATACACGGCTTACTAAAAAAGGTAAATAATGGTAAGGTAGAAGGCAGTAGGAAAAGATGAAGACCCCATTACAAATAGACTGAATCAAGGAAGCCTCAGCCCTGAGTCTCCAAGACCTGTGCAAGGCTCTTGATGACAAGGCGACCTGGAATTCTCTCATTTATAGGACCGCCATAAGTTAAAACTGACTTGACAACAGATAGCAGTTATTCCTAAGAGTACTTCCGTAGTGGATTCAACCCCATTTCTAGTTCCTAGTTCAGTTAATACTTTGCTACCTTTGATGTACAGACTGATATCACCTCTGGTAACCCTTTGTCCTTCTAGTAAAGTATGTATCCAGAAATGACAGTGTCACACTGGTTTTCTCCATTTCATCAAATTTACATTCTGTCCATTGTATATATGTTCTTTGTTGAAGCCAAGCATCCCACTCAGAGACTACTAGCATCAGCATAGAATCACATATACTTCATAATCCTCTCTAGGTATCTTTGAAATGTGAATTTTACCATTTGACCATTATGCCTCTATAACTGTCACGTTTTACTGTATGCACTTGGCTTATATCTGCCATATTCTTATTTAGGCAATCAAGAACATTTTCCCCTTCATCTCAAAGGGATGGTTTTAACCCAATTGGGATGCTTTACAGCTTCTTCCAGTAGTTGCAATTGATGGCTTCCATGACACACTGGGGCAGTGAACCTATTTTGTGATCTAATCCAAACTTTAAGGGAGCTAAACATGACGCAGAATCTTAGCTCTAAAACAGGTTTAGCACCTTGGAAATCTCCTTTTAAATTTGAATAAAAAGTCAACAGTTCCATCATCCCACTGATGTAAAAGCCGCCACAGCCTGGCCACTTTACCTCAGGAGTCTGTTTGAAAACTGTTCTGCCACCTTTATGATGTTTGGTGCTAGCAATCTGATTCCATTCTGGTTGAAGTGGAGACTGAACCTTTCCTATAGGCTTAGGCTTGTTCCCAAACATTCCCTGCTGCATAATAAGTCTAAATTTGTCCTCTTGATACCACGGTCTGATCCATGTTGAAATTTCTTGGTTACACTTTTCTAGCTAGTTTCTGTATGTGAAACAGACAACATTTTGGATAAAACTAGTTTGAATGTTCTGTCTTTTACCTTCCTACATGTCATTCCCCTGCCCCAGGACCCAGACAGGACTCTTCCCAACAATGACATCCTAGAGACATCAGAGGGACAGTACTTAGTGGCAGCTAGTGCAGGTGGAAAAGGGAGAGCCAGGCTTCTGGCAGTGTTTATATAGGACAAGCTTGTTAATTAGACTATAGCTGGGTGAGACGTTGAGGCTATATAACCAGAGGTCAGGATGGCAGAAAGCTGCTGGAACCTACTGATTCCATTGGTGGTGTCAACCTTGCTGATTCTTGCACTCCTTGCTCATGTTCCTTGGACCTTTGCTTGGACTATAGATTTGGCTTTGGACATTGCATCTCTGGACTGTTGGTAAATTCTGACCCAGGTGCTCGGGCCTTGCTACAAATCTGCTTTAAAAAATGCTGTTTTGCCAGTTACTGTTATCTGCCTGATTATGCAGCTGGGAAGCCTTGGCACAGGACAGCACAAGCCTGCCTGCACAGGACAGCACATACATTATGATTCCAGGCTTGGACAACTATGACATTTCCCTGCACAACAACCACTTACTCCATCCAAGTACTGTCAACCAGGCTGATGGGTTATATCCACAACCTTTGCACTAAGCTGGCAGTTTAACACGTAGCCTTCATATCCTTTGCAAACCTAGCTATCTATGTCTCATCTAATTGACTCTCACAGTACAAGCTCCCCACCTACCAAGTTGTATACCAATAGAGGATTATATCTGTTTCTTTACAAGAAATGGGTCCTTGTATGATTGAGGATGATTTGTCTCAAAATAATACCCGTCTTCATACTTGACAAGTCCATCAATTATGTATAAACCTGTACTTTATTTCTGTTTCAAAGTGCAAGGTATCCAGCCCACCTGACTGTGCAGTTTGTAGGAATAATGCCACCTCTTATTTAATTCTAACTTCCTTGACACATTCTGTAGTTTGCCTGCCTTGATTTGAAAAGTCTGTCCTAGAACATATGCTTCAAAACCCAGTTTCAAATTTTTGCAACTCCAGTTTTTATGGGCTGGTGAAGTAGCTATACTTTGCCTAATAATTTGTCTGTCACATAAAATTTTGGACACAGTTATTTGTTTACATTGAACTGTAACATCTGAATGATGGGAGCTTGTGGGTCATCTAGTCCAGTCCCTGATCAGTACAGGAAATCCAGAGTTAGAGCTTCTCAAAGAGATGGCTGGCCATCCTCCATTGTAAAAATGTAATGAAACTGTCTGGTTCTGTTGTTAATTTCTCCTTAAGTTGTTCTGAAATACTGAATCATTTAGTATTCTTGGTCTAGTATTTGTTAGTATCTTGCCCTGAAAACTTAAACGAGTTTAGAGTAGCTCAGTTGACTTAAGTGTCTACCCTAGTAGACAGATTAAATCAATTCCTGAATACCGTGAAACCTGCAATAATATCCACCATATCTAATTATTCTACCTCCATTGACTCATATCCAGAAAATGTAGGGTGAGAGAAAGACACGCAGAAAGAGGCAGTCAAAAGAGAAAGTGAAGAGAGAACTACATGATTTAATTTGCAAAGACAACACATAAAGTGCATTATAGCAACCGAATGTTCTTGTTATGGAGGAATGGATTGGATTGCATGAGACAGACCAGCTGAAGCTGGTGAAAGATGCTGCACATGACAGAGCACCCATCCATAAGATGCACTTCCAAGTGTGACCTCCATCCAGAACACAATTAGTGTCTTCTCAGTCAGCTATTTGACCAACTTGACTCTTATGCCAGGAGAAAGGTGGGATAATAAACATTTCTTCCATCTCAATTGACTATTTTGCCAAACGTGCCTGAACTAAACTTCTGCTTAGGGTCCATTACTAATTCAAGACATCTGTTCACACTGTTACAGCAGATGGAGAAAGAACCATGTATACTGGTTCTGATGATACCTTGAACCAAACCTTGGGATGATGACTTCCAGTAGTATCACATAGCTGTGAAACACCATGAGGAAACAAAATGGAACTATAGGATATGTGCTAATTGAGGAGGGGGCGGCACGGCCCCTTTAAAAAGGGGGGGTCACGACTCCGCCCCCTCCCAGCATGCAGTGCAACCAATGGTCGCATGGCAATGATGTGGTTCTCCCACATGAGAGGGCACCAGAGCGCTTCTCCCTGAGCTGCAGCGCGCACGGCAGGGGAGGATGGACCGTAGCTCAAATGTGATGGGTCAGAACAACAGTCCAAAGTGCCTCCCTCTAGGTGGGCTCTGAGGCCTAAAACCAATTACTAGTCCCAGCTACAGTAGATCTGTTGAATCAGTGGGATTTACATAAGTGTTGATTTATGGTTCAATAATTAAGTCAAGTGAATCTTCTCTACATGGGAGGAGCAGTTGTATTTGTACTAGAACAACCAGATTGTCACTACTTCCTCTGATAAGCAGACAATTCAGAAGAATACCATTGTTCGATGATACTGGACTATTTCTATTCCCAACTAGAACTGTCCCATTGAGATTTTATATTAGTGTTATCATTTAGCAAGCAGTTTGTTGTGTCTTCTTTAGTTGGAATAAACAACTTGATTTAGACCGCTGAAAGTTTCTGAGTTTTTGGAGAATCAGCAACTCCTGTTGTCCATTATCAGTCATATAAGGTCATTTAAAACTCTTTACAGAGCAATCCTGGACTTGAATATTCAGAAGTAGGCCCCATTGAATTCATGCATGGAGATAACTCAATATAAGATTTTAGCCTTAATACTAGAAATTGAATATAAATTCTTTAAAACTGACATAATTGGAATACCACAAGAGAAACCACTGGTGACAATTAGAGTTGCCAGAGGAAAAACTGGAAAGGGCTCCTATAGCATTAATGACTATGTCGAAGAGGAATCTGAACAGGCATTGCTTGTCATGTAACCAGATAACAAGGAATGCCTGCTGAAATTTGCACTTCTTTACAGTTATTCAAGATACAGAAACCCTTTCCAGATTGTCATCGGTATTCTCTCTCATGGTATTTCATTTGTGGTGGAAGTTTTCACTCTGGCAAACCACGTATATCACATACATATACATATACATGCACATATGTAGACTATTATATTAATTAATATATCTTCCTTTAAATCTTTTTTTACTAAGATTTTTGTGTTTTATTCTAATTTATATCTATACCTGTTTTCAGCATTATATATTCATTTAAAAGAGGGATGGGCAACTATTGCCCTCCACATGCTGTTGAACTGCGGTTACTCTCATCCACAGCCAAAGCTTTGAAAGTTAGTTTTTAAACTAGTTCATCACAGTCACGGCTTAAAAAAGAAAATACCTCCCATTTGAAATAGTTACCAATATACTTGAATTTTACAGGTAGCTGTTTTCTGTTGTTCAAATCTAACTAAAATAGTTACTTTTTAAGCTTTTTTGTGGGGGGGGGAGTGAAATGTACATCAAGCTTTTTGTCTTTGGCATGCTCCCCTTGGTTATGGTACAAGGTATCTTACAATTTGTTGGCCAGGCATCTGATAGAAGGGTCATCGTAGGACACATTGCTTCTAAACTTTTAAAATATTTATTTCTCCATTAAAACATTTATTTCCTATATTAATGAACTCCTACATTGGCAAGAACGCTGATCTGTATAAATAACACCAACAAATTTGCACTCGAGAGTCTAGAGTAGCGCTACTCTTAAGTGGTGATCTGAAGGCTGGTCACAGTCCACAAACCGTTGGCTGTTTGTCCCTGCCACATTTCCAGGAAAGAAAGAAACAGTTGTATTCAATGAGCGTAACTGTGGTACTCATCTTTGGCACATAGGTTGGAGGGGGATTCCAGTTCCCTGTATCAGATAGCTTTAGATGTACTTGTCTAAATTATTACATACATAGTAAAGGCAGCCTGGAGAGCCAGTGTGGTGTAGTGATTTGAGTTTGAACTAAGACTTTAGTTACTTGCAACAATAGCATTGGCCTGAAAATATATATACTGTACTCCTGTTAACCCTTTTATATATTCTTCACTCCATACACTAGAAGCCTGATCTTGGCTATAAGTTAAGTATAGTTCCTTTTGATTTAAATGAGAGAGATTTTAATTATACATTTTAATTGCATGTGTCTTCAGTCTAACCAGTAATTTGGCTGTGAAAGATGCATATTTAAAATGAAATACCAGAAAAACTTTATCTTAAGTGGTGGGGTCTCAAACACTTCAGATTGTTAGGTGTTACTTTCTGTTTTCTGTGATTATGGTTTCTTTACTTTTATACTTTGCCTAACGTGTCATTTTCCGATATGTCTTCTGTGACACTATCTGAAGTTTATAAGAATGAAATAAAGCTGTTTCAAAAGAGGGGAAAACTAGTTTTTATAAAGCATCTTAGAAGTTCTACTGTGTAAACTGTATAAATATTTTCAGCGAATGAGTTAAATATTGTACAATGTCTATTTTTGTTCTTAATTCCTTAATTAATAAAGTACATAAAGTTAAATCCAGTTGTTAGTCCCAAAGCAAGCAAACCCATTGAATCAATTGAATTTTCATCATTGTTAATTTATCAAGTCCCCATTAATTCTGTGGGCCTGCCAGTAGTTGGGACTAGCCATTTGATTTAGTCCAGGGCTTGTTCATAATGTTCATTCATACATAAGAGTACCTCCTCTCTCAAAATTTCTGTGTTCTTACTTTTTTAATAATCACTAGAAATTGAACTATTGCATATTGGTTACAATGTTATTATGGTGTGTGAATAATTGTTCTTTGCAACTATTGATGAATGGTTTGGGGAGGAAAAAACTCCATAATGAAATGGTTTGGAATATCAGGTAAGTATTTTAAATGTAAGAAAGGACCCTGTAGTGGAGAGTTTTTTCTTTGTAACGTTACTTTAGAAGATGAAAAACATTTTTATTCAATAGAAAACCAGCATCATCCTTGCTCATTTGAGGCCATTTTTGGCAGCATACTGATAGTCATACATACATAAATGTGATAATCACTTTGAAATGCAAATTGTTAAAGAAAAATAGCATATGGTGGAGGTAAGTACATTTTCAAATCAGCTCGTACATTTTAGGAATATGAGTGCAGCTAAAATTATTCTTTGGAAAGAATCTGGAGCTTTTGACACATTGAAGCTTGAACTAATCAAGGCTTCTCTGTAAGCATATACACATATCCATATCAAGGAACCAGTGCTGAGAATACATGGATTAGCATAGTAATTTAACTGCCCCCTGCTAATCAGCTAAAGCAACCAGATGATGCGTGCACGATGCATTTGCAGAGGCACTCTTTCAGAACTCTGAATAAACCAGATAGTTGACCATGTATTTTATGTTAATTCTAATAAACTGAGAAAGTGAGACAGATGCTAAAGTGCTGCCGGCCCTTGCCTGTAAGATTTTGGCATGACGGTTTTACAAGAACCACTTCACAAAAGGATCTCTCTCATGAGATGCAGCATCCCATTAAGTTACTAAATTCAGGGTTTAGCAGACTGATCTGCTATGTTCTTCATAAAATTTCAGTACTAAAAATATATTGCTTAAATATGTACAGATTATGTTTTTAAAGTCCTTCTTGGAAGTAAGGAGGGGAATTTGCTTCCTAATGGAGTACTGAGTGGAAGCTTTATGTTGAATAAATTATAGGAAAGGAACTTGCCATTAACAGGTTAGTTTGGCGTAATTATAATAATGATGCTATTCTTTGGCATTGAACAGAAATTTTGTGTGGGTGTGGGTGTGGGTGGGTGTGTAATATATCAAGTATACAAATGATGAGAAAAGCAGTACAGCCATAGCTCAAGGCCTGTCCTGGACAAGGCAGACTGTTTGGGGGATTCTGTAGGTCATTCTAACGTCAGAGGTTAACTGGATGTTGGAAAAGAAAATGTGCTGAACTGCATTTACCTGTTCTCAAACACTCTTTTGTAACTTGATGTTGCCACCAGGGCAGGAGAAGAAATGCGGATAGGCATTTCTTCCGCAGGTAGGTAAAATGAGTTCCCAGCTTGTTAGAGGCAATTAGCTAAACACATTGTAAGCCACTTACAGAGCACTTAGCTGATAAGCGGTATAAAAATGCACATGCTATTGCTATTGCTAGGCAAAAATAATTTCTGCTGCCTATGTTTCTTTGCTACTGATAGCATTGCAGAGCACAACGCCACTTAGGCATGCTTCTACCTGCAGGATCAAATTTTGGATCTCTCCCTGTGTAATTGGAAACTCGGTCTGACCAAAGGGATATTTTAAGGAAGAGTTTATTGAATGGAAATAACTTAAAATGAGAGAGCTGGAAGAGGCCTCATTGGCCCTGAGTCCAATCCCCTGCTCAATGCAGGATCTCCAGCTGAAGCATCCTCAGAAGGTAGCTGCCCTTTTTGAAGGTGTTAAGAGAAGGACCTCTCTCGGCAATGGGTTCTGTTGCCAAACTGCTCTTGTGGTCAAGAAGTTCTAATGTTCAGTCAAAATCTACTTTCCTGTAACTTCAAACCATTAGACTTGGTCCTACTCCCTAGGGCAAGAAAGAACAAGCCTTCCTTCTCTTCTCTGTAGCAGCCTTGTGGTATTTAAAAAATGCAGTCATGTCACCGTTTCAGTCTTCTCTTCAGCAAGCTGAACAAGCCCAGCTCCTTCAACCTTTCCTCATATGTTTTGTTCTCCATACCTCGTACCATTCTTCATTACTCTTCTTTAAACCTGCTCCAACTTGTCTATACCCCTCTTAAAATGAGGCACCTGACCAGTGCAGAATGTAGTGAGATTATTACTCCCCTCAACTTGGAAACTATGCTTCTGTTAATGTGGGCTAAAATAGCTTTTACCTTATATGATGCAGCATCACACTGCTGGCTCATGTTCATCCTATGATCAGCAATAATCCTAAGATCCTTTTTGCATGCACTACTGCTGAGCCATTTGTCCCCCTTCCTGTATCTGTGCATTTGGATTTGTTTTGTATAAACTTAGAATTTTGCATTTGTCTCTGTTGAATTTCTTTTTATTAGTTTCTGCTCAATTTTCCAGTTTATCTAGGTCACTTTAAAATCTTTTCCTATCTTCCAATGTCTTAGCTAACCTTCCTAGTTTTGTGTCATCTGCAGACTTGATAAGAGTTCCCACCACCCCTCATTTAAATCATTGGTAAAAATGTTGAAGAGTAATGGCCCTAAGATGGAACCTTGAGGCACTCCACTTGAAACCTACACCCAGTTGGAAACTCAGCCATTGGTGACAACTCTTTTTGCACAGTGTTCCAGCCAGTTTTGAATCCATCTGACAGTGTTCCCATCTATTCTGCATTTAATCAATTTGTTAATTAAAGTATAAGGGCGGACCTTTTCAGATGTTTTGCTGAAATCCAGATAAATGACATCCACAGCATTCCCACCATCTACTAAACTAGCACACTGATTGCAAAAAAAAAGGATACAAGATCAATTTGGCAGGATTTATTCTTGGCAAAGCTATGCTGATTCCTACTGATCACTGCATTGTCATCAAGATACCTGCAGACAGACTCCTGTGTACTTGCAGAGTCGTGCAATTGATGTTTCTCTCAGAAGTTCTGTCTCTCATTCTGTGTGTAGAGTTCATCCAGTGTGGTTTGTTGAAAAGATGAGGGCAATAGTTGCTCTAAATTTGTATTATTCTGAACATGAATTTGCTTTTCACTTCTGGTATTGTTATATTTTTTGTAGGAAATGTGACTACTAGTACTTCTGTGTCTCAGATGACAAGTGGCATCAGTCTTGTTTCCTTTAACAGTCGGCCTGATGGAATGCATCAGCGTTCCTATTCAGTCTCCAGTGCTGACCAGTGGAGTGAGGTGACAGTCGTTGCAAACTCAGGCATCAGTAGTGGTAAGACAGTGACAGAATTTTTATTTTTACTTAACAAATATATAAATATTCATGAAGTATTCTCCAAGAACCAGATGTTATTTAGCAAAGGTAGAAGACAAAAATTGATGAGAATCTTGGTAAATCATGCTTTTCAAAAATTTTATGGAAATATTATTGCAGTTCTGTTTCCTTTCAAGAGAGAATTGTGTTTTCACCTCAGATGATTCATAAAATTTTAGACTGTATGGAATTCATAGGGGTAAGAGGGGCATAAATCATAAACAGCAGTTGTATGCACTTGATCCACTGAGAAGTTCCTGTGTGGTGTATCCATCAGCTGTGCTTGTGATGGTGGTAGGACTGAAAGAAGAGATCCATTTCTGAGGATCTTGGGATCTGGGCAGTTCATCTGCAGAGATAGCTGTCTGTTAGATAGCTTGCACCTAAGCTGTATAGGGCTTCATAGGTTATAACCAGCACTTTGAATTGTGTCCAGAAACAAGCTGGCAGTTAGCAGAGCTGTTGGAGCAAGGGAGTTACGTGATCTTTGTAACCAGCACCAGTGAACACTCTGGTTGCAACTCTTTGTACCAACTGAAGTTTCTGAACACTTTTCAAAGGCAACCCCATGCGTTAAAGTAATCCAAATGGGACGTAACTAAGGCATGGGTTACAGTGTCCAGATCAGGTATCTCCAGGAACAGGTGCAGTTGATGCATTATCTTTAAATGTGAAAAAGCATTCCCAGCCACCAGAGAAACTTGGGTCTCCAAGTTCAAGACTGAGTCTTGAGGGAGATCCAAACTGCAAACTTGTGTCTTCAAGGGAAGTGTAACCCAGTCCAACATTGGCTGTATCCCTATTGCCTGATCTACCTTTTGAATGACCAGGAGTACTTCTGTCTTGTCTGGATGTAGCTTCATTCTTTTCCCCCTCATCCAGTTCATCACTGATGCCAGGCACTAGTTTAAAACAGAAACAACTTCCTTGAAGTTAGATGGAAAGAAGAAATAGATTGGGTATCATCAGCATACTGATGGCACTGAACCCAAATGCCTGGAAAACTTCTCCTAATGGTTTCATATAGATGCTGAATAACATGAGACCTGAGGGACTGCACAGGCCAATGGCCAAGACATCAACCAGGAATACCCAAATACCGTCTGCTGGATTTGTCCTTCCAAGAAGTAACAGAACAACTCTTAAACATTTCCTTAAAAGACAATCCCTGCAAGGGTAGGATATCCAAATGGATAGCATGTTAATGGTATTGAAAGCCACCAAGAGATCAAGCAGAACCAACACAGAAACACTCCTCAGTCCAGTTCCCAGCACAAGTTGTCCGCTAAGGCAGCCAAAGCTTTTTCTGTCCTATAACCAGGCCTGAAGCCAGATTGAAATAAATCTAGATATTCCATTTACTCCAGGAGTTTGTGGAACTAGAGGCCAACTCACATTCTATTACCTTGCCCCAAGATGGAATGTTGTATGCTGGCAGATAGTTACCTGTTATAGAGGGATCCGGGGAAGGCTTTTTCAACTGCTTCCTTTAGATAGGCAGGAACCCTGTCTTGCGGTAAGGAGGCATTCATTATTTCCTTCACCCAGTTGGTCAGTCCCCTTCTGGTACTATTAGGGAGCCAAGAAGGGCAAGGATATAGGTATGTGCTGGCTTTCACTTCTTCAAGGATTTTGTCCAAATCTTCAAGGCTGTACAAACTGAAAATAATCCATTATTATTGGACAAACAGAAGCTAAAGTTAAATGCACTTTCAAGTCAGAATATGTCTGAATGATTTTAGTCTCTTTTAAAATATGTAGGTATTTGTGTGTGTGTAGAATATTTGAAATGTTTTTTCCAATGTACATTACCATGAGGGCTCTGTTGAATTTAAATATTTGCTGTCCATTACATTGAAATTTAATACAGGAAGTTTTTTCTCTTGTGTCTTCGGGGGGCATTCTAACACTCTTTGTTTAGTCCCTCCCTCTGGACAAGCAGGGTCCAGTCCACATGATCTTTTCCAAAGGGAAGGGTCACTCTGCCCTTCCCATATCAGCCTGTCTAGTGTGAACTTCATGGAAAACACTGCTCAACATTCTGTTGGAGCTGAGGACCATATAACTAGTTCTGTAGAACAGTTCAAGGATCATGTCAGGGCAGTCATATTCTCAGTTTCAGATGAGCAGAGGGTCCACAAAAGTGTATGTAAACAAAAAAATGGACTTAGGATCACAAAGGCTTAATAGAGACACTGTCAAGATTCTGTCCTCTGCAAAGAAGATCTCTTGATCTCAGTATCCATCTAGCAGGGGTGACCAACTAGATCATAGACTCACTGAATAGAGGAAAAGTGCAGGACTCAGAATGGAGTCTGTCTGCAAGTCTTCAGACAGCTGGTGGAACAGTTCAGCCTGTGTAATGTCCTGTCTTATCCTAATTCAATGACCAGGTTTCATGGATGAGTCCAGAAAGGTTTCATTAGAGCACAGGCAATGCTTTTTGTGAGAACCAAGGCTGCAATACTAGTTTTGATTCTCCAATGCTCTCCTGTTCACATTCCATTCCCACATAACACCAGATTATACCAGTCTTTGAAATGACCTTGGTTCTCATGCTTCAGCCAGGCTCCCTGTCCCATTACCCAAACATCAAGGCAATTACAGCAATGTGGCCATAGCACAGCTAAGCATGACTATCATGCTTAGCCTAACAACCTACTCAGTGGACTTGTTCACTCACAACTCCAGAAAATGCCCAGCTGAAATTTCTGCCAAAATTACCCTTCTAGGAGAAAGGAGGCCCAAATGCATTAACCAGTCTTTGACCTGAGCAACAGTTGTACCTGTTTCTTTTACTTCCACTTCTTCTATAAGTCTTTCAGAGAGTCAAGCAATAGGCAACAGATGTGGTAGAGTGGCTCCCTGTTTGTCCACATGCTGGAGCAAAACACTATAGCAACAAAGGTATTTCTTCTACAAGCTCTTAACTGGCAGGAAAGCTTTTCGTATGGTTCATGTGCATTAGTTGGATTGCACTGCTTTTTACATCCCAGTGGGTTTGGAATGGGCAGCAGAAAACATAGGAGAGGTTCCTGTGTGTTCCTGTTTTCTGTATCTTACGGAGAGTGTTTTGCCAACCTGCATTTTTTGCTGGACGAGCAGTCTTTTCTGTACACTTCTGTCATCATCCCACATGAAGAATTAGTACCTTGTTGTGTGCCTTGAAGTAGTTTCTGACTTGTAGCAACCCTCAGGTGAACTTACCACAATATTTTCTTGACAAGATTTGTTCAGAAGGGGTTTGCCATTGCCTTTCTCCGAGGCCAAGAGAGTGCGACTTGAAACCCAGTGGGTTTCCATAGCTAAGCGGGGAGCAGAACTTTGTTTTCCCACAGTCCTAGTCCAACATTTAAACCACTAGACCACACTGGCTCTTTTGTGTCTTGTGACATCTATGCAGTTTTCTTTGTTTTTGCTTTAGTAGCCTTTCCAGTTGTTGTGGGAAAGACATGGTAATCCTCCCCATGATGAACACAGTTTGGATTAGACCTTTCCTGGCATCCAGATGAAGAACTTAACCTGGAAGTCTTGGTGTGTCCTCCAGAAGATATAGAATATTGCTACTGGCTGCAAGAAACTTCTCTTTTAAATTTCAGCTTCTCTGCCCCCACCCTAAACGTTTTGAATTTTAGAGTCATAATGAGATAACACTTTGAAAGCAGCAGGGATGGTGAAGAAGCTAAGAGTCTCTTTGGATTCAAATGCCAGTGTATGAGAATGTGGCTGTTTATTGTCACATGGTTTTATTGTAGACGAAATAACATATTGGGATTCAATTTTTCTCCCTCTCCACTTTTTTCCATTAAATTAATACTTTGTGTGGATAAGTTTTCAAAATCTTCTTATCTAGAGGTTTGCCTCCCTGCAGCTTCCATCTTTTAAACCACTGTGAACATTCTCTAATTAGATAAATTGCGTTGTAGAGAGTAGAGGTACAAAACAGGAGGTGCTGGTTGAATTAAAAGGGGGGAGATAGAAAAATCCATTCTACGAAATGGAATGCCCCACTGCTTTATGACTATTACAGTTGTAAGATTTTACAGTTAAGTACCTGAAGTTTAAAATTAAATGTCTAATATAATTTGGTGCCAGTAACATGAAGTCTGTGACTGTCCTTAGAGAATATCTAGACAGCTTCGTTGGCTGCTTCAAATTGCTGTGTGCTTGACAGTGAGAAAATCATACAACTGGATCACCTTTTAGTTAAATGCCAGGTACTGTTCAACACAGCTTAATGCAATAGCACGTTGAGCTTTGAATTTCTTACTTAAAACAGTTTCAGTACAGTACAGTATGAAAAACAGCTTTTCCTATTTACTTACCTCCTCTGAGTGTTTGACAGAAGTAATTTTAGCAGCAAGAGAATAAAAACTGGAGGTAGTAAATCCCTGTCCTGGGATCTCTTGTGTAGATTCTTTATGGAGGCACAATTGATCTACACATCAGACCCTGGTGTAGTTTCAACAGTTTATCATTCTAATGGTGGCAGTAAAACCATGGACGTGGACTTATAAACCCTATGAAAGAACATGGTTTCTGTAGTTGGTGATGAAACAGCTTTGTGTTATTGATAGATTTGGAACAATTACCTCTGCAGTAACTATTGGCTGATAGTTCTTGTTGTATCTGATTTGGAGGCACGCAGTACTGTCTGATTCATTTGCTAAGAAGCTTGTCTTCTGCTTTCACATTTGTGTGTGATTGTACGATCACTTGGCCTCTGGAGACTCATTTATTCCCACTTTTGTTTTCACTTCACTCTGATTGTGCACGGCTTCTCATTAGTATGTAACACTGTAATCCTTCCAGCACTGTGTGTTGTCTGTCTCTCACTACCTTTCTGGTATGTTCTTTGTTCTGTGACCCACTGGTGGGCAAAACTTCAGTTTCATTTGTTTAATATGTTAACATTTATCATTTAGCTTACATAAGTTAATGGGTCAAATGCAGAACAAAGACTACTGGTGAAATGGATTCCTCTTCTTCCTGCAAAATTTTATAAACTCCCAGATCTGCTCCGGAGGGTCAGAGGACCCTCTAGAACAGATGAGGCCTGAGGGAAGGAAAGTGGGAAGTTCACACATGTAATATTGGATTGAGCCCAGTGTGCTCTTGCCAATCAGCAACAAAAGTAGCAGTATATTTCTAATATAGAAAGGAGTATTTGATTCTGTAACTTGGCAGCAGCGACCACATCAAATACCCCTTTCTCTGTAGTGTCCCATTTTAACATCACTGGAAAATATGGTTTGATACAAAACTTTTCTGTGTCAAAAATTTTTGACAAGAGGGCCGTAGATGTGGGTGAACACCTCAATAGAAGTGCCTTTGGGTGCTGACAAAACCTTAGAGTCTTTGTGATTACATTCTAAAAAACTCCCTATCATTCTGTGGCTCCATAAACTGGGATACAAAGAATGGAGAAGATCTTGCCTTTACTTACAAGTTGGGAAGGAAGAAATGTGGAGAGAGTCCATGTCACAGACTAGAAAATTCGCTGTTAGGAAGTAGTAGGTTGTGCCGGTCTTAATGCTGCTCACAACAACATGAGCATGAAAGCACCATACCCAGGCATCCCATTACCAATTAAATATTATGTAAAAGCAGACCAACTATCTCTATTAGCCAGCTGTGAAGAACAGTTTCATATACCTAGCTAAAAGTGATGTGGTGCTTTGAGCATTGTGCAAAGACCCTGGAGACTGAGGTTCGATTCCCCGCTTGACCATAGAAACCCATTGGGTGACCTTGGGTGCATCTCACACACTGTGCCACAGAAAACCCCATGACAGGTTTGCCTTCAGGTCACTATAAGTCAGAAATGACTTGAAGGCACACAACAACTGCTGCTATTAAAAGACAGTATGTCCTTCATTTTAAATATTTAATAGCTAAAAACTGAAGAAATAGCTGAAAATTTAATTTAAACTGACGGCATATATTGAATGATTAGAAACCAAAAGGAGGCATAACACCTTTCCCATGGTAATATGTTCTGGCAATAGTTCAGCATATATCCTTTGTCTCTGCCTCTCTTTTTCTACATAAATGTGGCGATATGGGTTGGAAAATAGGAAGAAACTAACACTTCTCCCCAACCAACCAAATTAGAAGTAAGTTAAACCCTGATATAATGCAGAATGTCCTAATAAACAATACAAGTGGGACCAACAGCATAATTGTATAGTGAACAGTATGCCTCTTTGGAGATCTAGCCACACCATCCTTCAGGATACCTGTTCCTTTCCCTTTTCTTCTCAGTTTTATCATCCTAGCCTCAAATAGCATTCTTTGGCCACTGAATATACTCCGTCCTCAATGAGCAATTCCTGTGCATTCTCTAGTCGGGATAGAAATAAAATTCTCCTTCTCAGGAAATGTTGTCCTAACGATTTTAAATACTTCTCTAAACATCAAGGTTATGCTGATCCTACCAGTACTGTATGTACTGTTGCTGCTTTGGAACCATTCACTGCAGACTGGAAATGGAATATTCAGTGTTATTATGTGCTATGTTTTCAGTTTTCTCATCAAAGATATGTAATGTGCATATACATAATCTCTCAGGGAGTTCTAGGATCTGGGATCAGCTACTGAGAAAAACTTATGCATCCTCAGTACATGTACTTCCAATCATGGTGGGACTGAAAGGTGGTTCTTCCTTAAAGAATATATGTATATAGATTGTATAAGAGAACACAATATTTCTAGTAGCCATTTCCCAAGACATATAGAGTTTTATACATCACAACCAGCGTTTTGACCTGTACGTGAAATCAGATCAGTAATCAATGAATTTGTCTTAACAAGTGTGTCATGTGCTTCCTGTTATTGGGTCCTGATTAACAATCTGCCCCCAATGTTCTAGATTAGCTGAAGTTTTTGAATACTTTTCAAAGGCAACCCCTGCACAAATGCTTCACAGGGCCCATGTTCCTTCATTTCCAGCTCCAGCTTCAAAAGCACAGAAAATAACTGCTTTTGAAAGCAGCTTTGGTACACTTATCAGACCTTTACTTTCCTTCCTTTCGTCAGCTGTGCAGAATAAAGTAGGCATCCGTATGGCACTCCGGTATTGTCTATAAAAACAGTCAGAAAGCAGACCACACTTATGCAAGTTTGCAAGGATTAGTGTAATTGTACAGTCAACCCTTCCACCCCTTTCATTAGATCCTGACTGCCATCTTGCAGAAGGGAAAACATTAAGTCAATGAGCGCTGCTTTTTACCCTTGTGTACCACACTTCACATGGCAAATTGGAACATGATACATAGTTGAAGTGGAATATTTATATATATATACCAAGTGCCTTAACTTTACTCTTGTATGGGTCCAGATAAAGTGTGCTGAAGAGTAAAAATCAGCTGAAACCTACTGGACCTACTTCATCATTATATTTTTAGGAGTCTACATTGATCACAGATATGTGAACTATAACATTCTGAATATACTTACGCTTTACCTTCCCTGAGGAGAGGAGACACTGTCCTTATCTAGGGTATTATTGCTTCTCAAGGCTTGGGATAGTGAATATTCTCTTTATCTGGCCTTCATGATCACATCTGAGAGAGATCAGACAGTTCTGACCTTTAAGGTGAAAAGTTGCTTCTGCAGTATACTATATCGGCTGTTGAAACAGAATCAAAACTTAGTACTTATAAAGTAAAGTAAGTGGATATCTGACCCCCATATCTCTAGAAAGCTGAGAACTTTTAACTGTATTTTCTTTAAAGAATCTGTCCACTTGTCTGACTTTAACTACAAGATGGTTCTTTGTAGCTCAAACAGTTCAAATCTGACAGACACAAGTTCTTAGATTGTAAAATACCTTCAGTTTTCAGTTTGTACATGATTACTTGTCAAAAGTAAAGGTCATTGCCCAAATTGACACTTGTACCACAGATGGTAATGCAGATGGTAATCCTTACAAAAGATGGTATTTATCTCATGTAAAGTGTTTGGAATGCAATTTTGCTATGATGATTATTTGTTCTACACTTCCCATTCTGTATATCTCAAGACCTTAGCTTGAGTTTGTGATTAAAAATGATAAAATACAGTTGTAAAAAACAGCCAAAGAACAATATTCAGTGTGTTGGCACAATGAACACATTGGAAAAGAAAGAGAAAGATTTTAAATGGGGTAGTAAGGAATGAAAGTGCAAGAGATCAGGGTCCCAGGTCCACTCTAAAACTGCTCTGCCTCTGGAAGTCTATTCAGTGGGGATGGAGGAAGTTTTAAGTTATTTTTAAATTATTTAAAACTGTCCCTACATGCCTGATAGCTTCTCACATCTGCAGGTGTTAAGAGAGAATGGCACGGAGAGATCTAAAGAAAGATGGAGATTCTGTCCTTCTTTTTGCTCGTTGCTTTTTCTCTTCTCTCTTTGGCTCCTACTTTTATTTGTATGTATGTTTGTTTGCATCCTCGTAATTTCTGGGCATGTTAAGCTGCTACAAATCCTGCCACCCCCTTGTTCTCTTCCTGCAGCAGATCTAGTGGAATAACTGAAATCTCTCTTCCAACCATCTCAAAGAAAACGTAAGAAGTTTAAATAGAAGCTTGTGCTTTCAGAGTGTATGTGCATTGGGAGGATGAACAAAGCAATGGAGTCAACAATACACTTCATTTCAATTCCTGGATAGGCAACTCTGGTACTCTGTGGTACTAGACTATCTACCTATCAAGAAACTAGAGACCATAGAGGTCAAGAGCTGCTGGCAACTGGGAAAAATTGTTGCATGCAGCTTCTGTTTACATTAATCTAATAATTCAGTGGTTCAGTGATTAATTACAGTCAGTCAGAAAAAAGTTGTGTTTCAGAATTACTAGGATAAATATGATGCATTTGAATTTATTTAAATATGATGAAATACAATGTCAACTTCAGAGAAAATAAAAAAAATCTTTTCAGACAAGTAATTTGTTCATTAAATTAAAGATCATGATTTCAATATTTATTTAATTTATGAAGCAAGTCAGTTACAATAAATAAATAATGTGGCCCTCAGCCACTTTCACAGTCTCAGTACCATTCACAACCCTGCCCTAAGAAGTGGAAACAATTGTTAAATATGTCATCCTAATGATATGTTATGGCTTTATGCCATATTAATAGGCTGAAATATAAGTCTCAGTATTTTTCTGTGGATGGAGTTTCCTAGTTCACCAGTCACACCATTCTGCTTGGCATATGCCCAGATTAACATTGTGAATCCATAGATATCAAAGTATCCTTGTCTAAAATGGTCCTTTCCAAATTAAACTGATATTTCCACTGCAAGATTTTTACACAGTTGCCCTTGGCTTTTTAGCCCTGAAACAGTGGGGGTTTTGAACTGTTCTCACAAGCAGTAGTTTAATGTGTGCAGTGTAATGTTAGTTCTCTTAAATCACAAGTTATGATTTTTATGATTTTTCCATTCTTTTCCCTGAAGAGAACTGTGTGGCTGTTAACTGGCAGCATTGCATTGGTTGTATGCAGCTCTTCTTCTTCGTGGTCACTGTGCCTCACACAATGGGAATCTTCGCACATGCGCAGTAGCGTTTCGGAAAGTTCCAGAGCTGAGCAGCATGGCAGGAACCCCTCCCCCATTTGGTACTGAGCATGCTCAGTCCCGCCAAGCTAATGGTCTCTCCTCAGTTTCTTTTCATCCACCGACCTGTTAGCCCCTCAGAAGGCTTCCTCGTTGAGCAGTTTTCTGTTCCTCGGTTTTTCTTCATTCTTTCACTCGTTTTTGGTTTCCTGTACAACAAAAACTGTAAGAACTCTTCCCCCTTCTTATGTCATCTTTGTTTAAGCTTTGCATGTCTTGTGGCTGCAAAGTTTCCCCTTCGGACACCCACCCCGAGTGGACGTTCTGCCTCGGAGAGGGTCATAATGTTCAGGCCTGTTCCATCTGTAAGGATTTTATCTCCCAGATTCTGAAGAATAAGCTTCTTGCTTAAAATCCTACTGTTGGGAGCAAGCTCTTTGCCTCAAGGAGCAGGCAGCTTTGAATACCACCCTTTTCACTGCTCCGGTGGCTCTGCGCCCTTCGCGAGGCCCTTCACTATCAAAGCCCTCCACAACAGCTTCCTTGGCTGCGAAATCACCAGTAATGACCGGGTCCTCGGTACCGACCACTTTGGTACTGATACCGACGTAGACCTCACCAGCCTTACCACTGGTATCTACCGAGGATTCCGAAGCTCTCCAAGATGACTAGCATCCCGTCCTCCACCGGAGACGCTTCCTCTAGATTGCAGCAGGGTCCAATTCAGCAGCCTTGTGAGCTGTCTACTTTGGCAGAGCATAAGCAAACTTCATCGCACCACCTTTCTGTCTCTTCTAATAAGAAAGAGAAGCATTGCTCCCCTTCTCCTGCTGCCCGTCCGTCAGCTACTTGACCGTCTTCTTTGGACCCCTTACCTATGCCTCCTCCAACGCAGCCTGCTTCGTCTACCTTGGAGGATGATGAGGCTCCTGTCCTTTTGCCGGTGCAGGATTCTACCCAGCTCCCGGTACTATCTGTTCCAGTTGCTGTTGACTTAAGGTCCGACTTGGACCATCGGCCTTCACCACCAGCCTCTCCACCTCTTACATTTGGCCAGCCTGGAGATGGATGCTCTCAGACTCCAATTCCTCTGGTTCTCTCTTCTGGCCATCCCAAGACCACACTAACCAAGACCACTTGTTTCAGATGCTCCTCAGGCTACTTTCTGAGACCAGCCTCGAGTTAGTGTGGCCCACTCTCTGGGACACGGTGAATGGAGTAGATCCCCGTGTCATCGCAACTATGGCTGCCGGGCGGCTCACGAGCCTTCGCTGGCGAGAGTTGATTTGCCTTTTTTGTCAGCCTCTTATATCGCTCAATACGGCCATGAGGACCTTTGGAGGGAGCAGCCCAGCTCTTACCACTCGTACTCGCCTGCCTGTCGCGACCGGTACCATCCCGACATCCAACATTGGTCTCCATATTGGCCTCGATGTTCGTGCTCCCTGTCACGATCTCCTCTGAGGTCTCACTACCGATGCTCCCCTCGGTACTGATGCTCGAGATCCTGTTCTCAGTCCTAATTGGCCTACTAACTGGCGTTCACCATCTCGATCTCGCCGCCAGTCCCATGACTGATCGCCTCAACATCAAGCTGTTTCGCCACCTCCTCAGGTGACAGTGACAGTGTCCCGGCCTCCGCTGGGTGTTCACTCTGCATTAACTCTTCCAATGTCTCTGTCAGTCCCTTTATCGACACAGTCCATCGTTGCACTGATCTTGACCATTCTACCCATTTTGTTGGCACCGACCTCGGTATCAGTACAGATTCTGACTTCGGTAACGACTCCTGTGGTTCTACTGGTCTCCACCCCCGCTCCACCAGCTGTCCTTCCTGCACTGGGAGCCACTCGACCTTGTTGTTCTCAATCTCCTCGATCATCGTCTCCTTCTTCCGGTACTGATGATTCTGACAGTGATTCCTCAGACTCTGCGCCTCAATCTCATACCTCCCCACCTCTAGCCTTTGAGAATCCGACTCCTGATTCAGCTCCTGAGGATGTTAAGCAGTTTTCTGACATCTTGGTCAGAATGACCAACGCCTTAGGCCTTGACATTTCTGGTCCCTCTCCTACGGTACGGGACCTGGTATTCCACTATGTTGACACTCGGCCTCCATCGACGGCTCCAATTCTGTTTCTCCCCTTCCTGCAGGAGGTACTGAAACATTCTTGGGCCCCACCTGCTTCGCTCCAGCTGATCCCTCACCACCTGGAGCACCTTTACCATAATCAGAAAAAAGATGTTGATTTCTTGTTCAACCATCTGACTCCTAATTCAATCGCCATTGAGTCTTTCCAAACAAAAGGGGGCAAAAGGGCCCACACAACTCCTCTTGATCAAGAGGGTTGTCATTTAGATGTTTTTGGTCATTGGTTCTACTCTGCCTCTTCACTGATCACCAGGATTTCTAACACTCAAGCTTGCCTGGTGGCCTATCAACGTAACATTTGGGATAGGTTTTTCCCCTTGCTTTCCCACCTGCCAGATGACCACAGAACGATGGCCGTTCAATTTTATAATGAGTCTGTGGCTCTCTCTAATCAGCAAATCTTGTCCTCCCAACATGCTGTGGAGGGTGCAGCACGGGTGATGGTGGGTATGATTGCCCTTCACCGGTTCGTGTGGCTTTGGTCCGCTGGCTTGACTGAGGATAGCAGAAAAAGGATTGAGGACCTGCCCTTTGACAGCCAAGGACTCTTCCATGCTACTACAGATGATGCTATGGACCATCTTATGAAAGCTCAACCGACAGCAAAAAAGATAGGCTTTCACCTAACAGCTCAACCTAGAAGACCTTCTTCATCCCATTCTTCGTGGAGGTGCCCCTCCTGCTCCTATAGGTCGCGCTCTCCTTGTCACACATCTCACCAATCCTCTCTGGTGGCTTCATCTCGCCGCTCCTTCAGGCGATGCCAGCCATCATCCAAGAAGTCTTCTTCAACCACTAAGTCACGTTTTTTACTCCCTTTGCGGGTCGCCACTTCTTCCTCTCTTTCATCTGCCCAACCACCTATCCAAAACCCCAGGACTGGCTCAACACTTCAACACCTGGTGCATCATCGCTTCGGACTCCTGGGTTCTGACCATCATCCATCTTGACTATGCCATCGAGTTTCAAAATACTCCTCCTCTCGGTGTCTTCTACTCCACCCCTGCCAGTCCAACCCGTCTTGAGGAGGTCGAGACCCTCCTCCTCAAAGGGGCTATAGAGCAGCTGCTGTCCTTAGCCAAATCCACTGGCTTCTTTTCCTGGTATTTCACGGTACCCAAATTGGACAGCACTCTCCAACCCATCCTAGACCTCAGGGGGGTGAACTCCTTCATCTCCCCCAGAAATTCAAGATGGTCGCCCTGTCCTCCATTCTGCCTTTCCTGAGACACTGGGACTGGTTTGCATCCATCAACCTACAAGACGCCTATTCCACATTGCTATTTGCCCCCAGCACAGGAGGTATCTCCGGTTTGCGGTCGACAGCATCTGTTACCAGTACAAAGTCCTGCCATTCAGTCTGTCCACTGCCCCCAGGGTCTTTACCAAGTGCCTAGTTCCTGTGGTGTCTCACTTCCGCATGAACTGCGTTATGGTGTACCCCTATCTGGACGATTGGTTACTGGTGGTGCCCTGCAAACAAAAGTTATATGAGGACATTCACCATGCCCTCTCTCTTCTTTCCAATCTTGGCCTCAGGGTGAATCCCAAAAAGTCCCACTTGGAACCTTCACGCACCCTGGATTTCATCGGGGCCACTCTGGACTCCACTTGCGCCAGGACCTTCCTGCCACTGAAGTGCGCTTGGACTCTGTGCCAGGCCGCAGCCGCCATCCTGCACAGCCCATCCGTTTCTGCCCACAGGATCCAACAGCTCCTCGGCTACATGGGAGGCGTGACGGTGGTCACATACTCGGCTCGCCCTCTGCAACACTGGTTTCTCCAGCACTTCGACCCTCTCCTCGACAATCAGCATCGGGTTCTGTAGGTCCCTTGTCCAGTCCAGGACTCCCTCCCCATGCCATCTCTTGTTGGGAATGCCATTTGCTGAGCCCCGTCTGACACTTACCATTACAACCAACGCATCCCTCCTCAGTTGGGGAGCCCACTGCGGCGATCTCGCAGTCCAGGGCCACTGGGCCAACCCAGAGATGCATCTCCATACCAACGTGTTGGAGCTCTTGGCAATTCTCAAAGCTCTTTGGGCCTTTCAGAACCTTACTGTCGGACAGACTGTTCAGATTCTATCAGACAACATGACAGCTGTGTGCTATGTGAACCGACAAGGAGGCACTCACTCCTCCACCTTGCTTCATCTGGCTCTACCATATGGGATTGGTTCATCCCACTGCGAATATTCCATTGCAGTTCACTTAGTGGGATGGGACAACGTGACAGCAGACACACTGAGCAGGGACACAGCGTGCCACCACAAGTGGTCCCTCTCCAGCGCCACTTTCTGGCAGATAGTGTCCCGCTGGGGCACTCCAACTGTCAATCTCTTTACAACTGACCAGAAAAGGAGATATCCCCGTTATTGCTCCAGAGCCGACCTGGGCCCTGGCTCTCTCGGGGACATGTTCCAGTTTCCTTAGAGCAGGGAGTTTCTTTACATCTTCCCACCGTTTTCTCTCTTGGGCCAAGTGGTGGCCAAGAATGCAGCAGACAGGGCAGACACCATTCTCGTCGCCCCTTATTGGCCGAGGCAACATTGGTTCAGTCCCCTCCTCACCATCACGCAGGGCCACAAGATGCAACTTCAGCACACGCCAGACCTCCTTTCTCACTCGGACGATCGCATACTTCATCCAGACCTCACTGTCCTCCGCCTGCTCACTTGGAGGATAATATTCTAGATTCTGCCACTATCCAAGCTGTCCTCACAGTGGCGCAGAAGGAATCCGCTCATAGGTCCTATGACTACAAGTGGTGGAAGTTCGTGACCTTTGTGAATGCCCGAAATGAGATATCTTCTCCGACTTCCCTGTCAACGATGCTTCAGTTCCTCTTAACTCTGTGGGAGCAAGGCTTAGCCTTTTCCTCCCTTAAGATTTATCTGTCTGCGATCATAGCTTATCAGCCACAGGGTTCTCCTTCTTCGGCTCTTTTCAGGAACGCTATGGTCAAGCAGTTCCTCAAAGGTCTCAAACATCTCTACCTTCCTGTCTCTCCGCTGCTACCTCCATGGTCGCTATCACTTGTCCTTTCCCAGCTTATGCACCATCCTTTTGAACTGATGGCTACACCTGATGACCGTCTCCTTACCATGAGGACGATGTTCTTGGTCGCTGTCACTTCAGCCAGACGGGCAGGAGAACTGACCGCGCTACGTTCCGATGAACATTTCCTGGTGTTTCATCAGGACAAGATAGTCCTGCGTCCGGACCTGTCTTTTCTTCCTAAAGTCATCTCTGATTTCCAACTGAACCAGGATTTGATTCTACCTACCTTCTATCCTGATCCTGCTTCACCTCTTGAGCACTCCCTTCATTCGCTCGACGTACGTCGTGCCCTAGACTTTTACCTGCAACGAACTTCGACCTTTCGCCAGACTCCCCACCTTTTTGTCTGCTGTGGTGGGCACCAGAAAGGTCACAAGGTATCCACTCAACCTTTTTCCAAATGGATTGTCCACACAATTCACCTTGCCTACGAACTTGCTGGGCAACCACCACCAGCTCCGCTTCAAGCCCATTCCACTAGGGCGATGTCCTCTTCAGTGGCCCTTCTCAGGGAAGTTGACCTACAGGAGCTTTGTCGTGTGGCTACCCGGTTGTGGCCCTCTACCTTCGTCTGCCACTATTGCCTTGACTTCAGGGCCCAGCGTGATGCTCACTTTGGTCGTGCAGTGCTGTCTTCTATCGTCTAGGACCTGACCCGCCGTCCAGTGGTAAGCTACTCAGTCTTCCATTGTGTGAGGCACAGAGACCACAAAGAAGAAGAACAGGTTGCTTACCTGTAACTGTGGTTCTTTGAGTGGTCATCTGTATCCT
The DNA here is from genome assembly GCA_948474755.1 of Ctenosaura bakeri. Classification (NCBI taxonomy): domain Eukaryota; kingdom Metazoa; phylum Chordata; class Lepidosauria; order Squamata; family Iguanidae; genus Ctenosaura; species Ctenosaura bakeri. The sequence continues at coordinate 28,223 of CAOLHI010001117.1, forward strand.
CACACACACCTGCCCAGCCTCCCCTCTTTCAGGTCCTCGCTTCAGCGGACTTCGAAACTGAGGAGAGACCATTAGCTTGGCGGGACTGAGCATGCTCAGTACCGAATGGGGGAGGGTTTCCCACCAAGCTGCTCAGCTGTGGAACTTTCCAAAATGCTACTGCGCATGTGTGAAAATTCCCATTGTGTGAGGGCACAGATGACCACTCAAAGAACCACAGTTACAGGTAAGCAACCTGTTCTTCCCCCACCCCAACCCTATAATCACACCTGGTTGTAAAACAAATTATATTTCTCAGTGTTTACAGAGATGTATCTTTTATAAATGATGTCCTACATTTAATGCCTCTTCCACAAAAATAAATAAAATTTTAAAAAAAATTAAAAAGTGTATTTTGACTGATAAATGAAGTTGATGGGTGTTAATAAGATGAGCAAGTAAAGGAATTGCAACAGAATTTTACTACAGAATTGTAAATGGAAGTGAGCAAGCAGAGTTTAAAAGCCTTATAACTACGTTTTAGAGAAGGACGGTACAGCTCTTCTAGTGTTGGCTTGTTGGAGTTTACCTAAAACTTTCATGGCATAAATGACTTCTGAAAAGGAATATAATTTCTTCTTCGTGGTCTCTGTGCCTTCATACACTAGGAGCTTTAGCGCCTGCGCGGTAGCGTTCGGAAACTTCTAGAGCTTGTTCGCTTGGCGGGAACCCCTCCCCCACGCCGGTACTGCGCATGCTCCTCCCGCCGAGCAACGGTCTCTCCTCAGTTCTTTCTCGTCCGCCGCCGCGTACGGAAGGTTCTTTAGTTTGTTCCTCTCACGTCGTGCTTGGCTTGCTGTTTTTTCACGGTTTTACGGACTTTCGGACTGTCTTTGACCTCTCTTTCGGAGAGTTTGGCGTTTCTTCGTCTTATGTCCGCGCTCTTTAAGAAGTGCGTGTCCTGCGGCCGCAAGGTTGCCCTCAACGACGGCCATAAGGAGTGTCTCTTCTGTTTGGGCGAGTCCCACAATATCCGGACTTGCCAAATTTGTAGGGATTTTACTCCCCAAACTCTTCGCAACCGCTCCGCGAGACTCAAATCTTTTTGTTGGGAGCAGTCTCTGCGGGCGATAGACGAGACCTCCACTTCCAAGATGGCCGACAAGAAGACGACCACGCCATCGACGGTATCGGCGGCTGCCGTTCCGTCCACCTCGTCGGTATCGGGCTCGGTACCGGCGAAAACGCCGATCTCGGCGTTACCGAGGATCCCGAAGCTGTCGGCGGCTGCCAAGTCAGCTAAAGGATCCTCGACGGCGAGGAAGGCTGAGGCTCCCCTTACGGGGACGCCTGCAAAAAAGCGCCCTGCTCCGGACGGAGGCAAGGGCAAGGAGAAGGAGAAGAAGAAGAAGAAGAAGGAAAAGAAGCGCTCCCCGGCTGGGGACGCTCAACCTCCTACTCCTCCTCCTACTCAGCAGCCTTCCAAAGGGCGAGGCGAGTCCGTCGACCTCTTGGAGGATGAGATCGAGGACGTTCCCCAACAGCGCCCGGACTCGCCTGTGGCAGACCCTCCAACCCTGGTGGAGGAGCGCCACCGCCCTCTTAGCCGTCGCAGGTCGGCCAACCTGCAGCAGAGAGAGCCCTCTGCTTCTCCGGAGCGGCGTTCGACCTCCTTCAGGTCCCGGTCCCGCTCTTCCGAGCGTCCGGTGGCCTCGCCGCCTCCGAGGGAGACAAGAGAGGAACAACCTCGCTCGTCTGCCTCCAGATACACCTCGGCGTCCTACGTGGCCAGGTACGCGAGGGAATCTGAGTGGAGAGAGCGCCCGGCCTCCTATCGGTCGCATTCGCCATCGTACCGGGATCGGTACCATCGTGGCCCGAGTCGCTGGGAGACCTTCCGGAGGTCCCGGTCACCTCGTCGACAGCGCGAATCGCGCTCGCCTAGAGGGGACGAGGCTCGGTACCGTCGACGCCGAAGCCGATCTCCGTCGGACCGCCGCTCCTTCAGCCGCTCTCCCTCCCCTCGATATCATAGGGCGAGGGAGCCTTCACCACGGTATCGGGCGATATCGCCACCTCCTAGGGTCACGGCAACGGCGACGCGCCCTACGGAGTCGATGGTGACTGAGCGGGCTACGACGACGTCAGCCTGCCAGACTACCCCGGTCACCACCAAGAGGGTGAAATCCGTGGTCAGCCACCCCAAGCGGGACGCTGCTGCTACCACCGCCCCGGCTGCGGAGAAGCCTAGGAAGGCAACACCTGCGGCGACTACGAAGGAGCCGGAGAGCGAGCGGCGAGAGGACTCACCTAGCTCGGAGTCGTACGACTCGAGTGCGGAGTCTGAGGTGTCTGAGGCGGCCTCCCAGGAGTCTCCTCCGTTGGGATTCGGGGACCCGATCCCAGATTCTGCTCCAGAGGACGTCCACCAGTTCTCTGCGATGCTGCTCCGCATGGCCACTACCCTCGGCCTTAAGATCGCCGATGCGGAGCCGGAGGACGACGATCCAGCCTTCTCCGTTTTCGAGGAGAAGCGACCTTCCACGGCCCCGCTGCCTCTCCTGCCCCGGGTATCCAGACTGGTGAAGGCCGCCTGGGATAGACCGGCCTCGGCTCAGCCGATACCGCAGCGGTTAGAACACCTCTACAGGGTGCAGAAGGATAACGCCGGTTATCTATTTAATCACCCTGCACCGAACTCTGTGGTCGTCGAGTCCGCGCAGACGAAAGGCTCCGGCAGGCAACACACCACCCCGCCGGACAAGAGGGCAGGAAGTTGGACGCCTACGCAAGGAGGTTCTATTCGGCTGCCTCCTTGCAGATCAGGCTGTCCAACACTCAGGCTTGCCTCGCGGCATACCTGAAGAAGGTGCTCGATCGCCTGCAACCAGCGATGGAAGCGGTACCGGAGGACATCCGCCAAGCCTCCTCCGTGATCTTCAATGAGGCTATCTCCATCGCTCGGCACCAGATGGCCTCCTCCCGGCACGCTGTGGAGATCGCCTCCCGGGTCATGGCGGGATCCGTCGGCCTCCGTCGCCATGCTTGGCTTCGACCGGCCGACATCCAGGAGGACACCAGAAGGAGGATTGAAGATCTCCCCTTCGACGGTGAAGGCCTATTCAATTCGTCCACAGACGAAGCTTTGGACAATCTCGTCAAGGCGAGACTAACCGCAAAAAAGATTGGGCTGCAGCCGGCCACGCAGACCCGCAGGGCCTCCACCTTCCGACCATCCTGGCGACGATCTTCCACCTCGTCGTTCCAGCGTTCGGCCCAGTCTGGACAGTCGAGACCGTCCTCCGGCTCATCGGCCAGGCGCACGATTAGGCGGCGCCCGCCTTCGTCGAAGAAGTCCTCCTCCGAGACAAAGTCTCGGTTTTGACGTGCCTGGCAGGACCCGCCAATACCCACTCTTCAGCCTACCATCAGCGCTCGGAGACCGACCGACTCTCGCTCGACACCTAGCGGAGTGGCAGTATGTCACTACGGACTCTTGGGTGCTTTCCATCGTCCGTCTTGGCTACGCCATCGAGTTTCTCGATATTCCTCCTCGCGGCGTTTATTACTCCACGCCGTCGAGTCCGGCCCTCCTGGAAGAGATCCAATCCCTCCTCCAGAAAGGGGCGATCGAGCGGCTCCCGCAAGAGGCCAAGACCACCGGCTTCTTCTCCAGGTACTTCACGGTACCGAAAGCCGACGGTACCCTCCGGCCGATCCTAGACCTCAGAGGGGTGAACTACTACATCCGCCCCAAAAGGTTCAAGATGGTCACGATACCGTCGATCCTACCCTTCCTACATCGAGGGGACTGGTTCGCCTCCATCGATCTCCGAGACGCATACTTCCATATCGCCATTCGCCCGCAGCACAGACGGTACCTCCGCTTCGCAGTCGACGACACCTGTTACCAGTACAAGGTGCTGCCGTTCGGACTCTCGACTGCCCCAAGGGTCTTCACCAAGTGCATGGCCCCGGTGGTATCCTACCTGCGGACGAAGGGCGCTTCCGTCTTCCCCTACCTCGACGATTGGCTGTTGGTGGCGTCCTGCAAACAGAGACTTTACCACGACGTCCACATGACGTTGTCACTCCTGACCCGCCTTGGTCTACGAGTGAATCCGAAGAAGTCCCACCTCGAGCCGGCGAGGATCTTGGACTTCATCGGGGCGACGCTCGACTCGACCTCCGCCAGGGCGTACCTACCAGAGTCTCGAGCACAAACTTTGATCCGGGCCGCCGCTCACGCTCGTACGGCCCCGACGCTATCTGCGAGAAGCGTCCAGCAGCTCTTGGGCTACATGGCTGCGACGACCGCTGTGACATATCTCGCCAGGCTGAGAGCAAGACCTCTTCAACACTGGTTCGTCCGCATATTCGACCCCCTGCGAGACGAACAGACACTCCGACTGCAGCTGCCGGGAGACGTCCGCTCATCCCTCCGATGGTGGCAGTCGCGACGCAATCTCATGTCGGGGATGCCTTTCCAACAGCCGACACCGAAGGTGACGGTAACGACCGACGCCTCCCTGTATGGATGGGGTGCCCACTGCGGCGATCTCAGAGTCCGCGACAGATGGACCGACGACGAGACCGCTCTCCATATCAACGCGCTGGAGCTGCTCGCCGTCTGGAAAGCCCTACGGGCGTTCCGCCATGCCGTGGCGGGGCGCACGGTCCTGATTCTGACGGACAACACCACCGCCGTCTGCTACATCAACAGACAAGGTGGGACTCATTCCACGACCCTGCTCGACATCGCGCTCGGCCTGTGGGAATGGTGCATTCGCCTGCACACGCATCCCGTGGCGGTTCACCTGGCCGGGCAGGAGAACACCACGGCAGACGCCCTCAGCAGGGACACCTCATCCCATCACGAATGGTCTCTCTCCGGAGAGGCGTTCGGACTGATTCGGGACCGCTGGGGCGAACCATCGATCGACCTCTTCGCGACCAGGGAAAACGCGAAGTGTCGCCGTTTCTGTTCCAGAGCGGGCCACGATCGTGCCTCCATCGGAGACGCTTTCCAGTTTCCGTGGACCGGGGAACTCCTCTACGCGTTCCCGCCGTTCCCGCTGCTCGGCCGGACGATATCGAAGATCCTCGCCGACCGAGCCGACGCGATCCTGGTAGCCCCGTACTGGCCGAGGCAACATTGGTTCGCACCCCTGTTACAAGCCGCGCGAGACGACCTGCTCCGGTTGCCACCGACACCGGACCTGCTCTCCCACTCCGGCGGCCGAGTCCTCCATCCGGACCTGCCACGCCTGGCCCTCCATGCCTGGAGGATATCGCACTAGACGATCCCGTGCTCGGTACCGTCCTCGTCGCGGCCAGGAAGGAATCCACCCGTCGCAACTATCAATACAAGTGGCGACGCTTCCTGACCTTCGCTAACGAGAGGAGTGAGCCGGTATCGCCCGCGGGGCTCTCGACCGTCCTGCACTTCCTCCTGCACCTCCGGCAACAGGGCCTGGCGTTTCCATCCCTGAAGGTGTATCTCTCCGCGATCGTGGCATACCAACCGCCACGATCTGCTGCCTCGGCCTTCTTCAGGAACGATACCGTTAAGCGGTTCCTGAAAGGACTTCATCATCTCTACCCGCCGGTATCGCCGCCGCTACCGCCGTGGTCCCTCTCGCTGGTGCTCTCGCAGCTGACGAAGCCGCCCTTCGAGCCGATGGCGACCTCGGATGACAGGCTCCTGACAATGAAAACTGCCTTCCTGGTAGCGGTGACCTCAGCGAGGCGAGCGGGTGAGATCACAGCTCTTCGTTCCGATGAGCCCTTCACGGTCTTCCACAGGGACAAGGTGGTCCTGAGACCTGACATCTCGTTCCTGCCAAAGGTGGTGTCCAGTTTCCATCTCAACCAGGACATCATCCTGCCTGCCTTCTTCCCAAACCCGACGACACCGTTGGAGCGGTCCCTCCACTCCCTGGACGTGCGTCGGGCATTGGCTTTCTACAAGGACAGGACTGCTTCCTTCCGACGGACGCCGCATCTCTTTGTTTGCTATGGGCGACGTCGGAGGGGCCTAAAAGTGTCCACCCAGCGCTTCTCCAAGTGGGTGGTGAGGACTATTGAACTGGCATATGAGCTCGCGAGGAAGCCTCCGCCAGTCCTGCTTCGAGCCCACTCCACCAGAGCGGTGGCTACTTCTGCGGCCCTCCTGCGCGGAGTTGACCTGCATGAACTCTGCCGTGTGGCGACCTGGTCCCAACCATCGACCTTCGTGCGCCACTACAGGCTCGACTGCCGGTCGCGCAGAGATGCCCGGTTTGGACGTGAGGTGTTGGCTTCCGTGCTGTAGGACCTGACCCGCCGTCCGACCGGTAAGCTACACAGTCTCCTAGTGTATGAAGGCACAGAGACCACGAAGAAGAAGAACAGGTTGCTTACCTGTAACTGTGGTTCTTCGAGTGGTCATCTGTGCCATCATACACACCCGCCCTTCCTCCCCTCTTTCTCAGGTCCCTGTAGGTTCTACGGCGGACGACAGAACTGAGGAGAGACCGTTGCTCGGCGGGAGGAGCATGCGCAGTACCGGCGTGGGGGAGGGGTTCCCGCCAAGCGAACAAGCTCTAGAAGTTTCCGAACGCTACCGCGCAGGCGCTAAAGCTCCTAGTGTATGATGGCACAGATGACCACTCGAAGAACCACAGTTACAGGTAAGCAACCTGTTCTTCTTCAAAATATAAAGCAGATCTTAAATCTAGAAGTAGGAGAAAATGGTCAGATCACCATGGCTGTGCCCACATACTAGAGGCTTCAGTAGCTGTCCTGCCACTGTCACTTCCTAACCATTAGAATGTCTGTCTCAACTTCCAGACAGTGGATATTGCTTAGAATAGTGATTCTCAATGTTCTTATCTTATTTTCAATAAGTCACTTTGTCAAAGAACCTGGGTGCCACAACAAGAGAAACAAAAAGCTCATTTTTAAAAGAGCAACTTTATTATGTTTACAGGCATTCTGTTACTATATTTTATAAATTACTGTAAATGTTAACAGGATGAAAAATTTCAATAGTGTTGAATAGTGTTCAAGCAAAAAACATAATTTCATTAATAGTAAAAATTTGTCATAATGTAATTTATAATTGCCTTTTTACACATTATGTTATGCTAAGCTTATGTTTTACAGCTATGGTAACTGCAAAACACAAAGACTATAATAAAAATTACAATTGTGTTATTGGGAATATATTTTTATTGCTATGACTACAAAATCTGTGTCAGACTAAGACTGCTTATGTGTCCCACCAGTGGTACTGGTATCACTATCTGAGAACCACTGACCTAGATGAATGTCTCTAAGGACAGTCAAACAGCAAATGAGCAGGTTTATAAGGACGCTTTGAATATCATGAAAATCCTGAAGAATTAGAACTTAAAGGAAAAACAGTTTTTGTTATAACCTGGCAGCTGCTTTGTAACTCTTAGAAGAGTAAAACTGTTCTTAAAATTGGTTTGGCTGTTTATTTGTGGTGTGTTGCCTTGCCAATGTTTTCTTTAAAGATTCATTATCAGAGCAGAAAGATACAAAATGCTCTTGAATTTATGAAATTTTTTTCCATATTTGCTTATGAATTCTTTCCGTCCATTAATTAATAATGGGTAGTTAATGTTTCCCTCCTGCAGATTTGAACTTTTTTTCTGATTGTGATCACAGAGCTTAGCGTGCAAGGTTGCTGTGCATCTCTTACCTGTTGAATGCTTCACTTCAAAGCTATTTCACACTGTATATAGTTAAAGAAGAAAGAGGCCTGTGTACTAAATCTGATACAAGATGCCGTCATAGCCTTTTGCTTATTATGGCACAGATGAAGCACAGAGGTGGGAGCTTCTTACAAATGGGAGAATATCCCCTGTCAAGTGGCCAGACCCCATAATTTGTTGCAATTAATGCTTCACTTGATAATCTTGTGCTAATATAGGAAATAACACAGCTGTTATCTGAAACTCCTGGCAGTGACTATGCAATAAAGCTTGTGTGTGTTTGCATGGGAACTGGAAAATTGACAAGAAAGTTTTGCCAGGAACAACACTTCCTTCATATTTCATCTTAAATGGCAAGAAACAACATACAGAGTTTCAGTTGAATAAAGATTGGAGCTGGTGGGATGTACTGAAACTCCACTTTGTTTAAAACCATTACCCTTTTATGCTTATACTTCTAGCAAATTTGATGTTTGCAAAGATGACACAAGCTAGCTCTCATTCTCAGATTTTAAAAAAAGATAATTCTTGTGTCTGTTTAGTAGCTGTCATCCAAGAAGACATTTTACCATTAATCCAGTAATTATTCGTTAGGCATCAGTAATCAATAAGAGTCCACATACCAAGGACTGCTTGTTTAATTAAAATTGTTGTGACTTTTCTGTGGCTGGGATGTCATTATGCTGTATGTGACAAGAGTTTTGATCTGTGTCTTAATATTTATATGTATAGGCTATTAGCCACTTAAGTGATATCTTTTAGTGAAAATGAAATGAGATAGAAAATTTTAAAATAAAATACCTGATTCATCAAAAATCTGGCACAAGCACTAACTCCACTAATAGTGGTGATTCATTAGCCCTGCATTTGTTAGCCCTGCATCTCCCAATAGAATAGGTGGAAAGAATCACTAGTTAAAAGTATCTAGCCCAGGCTGCAGAAGAGAGATTCAAGGCGGGGAGGTTGATACATGTCAACTGGCTGCGGGAACATAAAGGATAAAAGGTGGAAAGTGAATACGTTATAGATTCAGTATGCCTGTAGGAGCACTTATTGCCATGAAGGAAGATAGTGTGAGCAGTTAGAAAACAGAAGTTTTTAAAATTTTATTTTAAAACTATGGTTTTTTCCCCCTATACAAGGTAAAGGGCCATCAACATTCATGGGGGAGGCCAGCACACATGGGCCAGCTCTCTTTTCACAGTATCTTAATCACAGAAAGAAAATAATGCTCAAATAGGGTACTTCATCTGATTCTGCAGTGATGTGCCAGTAGAATTACATATACTGAAATACACCAAGAATAGTTCAATCAGATGAATGTTGAACCTTTAGAGGCAAGCAACAACTCCCAGGTTAACCCATCAGCCTGATACTGAAAGGAAAAATGTATTCTTTCCGTTCCAAAATGTGACAAATGATATTGCTATCTCATCTGTGGAAGATGAAAGATTATCATTGTGCAACCTTTGGTCACTTGTTGGCTGACCATGGAATGACAGAAACAACATCATTTGTAGAGTTCTGCAATTTAGTAAATTTAATTTTCCTGTGCCTTATTACCACCAGTGAGAGACTGAAATATACCAGGAACAGCTCAGTCAAATGAACTTTGAACTTCTTAGATTATTTTGAAATTTGATAATCTAATTAGATTTTTCAAAAACCTAGAGTTTTTTTAAATAATAAAAGCATCTTACATGAATTTAACACACTATTTGGGGAGGAATTGTTTCAGTGTCACAAGAAGCTAAAGAGATTAAGTAGAAGTTAAAAGATATTTTTTCAGAGATTGTATGAGTATTACTATATAATCTGCAGAAATTTGGAGTTGGGAACCTGAATCAGGTTCCTTCTTTGGAATCTTAACAGCCATGCTTTAGGTTAGGCAAACTGCAGCCCTAGAGCTGTACCTCTCCAGGGCTGTTTTGGCAACCTCATCCCTTCCAAGCTGTCCAGATTTCTGTTTTTGGTATGAATTGCCTCTTTTACATAGTTCTTCTTCGTGGTCTCTGTGCCTTCATACACTAGGAGCTTTAGCGCCTGCGCGGTAGCGTTCGGAAACTTCTAGAGCTTGTTCGCTTGGCGGGAACCCCTCCCCCACGCCGGTACTGCGCATGCTCCTCCCGCCGAGCAACGGTCTCTCCTCAGTTCTTTCTCGTCCGCCGCCGCGTACGGAAGGTTCTTTAGTTTGTTCCTCTCACGTCGTGCTTGGCTTGCTGTTTTTCACGGTTTTACGGACTTTCGGACTGTCTTTGACCTCTCTTTCGGACTCCCCCTTCGGTTTTCGTCTTTTTGGATTTCGGAGTTGGCGTTTCTTCGTCTTATGTCCGCGCTCTTTAAGAAGTGCGTGTCCTGCGGCCGCAAGGTTGCCCTCAACGACGGCCATAAGGAGTGTCTCTTCTGTTTGGGCGAGTCCCACAACATCCGGACTTGCCCAATTTGCAGGGATTTTCTCCCCAAACTCTTCGCAACCGCTCCGCGAGACTCAAATCTTATTGTTGGGAACAGTCTCTGCGGGCGATAGACGAGACCTCCACTTCCAAGATGGCCGACAAGAAGACGACCACGCCATCGACGGTATCGGCGGCTGCCGTTCCGTCCACCTCGTCGGTATCGGGCTCGGTCCGGCGAAAACGCCGATCTCGGCGTTACCGAGGATCCCGAAGCTGTCGGCGGCTGCCAAGTCAGCGAAAGGATCCTCGACGGCGAGGAAGGCTGAGGCTCCCCTTACGGAGACGCCTGCAAAAAAGCGCCCTGCTCCGGACGGAGGCAAGGGCAAGGAGAAGGAGAAGAAGAAGAAGAAGAAGGAAAAGAAGCGCTCCCCGGCTGGGGACGCTCAACCTCCTACTCCTCCTCCTACTCAGCAGCCTTCCAAAGGGCGAGGCGAGTCCGTCGACCTCTCGGAGGATGAGATCGAGGACGTTCCCCAACAGCGCCCGGACTCGCCTGTGGCAGACCCTCCAACCCTGGTGGAGGAGCGCCACCGCCCTCTTAGCCGTCGCAGGTCGGCCGACCTGCAGCAGAGAGAGCCCTCTGCTTCTCCGGAGCGGCGTTCGACCTCCTTCAGGTCCCGGTCCCGCTCTTCCGAGCGTCCGGTGGCCTCGCCGCCTCCGAGGGAGACAAGAGAGGAACAACCTCGCTCGTCTGCCTCCAGATACACCTCGGCGTCCTACGTGGCCAGGTACGCGAGGGAATCTGAGTGGAGAGAGCGCCCGGCCTCCTATCGGTCGCATTCGCCATCGTACCGGGATCGGTACCATCGTGGCCCGAGTCGCTGGGAGATCTTCCGGAGGTCCCGGTCACCTCGTCGACAGCGCGAATCGCGCTCGCCTAGAGGGGACGAGGCTCGGTACCGTCGACGCCGAAGCCGATCTCCGTTGGACCGCCGCTCCTTCAGCCGCTCTCCCTCCCCTCGATATCATAGGGCGAGGGAGCCTTCACCTCGGTATCGGGCGATATCGCCACCTCCTAGGGTCACGGCAACGGCGACGCGCCCTACGGAGTCGGTGGTGACTGAGCGGGCTACGACGACGTCAGCCTGCCAGACTACCCCGGTCACCACCAAGAGGGTGAAGTCAGTGGTCAGCCATCCCAAGCGGGACGCTGCTGCTACCACCGCCCCGGCTGCGGAGAAGCCTAGGAAGGCAACACCTGCGGCGACTACGAAGGAGCCGGAGAGCGAGCGGCGAGAGGACTCACCGAGCTCGGAGTCGTACGACTCGAGTGCGGAGTCTGAGGTGTCTGAGGCGGCCTCCCAGGAGTCTCCTCCGTTGGGATTCGGGGACCCGATCCAGATTCTGCTCCAGAGGACGTCCACCAGTTCTCTGCGATGCTGCTCCGCATGGCCACTACCCTCGGCCTTAAGATCGCCGATGCGGAGCCGGAGGATGACGATCCAGCCTTCTCCGTTTTCGAGGAGAAGCGACCTTCCACGGCCCCGCTGCCTCTCCTGCCCCGGGTATCCAGACTGGTGAAGGCCGCCTGGGATAGACCGGCCTCGGCTCAGCCGATACCGCAGCGGTTAGAACACCTCTACAGGGTGCAGAAGGATAACGCCGGTTATCTATTTAATCACCCTGCACCGAACTCTGTGGTCGTCGAGTCCGCGCAGACGAAGGGCTCCGGCAGGCAACACACCACCCCGCCGGACAAAGAGGCAGGAGTTGGACGCCTACGCAAGGAGGTTCTATTCGGCTGCCTCCTTGCAGATCAGGCTGTCCAACACTCAGGCTTGCCTCGCGGCATACCTGAAGAAAGTGCTCGATCGCCTGCAACCGGCGATGGAAGCGGTACCGGAGGACATCCGCCAAGCCTCCTCCGTGATCTTCAATGAGGCTATCTCCATCGCTCGGCACCAGATGGCCTCCTCCCGGCATGCAGTGGAGATCGCCTCCCGGGTCATGGCGGGATCCGTCGGCCTCCGCCGCCATGCTTGGCTTCGACCGGCCGACATCCAGGAGGACACCAGAAGGAGGATTGAAGATCTCCCCTTCGACGGTGAAGGCCTATTCAATTCGTCCACAGACGAAGCTTTGGACAATCTCGTCAAGGCGAGACTGACCGCAAAAAAGATCGGGCTGCAGCCGGCCACGCAACCCGCAGGGCCTCCACCTTCCGACCATCCTGGCGACGATCTTCCACCTCGTCGTTCCAGCGTTCGGCCCAGTCTGGACAGTCGAGACCGTCCTCCGGCTCATCGGCCAGACGCACGATTAGGCGGCGCCCGCCTTCGTCGAAGAAGTCCTCCTCCGAGACAAAGTCTCGGTTTTGACGTGCCTGGCAGGACCCGCCAATACCCACTCTTCAGCCTACCATCAGCGCTCGGAGACCGACCGACTCTCGCTCGACACCTAGCGGAGTGGCAGTATGTCACTACGGACTCTTGGGTGCTTTCCATCGTCCGTCTTGGCTACGCCATCGAGTTTCTCGATATTCCTCCTCGCGGCGTTTATTCTCCACGCCGTCGAGTCCGGCCCTCCTGGAAGAGATCCAATCCCTCCTCCAGAAAGGGGCGATCGAGCGGCTCCCGCAAGAGGCCAAGACCACCGGCTTCTTCTCCAGGTACTTCACGGTACCGAAAGCCGACGGTACCCTCCGGCCGATCCTAGACCTCAGAGGGGTGAACTACTACATCCGCCCAAAAGGTTCAAGATGGTCACGATACCGTCGATCCTACCCTTCCTACATCGAGGGGACTGGTTCGCCTCCATCGATCTCCGAGACGCATACTTCCATATCGCCATTCGCCCGCAGCACAGACGGTACCTCCGCTTCGCAGTCGACGACACCTGTTACCAGTACAAGGTGCTGCCGTTCGGACTCTCGACTGCCCCAAGGGTCTTCACCAAGTGCATGGCCCCGGTGGTATCCTACCTGCGGACGAAGGGCGCTTCCGTCTTCCCCTACCTCGACGATTGGCTGTTGGTGGCGTCCTGCAAACGAGACTTTACCACGACGTCCACATGACGTTGTCACTCCTGACCCGCCTTGGTCTACGAGTGAATCCGAAGAAGTCCCACCTCGAGCCGGCGAGGATCTTGGACTTCATCGGGGCGACGCTCGACTCGACCTCCGCCAGGGCGTACCTACCAGAGTCTCGAGCACAAACCTTGATCCGGGCCGCCGCTCACGCTCGTACGGCCCCGACGTTATCTGCGAGAAGCGTCCAGCAGCTCTTGGGCTACATGGCTGCGACGACCGCTGTGACATATCTCGCCAGGCTGAGAGCAAGACCTCTTCAACACTGGTTCGTCCGCATATTCGACCCCCTGCGAGACGAACAGACACTCCGACTGCAGCTGCCGGGAGACGTCCGCTCATCCCTCCGATGGTGGCAGTCGCGACGCAATCTCATGTCGGGGATGCCTTTCCAACAGCCGACACCGAAGGCGACGGTAACGACCGACGCCTCCCTGTATGGATGGGGTGCCCACTGCGGCGATCTCAGAGTCCGCGACAGATGGACCGACGACGAGACCGCTCTCCATATCAACGCGCTGGAGCTGCTCGCCGTCTGGAAAGCCCTACGGGCGTTCCGCCATGCCGTGGCGGGGCGCACGGTCCTGATTCTGACGGACAACACCACCGCCGTCTGCTACATCAACAGACAAGGTGGGACTCATTCCACGACCCTGCTCGACATCGCGCTCGGCCTGTGGGAATGGTGCATTCGCCTGCACACGCATCCCGTGGCGGTTCACCTGGCCGGGCAGGAGAACACCACGGCAGACGCCCTCAGCAGGGACACCTCATCCCATCACGAATGGTCTCTCTCCGGAGAGGCGTTCGAGACTGATTCGGGACCGCTGGGGCGAACCATCGATCGACCTCTTCGCGACCAGGGAAAACGCGAAGTGTCGCCGATTCTGTTCCAGAGCGGGCCACGATCGTGCCTCCATCGGGGACGCTTTCCAGTTTCCGTGGACCGGGGAACTCCTCTACGCGTTCCCGCCGTTCCCGCTGCTCGGCCGGACGATATCGAAGATTCTCGCCGACCAAGCCGACGCGATCCTGGTAGCCCCGTACTGGCCGAGGCAACATTGGTTCGCACCCCTGCTACAAGCCGTGCGAGACGACCTGCTCCGGTTGCCACCGACACCGGACCTGCTCTCCCACTCCGGCGGCCGAGTCCTCCATCCGGACCTGCCACGCCTGGCCCTCCATGCCTGGAGGATATCGCACTAGACGATCCCGTGCTCGGTACCGTCCTCGTCGCGGCCAGGAAGGAATCCACCCGTCGCAACTATCAATACAAGTGGCGACGCTTCCTGACCTTCGCTAACGAGAGGAGTGAGCCGGTATCACCCGCGGGGCTCTCGACCGTCCTGCACTTCCTCCTGCACCTCCGGCAACAGGGCCTGGCGTTTCCATCCCTGAAGGTGTATCTCTCCGCGATCGTGGCATACCAACCGCCACGATCTGCTGCCTCGGCCTTCTTCAGGAACGATACCGTTAAGCGGTTCCTGAAAGGACTTCATCATCTCTACCCGCCGGTATCGCCGCCGCTACCGCCGTGGTCCCTCTCGCTGGTGCTCTCGCAGCTGACAAAGCCGCCCTTCGAGCCGATGGTGACCTCGGATGACAGGCTCCTGACAATGAAAACTGCCTTCCTGGTAGCGGTGACCTCAGCGAGGCGAGCGGGTGAGATCACAGCTCTTCGTTCCGATGAGCCCTTCACGGTCTTCCACAGGGACAAGGTGGTCCTGAGACCTGACATCTCGTTCCTGCCAAAGGTGGTGTCCAGTTTCCATCTCAACCAGGACATCATCCTGCCTGCCTTCTTCCCGAACCCGACGACACCGTTGGAGCGGTCCCTCCACTCCCTGGACGTGCGTCGGGCATTGGCTTTCTACAAGGACAGGACTGCTTCCTTCCGACAGACGCCGCATCTCTTTGTTTGCTATGGGCGACGTCGGAGGGGCCTAAAAGTGTCCACCCAGCGCTTCTCCAAGTGGGTGGTGAGGACTATTGAACTGGCGTATGAGCTCGCGAGGAAGCCTCCGCCAGTCCTGCTTCGAGCCCACTCCACCAGAGCTGTGGCTACTTCTGCGGCCCTCCTGCGAGGAGTTGACCTGCATGAACTCTGCCGTGTGGCGACCTGGTCCCAACCATCGACCTTCGTGCGCCACTACAGGCTCGACTGCCGGTCGCACAGAGATGCCCGGTTTGGACGTGAGGTGTTGGCTTCCGTGCTGTAGGACCTGACCCGCCGTCCGACCGGTAAGCTACACAGTCTCCTAGTGTATGAAGGCACAGAGACCACGAAGAAGAAGAACAGGTTGCTTACCTGTAACTGTGGTTCTTCGAGTGGTCATCTGTGCCATCATACACACCCGCCCTTCCTCCCCTCTTTCTCAGGTCCCTGTAGGTTCTACGGCGGACGACAGAACTGAGGAGAGACCGTTGCTCGGCGGGAGGAGCATGCGCAGTACCGGCGTGGGGGAGGGGTTCCCGCCAAGCGAACAAGCTCTAGAAGTTTCCGAACGCTACCGCGCAGGCGCTAAAGCTCCTAGTGTATGATGGCACAGATGACCACTCGAAGAACCACAGTTACAGGTAAGCAACCTGTTCTTCAATATTGTTCAATATTTTAAAATAGCCAATTTTCTCCCTTGCATTTTGATAGTCCTTGTAGTCCCTAAAGCCCCCCTACCAATTATACTTGCCACCCCTACTTTATGCAGTTTCAATTATTATCCAGAACTTGGAACAAACAAAAAAATGACAAAAGCTAAAAGCAGTTCTACATATCCATAGAATGTCATTTAGCATTTTACCACATAGAAGAACATCTCCAAAATAAAACCACAGTGGACACATTAGAAGCTACTAAAATTACAAAGTGAAGCAGCAAGGTATCATCCCCCCCCCATCTTTTACCCCAACAAGGGTTATTCAGGGGGGTAACCAAAGCAGTTTCAGTACCAAAACTGGGCCTGAAGACCAGTTGAAACAGATCCAGAAATTCAATATAATCCAAGACAGTTTGGTCCTGATCAGGTACCCCTTGCTTGAGCTCCTGACTCAGAAAAGGGATGTACGCAAATCCCAGAAACCAAGAATTCTGTAGAGAAAATGGTTGCCAGGAAGATCATAGTTCTCAACAGGGTATTTCAAATTGCAAAGAAACACACACAGCTGCAAGTATATTGAAAGCTTGTTTTACTGCAGGTGATCACTCAGATTGAAACTTCTGATTGAAGCTAGTTTGAAACTGAGAACCTCTTTGTCCATTCTGCTAAGTCAGGAGGGCAGCAATTATGCCTAAAATCTTTCTGATTTGGGTATGCGTTACATCTATCAGATATTGCAATCAGGACGGATTTGAAAAGTTCGGTTTCATTCCATTTGCAGTACTTTGTGGCTTAGAATGTCGATCCTATTTAATTGTCTACGGCTAAATAAAATAATATATGAATGTGCTATCCTGCAAATGAATTTCAGCTTGTAGTGCCCCTGCTTAAAATGTTAATTTGTAACTGCTTTATTGTTTACAATTGCTGCAGGATGATATGCAGAAGCTTTTGCAGAATGCACTTCTATGAATTATAGTATGTTTAAATATTCATTTTTTTGAGAATGATTGGATTTAAATAGTGTAGCATTGTAAAACTCACATGTTTCATATGCTCACTAGTGAAGTTCTTTCATGCAAGAAAATATCTTCATAAGAAACCATGACATACTTTTGTAGTACACTGCCTTGTTCCAAATTATAGTGACCCATAAAAGCTGACTATACTAACTCACGTTGGCTGGTAGCATATCCATTACATATTTTGCATCCTAAGATCAGTACTTTACCCAAGGAAGTCAACTGCTCCTCTGTAGAGCCAGTCATTCTTTAATTCACATTTCCCTGGCAATTGAAAACATGTCAGTGACAGACTTACTTCATTCCCTGGTAGTGGGTTCAGTGTACAAGTTGACTCTTATAGATTGTTACTGGATCTATAATAAATAGTACAACTGCAATCAAGGCAACCTTGTATCTTGGCTTTAAACTTCGTACTGAGAGACAAACCCAAGCTACAACTAGCTGGGTTAAAGTTTGACATTTTCTGTCAGTGTTGTACTTTCGCCTCACTTCTTTAAATTGTTATTAATTTTAGAATGGATGTGTACTTC
This sequence comes from Ctenosaura bakeri, assembly GCA_948474755.1. NCBI lineage: Eukaryota > Metazoa > Chordata > Lepidosauria > Squamata > Iguanidae > Ctenosaura > Ctenosaura bakeri. The sequence continues at coordinate 45,553 of CAOLHI010001117.1, forward strand.
TGTTTTGTTTCCCCACAAGTTCTTACTCTCCCATTTCCTTATGAATTTTGTTTAGGATCAAAGAATATAGAATCCCAGTTCACTCTTCATTCAGATGTGTGTGTGTGTGTGTGTGCGTGTGTTAAAAAATTGGTGAATGAACATAATGTAGCTATAAATCCTAAAACTGATGACCATCATCAGAAAAGCTGCCTGTAGCTGCCATTAGACACTGCCGAGCTAATGATGGGCTGGGCAGATAATCATAGGAAAGTTAATTGTAAGGTTTGATATGGCATCTTGTCAGCAGAGATAAGTTGTCACGTTTTCCACTTGAGCTGAAACTAAATGATTGTAAAATAAGTTATGAGTGTCCTTGGGCCTGTCTGCCAGAATGATGGCTAAGAATATATTCCTGGCCCATCAGTCTCAAGAAGCCTGTTTGATATTTATGCGAACTGAATGTTATTTTATTCCCCCTCTAGTCATGCTTGCCAGCTTCCCGAGTGAAAAGTGAAACTCCTTCTTTGACTCATACTTCAAGTATTGAAGCTCGGATACTGCACAGATTGTTGTTGTTATTATTACTACCATTATATATTTTTGAGCATTGAACATTAATGCCCGATTGGGAAGAACTAATGACTGATACCGAATGTTCAGGATGGCAGCAGCCCACCTCTGCTCGGTGAAACACATCTTATGAGTTCTAATGCTTCTGTCAAAGCTGGTTAGGTTGTAGAGTAATGAGGCACTTGTTTCTTTTTAATTTGGTATGCCTTTTATGTTTAATAGTAGCAGCAGTGGTCATCTGTTCTCACATTCAGTAATTGATGCCAAATAAAATGTGTTATTTGTATTCAGTCAGGAATATAAAATTGCATGCAGTGGGTTGAAGCTAGAACTCATTTACAGTTTTGAAGAGGCCCTTTTTAGTCTGAAGAGTAAATACCTTGTCAAGCAAGCAGAGCAGTCAGAAATGGGAAACCAGTGCATATAAGCCTAGTATACTTCAGTGGCCTATATTTTAAGGCAGAGAAATACAAAGTAACCTGTATTCATAGAATACTGGAAACTAGAATATGGAGTGTTAATAAAAAAACAATGAAAGCTTAGTTCTGCATCCCAGATTCCCATTTCTTTTTCCAGATGAGGAGGGAAGCACATACCTCAGGCTCTCCTCGCTTTAAAGCTCTCTGACCCAGGAACAGCACGCTATTATCTGAAAAGCGTTGTACATCATAAAGACTTACGGTAGCAAGTTCATTTTTCAGGTCGGCCCTACACTTGAGAAGTTGGTGCTGTAGGATATAAGGGCTGATTTGGCTTAAACACATTCCTTTACATGAACCTGCAGCTGTTGAGAAATTAAACAACCTAACACAAAGGTATATCAAAAGGAGAAAATAACAAGAGTCTGCCTGTATGAGAACACTTCTGTTCCATTTTAATACCAGAAAGAGTTCGCTGTTCAGTAGAATCATATAATAATGCTGTTTTCTACATTGTTTCAATTCAGTTAAGGTATCGTTAATTGGAATGGTATAGAGAACAGTGTTACTGAATACTCTTACTGAACACAGAACTTTTCAGGTATTAAAAGGCAATGCAGGTCAAAATTATGATTGCAAAGTACCTTTAAGAGAAAGAATAAACCTTATGAAAGGAGAGCTGTGTCTTACTTGATCAGTTAAAGGACTGGCTTATTGAGATGATGATGATGATGATGACGACGACGACGACGATGATGATAAAATTTATTTCTATCCCGCCTCTCCACATGGATCGAGGCGGTGAACAACATGAAATACATTAAATACATTAAAAGCCATTAAAAACATACCCAATCCTCCCCACCCACCAACCCACCTAAACCAATCCCTTAAAACACACAACAATTAACCGTCCATCAATTAACTATTAACAAAACAGGTCTTACATTACCTTGTTTTTGATAAACTGTACGTAGAATTGACTTGTGTTGGGGACAAAGAGATCATTGGGGGAGCCTGTTCAAGGGGTCTCAAATAATGTCTTCATGTCTGCAGGTAAGCTCTCTAATTTTCAGCAGCTCATCTGCATAAATATGTAGTGTGGCACATTCACCCCCCACAACAATAAATACAAGTGAACTTAAACTTAAAATAGTATACTGGTATGGTGACTACTAGTATAGTGAAGATTCTTAGACGCTTAGATTCAAAATATGCTAATAGATCATATTGGTACTAAAACAGAGCCTTTATGTAAAGAGTGGCCCTTTTTTTCATTCTCCTGTTAAGTAATAGAAGTGATGGAAGCATAATTATAGTTAACTGTAATCAAACAAGAGAACAGAGTAAGGGCACACTGATCATACTGCTTAGAGAAACATATACTGATTGAAGAGGGGACATATTTTCATGGTAGAACTTTGCATGTAGAAGTTCCCAGGTTCAGTTCATGGTATCCTGGAATAGATCTCTATACACTACCATCTCTCCCACTGATAGTTTGCCACAAGTAGAACTCAGCTTTAGGCAAGCATATAGGGAACCTTCACAGAGAAATCAGTCCCTCCCTCTCAAAAGAGATACCCACACTTTTAGCCAATGAAAATAGAAATATAAGTGAACATAGAACTATATGAGCGTTGTAGCAGTAAAAAAATTTGTGGGCTGTCATCTTTAGAGGACTTTTATTGCAAAGCGAATAGAAATTTTTGAGTATGAGACAAAGCAAAACATTCCAGTGAAGTATGTTTTGGGCTTACAAATTTTAGAACAGTAATAGAAGAGAGATACCTATGGTGTAGATCTCCCAGAAGTAGGCAACATGTTTCTAAGCGGTACCGTTTTAACACTTGAGATGGCAAACTCACAAAATGAAAGGCTCCCCCATACTGGAAGGAGTCCTGCAACATAGAAAACTAAGTGTTGGGAAGAGAATTCAGGCCCTCCCACTTTTCTGTGTCAGTGGAGGATCATTTCATCCTGTAAGTTCCCACTTGCAACGTGTAAGTTCCCACCCTGTCACTCATGGGTGAAAATTGGAATTAATCAGTTTACCATTCAACTCATTCAGCCTGTGCATGTGGCAGTATCATATGGAGGACAGTAATTTTAGAAATAACCCATTACACAAAGGGAAAATTAGACAATTCACTGTAAGAACATGCCTGTAGAGCAGGGGTGTGCAGGGTGAGGATGAGAATTTGCCCAACATAGTATTGGGAAAGAAGCATTTTTGGTCAGTAGTGACCTGTTGCCCAAGTAGGAAATTTTATTTATTTTATCTGATTTATGAACCACCTTTCTCTCAACACAGGGCCAAAGTGGTATTCTTTTAGTATGCATTATGACTAGAGTTAGAGTGTGATTAATCCCAACAAGACATGAAAACATTTCTTTTTCCTCATATTTCCCTGATACACCAGCAACACGGTGCATAGAAAAGGGAAACGAAATGTACAAATTAAGTTTAACTCCAGGTTGAGTGTAGGTGTGGCTGATGGCCTCCATGTCAGTGAGGCTGCTTTGGTTATAGTCTGAACTTCAAAGAAGCTACACAAGGTGCTGGCCCCAATCTGCCAAATGGGTTCAGCCTGTTGGATAGCTCCTTTAAAGTTCAAATAAAAATCACAGAACCGATCCACCACACCATTGGCATAGGAGCCACCAGTTGCCGTGGGTTGAGTGGTGCCTTTGACCCACAGAATGACACCAAAGAGTATTCCTTAGAAGCCACAGTGTCCTGATTTTGGTTCATTCCACATGGAACTCAGTATGAAATAAATTTTAAGGATCAATACATGCTGCTGCTTAAACATTTGTTTCATTCCAATCAAAAGTAAAATCATCCACATCAACCTGGGCTTCTGTTGAGCTGGGGGGACATTTTGAACATGTGCAGCTACTAAACATTTTCAGTAGCCCTTCAGGCAGGAAATGGCAAATGACAGATAAAGAAAAAGAAGATGAAAGAAAGCACAGCACTCCAGTCACAACACTTTCTGTTTTCCAGGTGCTTGCTTGAGGGTTAAAAATCTGGGGATCCTGAGAGGGGTAGGGCAGAGGTGAGGGGCATTGCTCCCTTGCCCAGAATCAGGCCATCTCTGGTCCTGCTTCAAAACTGTAGTGCGTGTTAACTGCCACCCTGATGTTTTAAAAAAAACAAACCAAGATTTAAAAAGAAGCCAAACCAGCTGGAACAGACAACAGCAAGTGGTAGTGGAAAGTATCTAGGCAGCAAACAGTAATACCTGCTAAGGCATGAATGTTTCCCATTCAAATTGACTTAATTGATTTAAAAAGTATGCTGACCAGAATGGGATGGGTGTTACTGGCATCATAGCCTCCTTTTTCCATTGTGACCCACAGATGCCCTTCTGGCCAGTCAGTATGGTTTTTTTAAAAGAAGCTGAAACAGTTGGAAAAGAATGGGGTTAGTATGCTCTAGTATGGGCAAATATGGCCCAGCCTGTCTTTTGTGCCCCTCAGGTTCCTACAGTTTGCCCCTTTTGTTCAAAAAAAAAATAATAAGGTGGACATCACACCAGACACTCCAAACGATGGCAGCTACACTTACTTTACACTTCATGACCTGCTGCAAACCTTCCCAAACTTGGGCCCAATGGCCAAGAATTGATAAAAAAAATATAGACAAGTTGATGTGGTGTGAAGGGGTGCAGAAGTAAAAATTGGCTCCCACTCCTGGAACATTTTCCCACCCCATCTCTGACAAAAGGAATACTTTGCTATCCTGACACAATATTGTCAGGATCTCACCCGTAGTTACTTTGGGTATTCATGCAAGTGGGCAGGGAGGGGACCCAGGATGCTGAAGCATCAGTGAAGGAGTCAGTGGATCGAGGCTGAGCTGATGACTAGCTGGAATATTGTGAAGAAGAAGAATTTGTTGTTATTGTGTGCCTTCAAGTCATGTCTAGCTTACGGCAACCCTAAGGCAAAATTATCATGGGATTTTCTTGACAAGATTTGTTCAGAGGAGGAATGATGATGATGATGATATGAATGAACAAACAAGAGAGAAATTCACACAACAGCTTCCATGTGCCAGATACTACCAGCCAGCATGGAATGGTTTTAGTGCTATATTTGGAGGATGAGGATTCAAATCCTTTCTCAGCCATGGAAGCCCACTGGTTGACCATGGGCAAGTTGCACTCTCTCAATCTTAGAGGAAGGCAGTGGCAAGCCCCTTCTAAAACAAATCTTGCCAAGTAAACCATGTGATAGGTTTCACTTCAGGTCACTGTAAGTTGGAAATAACTTGAAGGCACACAACAACAACAACAACAACCTGTAGTAGTTACCATTTTTGACAAGCGTTGGAGGCAGCCATGGGAGACTCCTTTCAAGTCCCTCAACTTGAAGGACTTGATGACTAGTGGCATTTCTCCATGCATGTTTATCTATTTATTTTACTTATAGTTAACCCATTTCTGTTTAAATATTATAATTTAATTAAGTGTGCTTTAATAGTATAATTTTGTATGGACCTTTTTACTTAAACTTACGAGCCTCCTCGAATCACAGTTTTGGAAGAAATATAAGATTTTAAGGAAAAGAAAGAAAGAAAGGTTGATTAATTGATTGGTGGATGTTAATAAAATAAATTATAGAAATATCAATTTCCTATATCTGAAGATATCAGGAAAGGTCACAATCAGTAGCACAGCTTGAAATACTGTTAAAATAATTAAGAACACCTCAGTTCTGCGTCCAGTTTTAATTTCTTGGATTGACAGTCCAGTTTTGATTGTTTTATATTTTAAAATTGGACTAGAACAAAGCAATAAACACTAGGCCTCCAATGCCTGGGTTAAGAATTATGTTCTGACTTGGCATGAGGCCAGTGTTGGCACCAAATGGGACTCCAAGGAGAGAACATTCCATAATTAGTGTTCAACATTCCATAATCCATAAAATAATCCATAAAACATTCCATCATTACATAATCAGCCCTCCACCAGTACTCCACAGGGTATATAGATCACAGTGTCAGGATTTAAAGGAACACCACCATGACCACCACACCCTCAGTGCGATGTAGAATGTGCTGCTGTAATTAGATCAGAAGTTAGAAAGGTATGAAGTATTATGGTGAAACTGTCCCTTTCTAGGAATGATCCTAGCAGTTGAACCAGATAAACCTGACCAAAAGTACTATCTGCCACTAAGGCCAATTGAGTCTTGAGTGACGATGATGAATTCAAAAGTCCTCTCAAGCTGTGCCCCTACTCCTTCAGGAGAGGGCAGCAACATCCAATAGGTTGTTTACCCAGTTACTGGATGTAGGAGCAACCTATTCAGAAAGCTTTTGTCTTGCTGGTAGTGACCTTCAGTTTGTTGGCCCTCATCCCACCAATTACATCATCCAAAAACTAATTCTATGCCTGCACAGCCTTGCTGCTGATGATAATGAGAAATAGAACTGAGTGTCATGAGAATACTGAGAGCAACCAACTCCCAGGCCCCTGTTGACTTCACCTAATGTTAAAAGTCATGGGGGACAAAACAGAATCTTGCAGCACTTTACAACATAACGGGATAGCTGAACATTCTCAGTGCTGCTCTCTTTAACCAGACACTCCACAGCAAGGAGGAAAACTACTGTGTCACCATACTTCCTACTCCTACCTCATAGAAGGAGTCCAATGATATATGATGGTAGATGATAACAAAACCTACCTACAGATCTAAGAGATCTACAGGGTAGTATCTGTTTGTATTTCCCTGACCAAGGCCATCTATCAGTTAGGCTGAGTAGACTTTACTAGCTGTGCCTTCAAGTGTGATGAAAGTCAAAAAAGATCTCCTGTAAAGATATCAAGGCCCAGGCAGACTGGTATGAGAAAATGTAGTTCTTCAGATAACTTGGACCAATTAATGAACTGGTGTAGATGGCAAAACAGAGACATAGGTTCCTGAACAGAAAAAGAATTTCTGGATAAAGAATTAAGATATATTTTCACGGTTTTTAATTCAATGTTTTGTCAAATACTCCACTACTGTCTTGCTAATTTTTGTATATAAAAAAGCAAAATCTACCTTTCCTCATGTTTTTCTTCCCCTTTTTACAGATACTGGTTTGGGAGATTCTGTCTGTTCCAGCCCAAGTATATCTAGTACCACAAGTCCAAAGCTGGACCCTCCTCCTTCTCCTCATGCAAACCGAAAAAAACATCGCAGGAAGAAAAGCACAAGCAATTTTAAAGCTGATGGTATCTCAGGCACTGCTGAAGGTATTTTTTTCTTTTTGTGTTGGGTAAAAAAAAAAATTGATACCAGATTACTCACAAATGTTATTTAAATGCAATTGGAGTTGAGTTTTTATTGAGCTTCTACTGTGTTTTCTTGTTTGTGTGTTGTTGTGACCTGGACAATATCAACAGTTTTCTGTACCAACTTATAAATACAGTGGATTGCTTTCATCTGTGTTTTCTAAAACTTGAGCTGCAGTCCTATATCTGCTTAACTCCTATGTGTAGATAGGATTTATAATGCAACTGAATACATCATTGCAATTTTGATGTTTAGGTATTATGGTTTTCTTCCAAGGAATATATTTATGTCAAATATTTTCCCCCTGTACAAAAGTTTAAGTCTATGTGTATACCTATGATGAATGTTACTCATATTACTATAGTAGCCCTCCTTACCCACAGTCTCCAGATATGCAGTTTTAAGCAAATGTGAATGTGTCACATCCTATACTTAATATGATAATCATTTGCACACAGATGCAATGAAGCATCTATACACATATTGCTGCTGTTAGGTATTATGGGACATGAATATTCACATTTTTTCTTTTACAAAGCAGGGGCTCCTGGAATGTACCTTCCTCCCAATATATGGAGGGCCAGCTCTGCCAACATACTGTAAATTGGTGAACAATTTGGAAATAGTGGATGGGAACATGTCTTTATATATAAAATATCTGCAGAATTCAAACACTGTTCTGTGTGACTTGAGTGTACAGTCACTAGTACACAGAGTATTGCTGCAGTGGTGGAGCTCATGGAGGGTGAACACTTAAAGTTGCATTTTGGTCACTGTAGTCGCCACTGAAGGATCTGACAAAGGATCTGATGCTGTGGCATTCTAGCAGGGCTTAAGTTTCAAACTTCTTTCAGGCTAAATTCATTGTATTTTATAACATAAAAGTGAAACATGCGCATAGATATAAATGGATGCATGCATGTGTACAGATGCACAAGTGCAAGAAAAAGCACTAAAATTAGTCCTTCTTTCAAGAACAAAATTAATAAAGAATTACTTTCCTATTCCATACGTTGTTGCTATAGCCAGTTTGTCACGTGATGTCAAACCTATTATAATGATGAAGTATATTATATTGTATAATAATTATATATGTAATAATGGCTACAATGGGTTTTTTTTACAGAAAAGCTTTCTATTCAATCATCCCAGAGGTCTACCAATGACGTGTGTGATTGTATCATTATCCATTCAAAATACAAGGCATCAGGATTTTGTTTATGTGCTATGTATCTTAACAATGCTTAAGGCAACTTAAAATAATAGCTCAAGCACTCACAAGCAAGTCATTACACTATTACTGTGGGGAAAAAGCACAAAATGTTTTCAATCATAACAATTACAGCAGCACCTAATAAAAATAGAAGCAACAGTACAGTCACATCAACAAGAATCCCCATCCTCCTCCTCATAGCTGTTTGAAGTCTTGCAGTTAACAGCTTCAGGACAGTAGTGGAGGACTCCTATTCATTATGGTTGTCTTCATCTCCTGTGCTTAGGGGACTCAAAGAATAGTAATTCATATAGTACATGTTGAAGGCTTGTGCGGAGGATGGGGGACGTGTTATATGGGAAGGAATATTCTCTGGGATCTAGGCTGTGAAGGGCTTGAAGCTATTGCCGTTGGGCCTGAAAGCTGCACGACTGACACAATTGACCCTGCAGATAGCCCAGCATTGCATTTGTCATATCTTCAGTAAGGAAGTAACCCTCTTCGTTCAGTGTTCTGCCATCATTCCAGTCTTCACACACCTCAAATAACCTGTTCTCATACATTCATCTTTCTTCTCACCCTCTCCTTCAAGGTCACTATTTTACCATTTTACTATCTTTTAAAACGTAGTTTACTGGGCCAGTTTTTGTAATTTAGAGTTGTGACATGGAGAAAGATTTTCTGAGATGGGATGGGTTACATGTGTGATGAGCCGCTGTGGGTATTTAACATGTCAAGACAGATTTATACAATTGTCACCTGATTGATTCAAGAGAAAGAAGTTGCAGATTAGTGTAACAGAGTAATGGGCTTTGTACATTATCTTTGTGTTTAATTAGTTGCTCATTTGTACAACACCATTGATTTGAGCTTCAGAACTAAAGCATACTGTTAACATTTGATACAAGCATCTGATCTACACATAGAAGACAGACTGAGATATGCAATAATGCATTTTGGCCTCGATTTGAACAAGGGTTTCAAAGGCCCTTTCATATACCTAATGGGTTGCCTGTAGCTGGCATAGATTATTGGGGAGAGATTGTGGTGGAGCAATAGAGAAGCATGTGCATGTGCCTCAAGAAAGGGGAGAAGAAAGCCAACACAGTGAATCCTTTCATAGAAAGCTGGTAGCAATTTCTTAAAGTTGTTTCATATTAAAAATATTTTTTAAAAAATATGTTGAAGCATTAAAATGGCAATCCTTTACAGGATCATTTTTGCAAAATATCTATTTTCAATATTAGCTTTTGCTTTGCTTTGTTTTTTTGCTGGCATGTTTCATATCTCTTTGTATAAACTTTATGTGCTAGCATTTCATCTTGTTTTGTTTTACTGTGGGTCTGCTTGTTTTATGCCTCTTAAGACAAACTTGCTGTTAAAGCAGGCAACATAATCTACTAAAACATAACAAAATTTCAAGAGCTCACGAATCTTTTGCTTATGGACCCACCACCTTATGTTTTCTCAACAAAACCATAGTTAGTTAAATAGCTGTAGCTGTGGTCTCCTAGTGCAAGGAACAGCCCTAGCATTAGGCTGGGTGAGGTGTCTGCCTCAGACAGCAGATGCTGGAGGTGAGAAATGACAGTAAGGTGCTGGAAAATAAAGTTGTATATGCCACATGTCCCCTTGTGCCTAGTATACTGTCCCATGGGCCCTTCAGAAATAAGATTCTGTTTCTGTACATAAAATACTTTGCCATTTGCCTCAGGTAGCATAATGTTTTGGAGCAGGTTTGTTTAGTGCCCATGCTAAGGAAAAGGAAAGTATACTTTGCCTATCTGAAGGCTGCCACCTATTTACCATGTACCCTGCTCCCCCTACTTTGTCCACTGCCTTAGAGGTGACATATAGAGGTTGACTATAGAGGTGGACTGTAGCTGTTCCTTCAGAAGCAGGAGGGCAGAAATTAGTAAAAATCTAAACTGAATTCCCAGAGTTACACTTTTAAGCAAGGCAGAAAGGTCACTGGTTGGGAAACCCTCAGCATCAGTTGTCACAGCCTGTCTGACATAAAAGGATTGCTGTTGAAAGGCCGTTAACGTTGATACTGAGGAGTCGAAGACAAAAGAGGAGAAACGCATCTATTGTTTTAACCCACTTCGTTGCAGACCAAATAAGTTGAAAGCTTGCTTCTACTCTTTTAGTTCTTGTTCACTTCAGGGTCAAAAGAGGCTGCAAGTTACGCCTTCCCAGTTTGAAGGAAGAGTGTTATGGTAGCCAACAGCAAAACTTGATTCTTGGAAGGACAAGCACTATGATGAAGTGGTTTATGCTACATATATTTGCATAAGTGGAAATCTTGAAGCGGAAGACTGTAAAATAAAAATTAAGTTCCTTCTATTTGTTGAAAATGTATGAACATGTCGAAGTATTAATATTAGTATTAGGTTAGAATTTTTGTAGTTTTGTAAGAAAGCATAATGTTGCAAACGCCAGTGTGGTGTTTCCCTTTACATTGTTCAGAAATGTCCGTGAAGGATATTGCTAAGGGTTCCTAGTTTGGGGAGTGAGTTATTGGGTGCAAATGTTTTGAAAATGAAATTGTTTCATTTGTAGCAACAAGGCCAAGACAGATGTAGACCCTTTACCCCCCTGCCTCCTTTTGATTTCTCATTAGCTGCTACTAGAAAATGGCTCTAAATTTAAGTAGTTTGAAGATTTAGTACATGACTTATTTACTGTGGAAAATGCCACGTAGGTGTAGTACACTCACAGTAACAGCCATTTTGCAGTAAGTGCCATTGTGCAAATCTTACAGTGGTTTTATCTCAGTAGTAGTCTGAATGCAGGCAGCCCATACAACAATACAGTGTTGGAGGTAAGTTGTACATTAGTAGAATTGGCAGATCTACAGAACTCCTCAGTCTGGTGGCCTCTGGTGCCAGGAATGGTATCAGTGCTAGGTTTTTCCTGATGTTAGAGGCATGCTGCATTCCTCCCTCCCACTTCTACAGTGTCAGAGCTGCTGCTTCCCACTGTGCACAGACTGCCTTTGTATTCATTTCATTTGCTGTTAGGTGTATTTGAGCTTTAATTTGTAGAGGTAGTATTATATGGAAAATTCTTCCAGTATCCCAGAGATTTTACTGCCCACTTTTTTCTAAGGTTTTGCTTGGAAGATGAAGGTTAAAACATTTATCTACAAAAACTTTGCATCAGAGTCATTCATCCTGAAGAAGGTAACAGATTTTGTGCCGTACGTTTTATATAGTTCACATGTTACCATTGAGCTATTATAGTTGTAGATTCCATAAAAATGGATCATTTCTTATGTGGTCCATGATTACTTGATAGCTTGCTTAATCAAATCTTTTCTGTTTAAGTAGTGCAAAAGGTGGATATGTAGAAAGGTGAATTTCATGTAGGAAAGATGCCCTTATCACTGAGTATCTGCAAAGTAACTCTTATATACCTTTCCTTAATTGCAGAGGATATAGCAAAGCAGAAAGATTGTTCGTGTGTGCTTTCTGCCTGGAACAGTAGCTACTTTACTGAGAATCGGTTGTCATATGAAGAAATGAACACCTCAGGCTTTTCTGATGTAGTGAAGACATAATGTAGTTTTTTTAAAACTCTGTATATGCATGCACATGCACACACACATTTTCTTTTTCTTTTTTAATCTTTATTCCAAATATTACAGAGAAAAAAAATGCATAAAAGCACACACACATTTTCAAGTCACCTGTCAACTTACGCCAACCCCGTGAAGTTCAATTATTATATTATGCAAGGAATATTATGCAAGGAATATTCAGAGGTGGTTTTGCCAGTTCCTTCCTCTGAAATACAACCTAGAGTACCTGCTATTTGTTGGTGATTTCCCAGAAAAGTATTAACCAGAGCTGACCCTGTGTAGCTTCCAAGATCAGATGGGATCTGGTGCCCTTAGGGTATTCAGGACCTCTTTTAAAACTATCTTGCTGATTATTTCATGTTCCCATCATTAAGTACTCTACAATATCATTATATCATTAGATTCTTTTTAAGATCAAGATCACGGATTGAGGATCCCCCGAACAACAAAAAAAAACCCTACTTTGAATGATACAGCCCCTCCCCCATACACACAGAGCAATTTCCAAGGTGCTGGAGATCAGAATGGTGAGTGATGACATATAGCATGAGGCATAATGCAGTAGAGTGCAGTAGGAACCCCTGCAGGGTCCTACCATAGCTATCTGTTGCATCCTGCCTCACTACCAGGAGAGAACTGGAAGTTTTATCATTCACCGCCCTGGTGTCCAGCACTTCAGAAATTCCTTTGTTGCAGTGGGGCCACATGGCTTCAAAGCTAGGCTTGAGAGGCAGTTCCGGTCAGTGCAGTAGTGCAATGATCGTAAATGTGGTTTGTGTAATTATGATGTCATAACCGGGGTTTACAGCATCATAATTACTGAGCAAGCTGCCAGTGACATACTCTTTAAATGAGATGATTGTCAGCCTCTGTCACCAAGAGCATCTGCTGTATCAACGTGGGCAGAGTGCAGCCTTCCAAATGTTGTGGACTGTGGCTCCCGTGAGCACTTGCCACAGTACTGGGATTTGCTGTCCAGCAACATCTGGAGGGCCATACTGTGCCAACCCTTATTCTACACAGTCTGTATCTCATTTCATGTTTTGGGATACTTAGCTAGCTAGGTTTTATATCTGTGCTATCTGTATTAATAGTCTGGACTATTATTTTACCTTTCCTCTTAGCTTTATAAGAGGCACTTGCTACATACCAGTTTGTATATGAAAAAAATAAAAAAAATAAAATTTCAACAACCATTCAGTTTGCTAGTTTCCTGTCCCTTCCCAAAGTAATGTTCTATTTTATTTTATTTTATTTTACTTTATTTTATTTTATTTTATTTTTTGGTGGGTAGAAAATTGCCTTTTTGCCTATGAGGTAATAAGTTTTCATTTTGTAGCAAGGCTTATCAGATGATTAATTTAATGGCAAAGAATCAATTGATAAAAAGAGTGAGCACAGTTTAATTCTGTTTAATATTTAAGAAAGAAAGCAAATGAAATTGAGTTTCTCTTAAGCTGATTTAAGCTGATTTCTGTTTTTTCTTAAACGTGCCTTTCTAGTTGCCACACAGTGATGTGATCATTATCTGTCACCTCGTCGCCTTGCTGCCTCAATACGCAGTTTAAAAAAGGGGGGGGGAGACCAGAGAAGCTTGTGAAGTATGACTTCCTATCCCAAGACTCATTGCCTGTGATTCGTACCGCTTGACAGTAATGATCTTATTACAGTACTCTGGACCTTGAAGAGATTTCATGAGGAGAGTGAAAGGACGTGCCTCCATGTAATCAAGTGGTGCTGAATATTCCACGCGTTTTTGATCACATACTGATTGGGCACAGTTTTAGCCCATCTTCTAGTCAATTATGCATGGCCCCTTGTGCTCTTGTGATAGTCAGAAACATTGATAGCGGTTGTCTGGGTTTTGGCAGCCAGCCAAGGGTTTGAAGTGCCTTACGCATAGTCATTCCAGGATAAGTGCTTTTTAGTTGGAATTGATTACCTTTCTTTAGGTTTTGCTTAATAGCAAAACTGCACTGGAGAGGGCTTCAGGTGAAAAATGGACATATTAGCCATTTAGCGTATCTGAACTCCTAGTCAATTTTTTTAGCCTTCCCTTATTTCGGCCTAATTTATGTTTAATGATGTAATGTTTAATAATATTTAAGATAATTCTTTTCAGTTGCTGCCAAACATGCAGCTTGACCATCAGAGTATCAGTTTTAGGTTTAACAAAGTAACTCATTAGAAGTTTCAAGCTGCTAAAGGATTTGCTCATATCTCCAGAGATGACCCTTTAATTTCTAATCCTATAATAATAGGATTGGAAATTGTTACCTTAGAGTTCACCCAATATTCTCATGGTGGAATTTTGTTTGCTGAAATACTCTGTCATTGGTACTGGCCACAATAAAATTAGGACAGATTCCTCATTAAGAACACAGGTTTCATCCTTCTAAAATAATTTAGTAGCTTCATAGTAGAAGGCCAGAAAGAAATGTTTTAAAGAAATGAAACTACCTTAGAGGGAATCTATACATTTATCCAGCCAGTATCAGAATATAGTGTGTGGAGCAACTGATTATCCTAAGAGTGATCCATAGTTCTATTTTATTCCCCATTTCAATCAGAGTGTGTATGTTGCATGTCTACATTTAGTTACAGGTTTGAGTATATCTGCTGTAAGAATAATTTCATTGGAGATTTTGATAGCTATTTCTGTTTTTCAATTTACATGTGATCAGAGTGTAGCAGTTGGTATTTTGAACCAATGGCTGAGGATAGTAGATTAGTAAACTGAAACTGAAACTAGACAAATATGGAGGTTGTGGTATTAGGGACTCTAGGTGAGCCTGAAGAGATAAATATATATCCTTGGAAGATCAAGTACACTGCTTGAGCGAGTAGTGTATCTGTCACTTATCTTATATACCTAGATGATACGAACAGTTGCGAATCTAGAAGAAGAAAAATCAGTGATCACTCTAACCCTTTCTGGAGAGGAAAGAAGTTGACCTGGTCGTTTGTTCATTAGTAACATCCAAGAGTGAAGGAATACAATATAGGGTTACTTTTCGAAGGTTCTCTGGAAACAGCTGTTGAGTCAGACATTTGTCATGGTTGTGTGAATCTCTCCTTAAATCAGGGGTGGGAGTCTGGTGTCCTTCTAGATGTCTTTGGATTGAAGTTCACAGTAACATTAGCCCCCCAGCCAGTGGTCAAGAATACTGGAACTTGTAATCCAATAACATCTGGAGGGCTGGGTGACTCCCACCCACACCTCATAGGTGCAGTCCATGTATCAGCAGAGCAATATGCCACTTGTTTTCATGTGTTAAGAGTTTTTCCTCCAGTTTTCTGTTTTATAACAAATATTTTTCACATAATTTATCTCATTCTCTCTCTCTTTTCCAGAAAACTGTTATTCTGTGGAGAGGTAGTGCATACCCTAAGGAAAAAAATATTGCTTACTGTCTTAGTTGCCTACTGACCAAACGAGGGAGTCCCTTAGTAAACAGCTATTCAGTGAAATTAACAAATGGAAGCCCAAAGAATGTTCGGTTTTCTAATCTTGAGAAATTTAAAACCTTTACTAGGTCTAACACACTTGTATCTATGGCAATGTCAAAATTGATCTTGGTTCTTGGCTTGTTGGCTGCCTGGCTGGTGGGCTGGCTTAATTTCTATTCTACCCTTCTCCCAATATAAGACCCAAGGAGGCTTACAACATAAATTAAAACAAAATAGCTAAAATAAATGTGTAGTACAAACATTTTTAAAAAATTTAAACAATCAATCCAGTTAAAACATGCATCTAAAAACAAAAACCATGTATATAAAAAAAAAAACCCACTATGATCACTGCACATCCCTCTACCCCAATCAGCTTGGGAGTTGCATGACTATTAACTGTGTTGATAATGTTAGGACCTGAATAGATACCTGTTTCTGTAAATTATCACAAATCTTTTATTGATTGCATTTGTAGCAAAAGTGACCCTGTTATGAAATGGTTGAACAGTAAGCTATTTGTGGGGTAATAGTGATGGGAAAAGTTGGATATAACATATGTGTTTAAACATATATTGTAGGAAGAACTATTAATGTTGCACATTTATGAAAAAAGTGTTTCTCTCTTGTAAGGTATACAACATGTTTACATTCAGATGGCAGCTGCCATTGTTTTTCACCATTGACTATGGTAGTTAGGGCTGATGTGTATTGTAGCTCATCAGCATCAAGAACATTACAGTTTGCCCAGCCCATCAAGCAAAACTCAAACTAATTTCTAAAGGTAATTCAGTGCAAATTTTGGGCTTCAGGTGGTCCTGTCTTGACTTTCATTTATTAACAGCTACAGTGCTCTGAAGCTATATGAGTATGCAAAATATTAACAGTCATCTAAATATTTTTGTAAACAGAAAATGTTGCACTGTGAAGTGTAGGAACAGAGTACAGTAGGTTGGAGGGAGGTCTGGCTGACAGACTGGAACACTGAACAGGAGTTCAGTGTTCCAGTCTGTCAGCCAGACCTTTGTCCAGCCGACTGTATGCTGTTCCATTCTTCCCCATTCTTGACATTCTGTGGCAACTGAGCATGTTTAGTCTTTGTTAGTCCCATTTTGGAGTATTCCTTGGAGGAGTTTTCTGAAATTTTGTGGACACATGTAAAACTTCTTTTAGTTCTGCTTTTATTTCCTCAGTCCTATCTGGTTGGTTATATAAGAATCTGTGTTTACCTCTGAACTTTGAAACTCTGGGTCAGTTGCAAACTAAAGATGCTAACAAAACACAGAGTATGTGATGCCTCTATAGAAGATGATCTTTCTAGTGTTCTTAGTGAACACATAAAAATTATATTGGATACAAATATGCCTCTTAATGGTCTTTTTCCTGTCAGGGAAGGAAACTCCCCACAAAAGAAAGGAATAGGAAACTCAAATTCACTAATTCATTCTTTCTTTTGCAGTCCCCCATTTCACCTCCCATGCTGTTCCTGAGCATTCTTTGGAGTACCTTTCTGCATAGAGAATTAAGGATGTTGCTCCCACCTCTCTCCTCTCTGGCAAAAGGAGGTCCATTAGTGCAAGCCTGGATGCAACACTTGAAATTAATTCATGAGTTAATACAGTAAATTATTATCTGCCTACACTAGCTTGACCTGGCCTTTTTTGGCTATTCAGATATTTCTGCCTTAGTGTCTGCTGTCTGCGTGACCCTAGGCTGTTGGTATGCTCTCAGCTTCCCCTGTCTCTCTGAGTTTTTGTGAGAACAAAATGGAGAGGGAGGACTCATTGGAGGAAAATCAGAATGTAAATGTAGTCAATAAAAATGAAAAAGTTATCCTAATAGAGCTAATGCATCTTCCAAGCATGTGAAGTACAAGGGCTGTTTATATTCATAAATACAACTGTTCTGTGTAGAAAGACGATTTCCTGACTGAAGTTTCTAATTACTTCACTGATGTTTCAAAATGCTGACATAGTTTCAGTGTTCAGGCTTCTGATATGGGACAGTATCAGGCTATTTTAATTTGTGCACATAGAACAAAAAACAAGTTTCACTCTGCAAATAGGTCAGTTTCCAAAATGTAAAGGATACAAAATTCAAAATGAATCAAACTCAGGCTGCAAATGAAAAATGAATTTTCACTAGGATACAGCTTGAGGAAGGGTCATAGCTGCCATTTACTGGAAAAGATCCATAATATTGCTAAATAATTTTAAGGAGCATCACTGGGAAGATGTAGAACAGACAGTACAAAATCATTGGTGGGGGAATCCGGTTTGCATTTTCATGGTGAATGAAACTGCACAAACTGAGAGGTGTTCTGTCCTCTGCCCATTATGCACCAACATTCTCCTTATTTTGCCTGCTGTTTAGAACAGATCAATGATCAGTGACAATAACTGAAGCAATATCTGTAGTGTAAGCATTTTCCCTTTCATCTGTCAGTAAACTTCCTTGCAAAACTTTAAATACAGTGACCTTTATGTGAGTTTTTTTAAATGTGGTGATCTATACAATCTTCAAAAAATTAAACTTGGTACTAATTTATACCACTTACCCTTACCTATGGATCCAGCCTTTGAAATTGCCCCATAATATTGTGAAAGATGCTATCATGCAACAGTGATGAAGGAACTCAGCTGAAGCAGAATGTGCTCAAAACTCACAAGTATTCAAAACTCACAAATATTCAAAGTGTCACTGAGAGGAAAGCAAAACCTGCACAGTATTGAGATCGTGTGAACTTGTGGGTGAGGTTCCTTTTCATCCCCAAGACTCAACAGTTAACTTCAGTACAATGAAAAGTTACAAAAGGAAATTAGAGAAGTTGGCAGAGAAGTAAGTAGCTGCTGTAGCCTGGCATCCTATTTGTAGCTTGGAGTGGACCACAAAATAAGATTTCTCTCCAATCATTCCTTGCTCCCCAGTTCCCAGAGTCAGCTGGTACTGCCTCTTGAGTCCCAGGGTAGTTCCTAACCTCCGCCAATCCTCATGTCAAACTGGTTTTCTGCTCATTCCTTTTCATTCTCCTCCCTTCCCCTTTCATTGTTGGGACCTTGGTTCTGTTTCCTCTGACTTTGATTTTGGATTTGCCGTATCTGATCAGTCAGCTGGTTATTAAAGGCTGTTATGAATTTGAACTGATTGACCTTGCTAGTGGGAGTTGCCTATCTGGGACCAGGATGGTATTCCCTTAGTTCCTTTTCCTTTGACAGAATAGAGGCTTGCCTACTGCAGAGCAGGGCCCTGGACCTAACTAACAGCTAAACTGCTGCAGTGGCTAGCCAGCAGGGACCTCTGAACTGCAAGTTGCACCATCTCATCTGCCTGTAGTTACCAGTAGCTTCTGTAGAGAAATTTGATGGGTTCCCAAGACAAGTTCATCATTATCTGGCCCCAAAGGAACTGTTTATGCAGCTATATCCAGAAGACTTTCCTGATGATAAAATTGGTATTCTAGACCATCCTCCACATGGATCCTGCTGGTAAATGGACTACCTGCAAGTCAGCTCCCCTTTACTGATCTCCAAGTGTTTCTTGAGCAAATACAACCACTGATGAGAATGCTTAGCACTCTGAAAGCATTAATTTCTTCCTACAGTGCCTCTAGCAATGAAAAGGGCCTGTTTCCACTTATACTAGTAGGAACTCAGGATTTGGGCTCCGCTCTGATGAATTAGTTCTGGGGGAATTGACTGATGGAATGCTATGCAAACATGGCCAGAGAAAAACATCCCAACACTATACACAGTCTGGTCCATTTCTGCCTCCAAATCAGCACATGGTTGGAGAAGCACAAGCAGGGGCACAAACTAATGGCTGCTGGGAGAACTTCCACTTCTTGAGTGTCCAGGATCTACCATTTTCTTTCAGTGGGGGGATGCCCCTGAAAGAAGTCATCTAAGAGTTCCTGTGTGATCCTTTCAATCAAATGGGGCACCCGCAGTCCAGTCCAAGTTATGAGTTTATTCTGGTTCCTTGTCATGTTTTTCACTGGGCTCTGAACTAGGAAGCGAAAGGCAATTACAGGAACTTCCCTAAATGATCGTCTGAATAATAGCCAGCAGTAGTGGCCCTCCATTCTTTCACTGAATGTAGGTCAATGAAGAAGATATCCTTGGACTACTCATAGAATCTAAATTAAAGAGTAGTCCTTTTAGAGGGCATACCGGGGCCATCCCTGCCATTACTCAGAAGGAAGAATTGCCTCAGCAACCAGTGGTGGGAGAAGAGCCTTGATTGGCCCCTGCCGTCATTTCACGTGAGTCCCTTCAGCTCTGCTGGAAAACAGAGGTGCAGATGCTACACATTTTGACTATGCTTATTAAGGCACACTGCTGTCTTCAGGTGGAATGGAAGCTCCTGTCCTGTCACCAAGAGTGGAGTAAGATTCAGTGCGGAGCAGGGAGAGGCATCTTGTCCTTCAGTCAGACAGTAAAATGTCTTGAATGCTGGTCATGGGCCACTCTATCTAAGTTAAAGCTTTTTCTGTTTCTTTCAGAAATAAACTGGTTTTTCAGAAACTGGGAAAAGCTTTTCTGTCTCATGGAAGAAAGAGATTTTTGAACCTTTAGTTGAAATAATCTAAGAAAAATGCAAGTGCCCTTATGGGGGTTTTTTTCTTTGTGAATGGCTGTCTTCAACACTATTCAGGGCATATAGAAACAACCAAGTGCTTGCTACTAGTGGCCAGCACATAAATATGAAGTACCATTCATTTCTTCTTTTGAATTTCATAGTGTTTCAAAAGAAGCTGCATCTTTTCCTCTTCCTGATGGAAAATGGGTAGCACACAGGCAAGAAATGTATTATTGCACTACAGCATAACAAACAACCTTGATAGGTCAGTATGATGCTGCAGTTCTGATTTTGCCATCAAGGAAATCTATAAACTATACTGAGCCTTTTAAAATCATTAATGCCCTGCTAGTATTGATGATTTCATTTCTGTGCTACAAGGAGCATGGGCTTAGCTAACATGCAGCAGGCTGCAACATGCAGTTTTTTATGATATTCCTTCTATTTCTTTGCACATTCTCCCTCCCTCCACCAGAAAATCCATTGTGTGAATTGATCTAGGGATCAGCCTTGATAAAATACCAGTATTCAACCCTCACAACATCATAGCTGTATTGTTAGCTGTTCTTGATTATTTGGATGCTCTGGCAGAAGCTGCCACATCTGAGTTGGAGGTGCAGAGAGATTAACTGGTGTCTGTCTAATCATTCGTCATACAAATAACAGTGCCAGTAGAGTGAAATACTATAAATCATTTTCCCCCAGGATTGAAACCTTTTATCAATTGTGTCAGTTTCATTATTCAATAAGCGATTAGTAACAGCCATTGTCATTTAGTCATTTAGTAGTTAGCAACTCACACCTTTTGGTAACAAAAAGATGGTTTGACATTAGTTTCAGATATAAAGGGAGATTTTAATATCAGGTAGAGTGCAGATAAACTTTCTAGTCAATTATTTAGTTCTTGTTTAGTGTTTAAGAAAAAAAAAAACCAAGGACATAAGGTTTCTGCCTTGCAAAGCACTTTCTGTTTGATACAATAGGTTCTTTTAATTTCATTAAATCTGATCAACTAATTTTCCTTTTAATTTTCCTGTCCTGACCTAAAACCTATAAATGTTGGGTAGCTTTTGCTGTCACTAGAGTATTAGCTATACTGATTTTGAAATGAAATCTTGTTTCTTACTTTTTTGTCAATTCAGAAAAGACAAAATACAAGTCTTTTAATGCCAAAAGAACTGCTTTTGGCATTAAAGAACAAAAAAAAAAAACCCACCGTACATTAAATTGGAGCAAATTTAGTAATTTATCTGTTATCCAGCAGTAAAGTTGGAGGTTATGTGAGGGTGAATTACTGGGACATCTGATCTTAGGGGTATTCCATAGTCATCTTGGCAACAGAATAATTACCTCTCTGCAAAGGGTTCCCAATAGTAAAAGGCTACCAAAAAAATTGCAAAACTGTTTTTTTGCCATATTATTTTATTATTATTTTTATTTCAATATGAAAAAATTCCAGTGATAAAAGTAGATATCCAAGTAAGATCACCTTAAGTAATTGTGATGGAAGCATTGTGCTCCAAAAAAACCCGTCAGGTTCTGCATACACTGTGTACAAAGCTAACCAGTCAAATGGTACTGACAGGCATCATTATTCACATTACTAGGTTGGAGCTACATATTGAACGTACAACCATTACTGTTAACTAAAATAAAGTTGTTCCTAACCTGCCGTCAGGTTTCTAAGGATCTGAATTATTTGAATGTGCCATGGTGTCTTTCAGAACAATTGCCTTCAGCCCTAGCTGTTTGGGTGTCAGTACCTATAACAAGTCAATGGACAGTCGTAATGGACAATGGGCAATTCACTGGAAATGCTCATTTCTTTAGTCTTGCTATATAAATTCTAGCCTATATCTGAGAAACATTGAGATATAATTGATTTACTTATTTATTTAAATAATTCGTATATCACTTTTCCACGAAAAACGGCTCCCCCAGGACCTTACAAAATCAGTACTTGGAGACTCCCTCCACTCAAGCTTGCAATCTAAAGGACAGGAGAAAGTGAAGGGGGGAGGGGGAAGCTACGATATGATAGTTGAATTCACTTTTCCTGATGAATGAAATTATTACATTGTCTTTGGGGGCTGACCTCTTCTCTTGTTTCTTTACTATTTTTGCTTTCTAATTATGAGTTCACCTATTTCCTCAGTGCATGAATGTATCTGTTCTTAATATCTTCAGTGGGTACCAAAGTAGTTAAGTAGAATGAAAGACTGAACTTTCTTCCAGTGGACCACCTCAGCTGCAGACTCATTGATTGACCTTGAACAATTAACATCTTTCAAACTCAGTTGCCTCTGACAGAACAGGAACAAGAATCAACACTTTCATATAAATACAAATATATAATCTGACCTTTGAACATAGAGTAGACATAAGGAGAACGGTATCTAAACCATACCAATTCAGGATTTCACCCTGGAAGATAACCACTTCAGAATTCTCCATCCTCTGTATTGCATACATACCATCTGAGATACAGTTTATTTTTATTCAGAGCACTGAAGAAAATGGAAAATGAAACATCTTGCTGTAATATTTCTGTTTTGTTAAGTCACACACACACACACACACATACATACATATATACATACATACTGCAAAAAGCTTAAATGGACAGAATGTGTAAATCCCAAGTTCTTCAAAACTACTTGTAATGAGCAATGCAACAGACAGAGAAAAACAATAAAGTGCATGTCTCCACTGCCCGTTGTGATGTCCTAAACCTGATTCTAGTACAGCAAGCTCTAGAATGCTCTAAACTTTCAATCGAGTTAAGCCTCTTTCCACATTCATATTGGACTGCCAAGTGCCAGGTGGTCCCCTTCAAAGAGGCTGGAGTTGGTGTACAGTTGATTTTTTAAAAAATTATTTATTCATTTATTTTATTGATTACATTTATATTCCATTTTTTCTCAGGGCAGAGTATAAGGCTCTCCTCCTCCCTCCTTCTTCATTATAACAAGCTTGTAAAATAGTTCAGGCTGAGATGAGGTGAGTGGCTCAAACCTACCCAGTGATTTTCATGGATCAGTGGAGGCTTGAACCTTTTTCACCCAGATCACACTTGGACATTCTAACCACCATACCACATTATTGTGCTGGGGGTCTATTCAGTTCAGTCCAGAGAAGACATACAGGACATTTCGATGAAAGGGATGGTTTCTCTGCATTCATAATAGTGTTTTTGATTCAGAATTCCTGCTTGCAGTTGTCAGTCAGTTTTTTATTTACTCTATTTATATCCTGCATTTCTCCTGGTAATGAGACCCAAGATATCTTATGATATAAATTAACATAAAGTACAACTGAAAATATAATAATAAAAATGTTTTAAAAACCAATTAGAAGATCAGCCAATTTTGGGAAGTCACTCCACCATGAGGAACAGACCATACAATCAGGCACTGTCTTTCTCCTCACGTGGAATGTTGAAGTTGTGGAAGCCTTGCACAGCAGCCCCCTCAGTAAGAGGAGAAATGGTAAAGGCAAAAATTTGTTTTGTTGTAAAGTACGTCTACAAAGTGAGGCTGTATATCTGAATTGAATGTTCTTGAGTCTGAAAGCAGTTTTCTAAGTTTTCATCTTCATTCTTAGTGCTCTCATTTGATGCCTGAGTCATCAGCAGTCTGCTCCTTATGTTCTGCCACACCATAACTTGGGTTCATGATTGCACTGTGCTTCTTGCCTGTATGACATTTAACACCTTTGAAAGACCCCTTGTCCACTGTCTGGTTCACTTCTCTCCAGATCTGTTGGAGGCAAGCCCAAATATGTCAGTTTTTCAGATGAGGTGGTATACTTGGAGCCTGTCATATTTCAGCTCTGGGTACCCCAGTCATTGCTATCAGACGTGGGTTGCATATTATGGAGAAAGTTCTTAGGTTATATTCTTTCAGCTAGACTCTATGTTACTATTTCTTTCTTGCCCCACTTATCTTCAGCACTCTCCATAAATATATAAATAATATTTATTTAAAAACAAGATATTTAGTTCATACTGCTTTCTCATCTATACGCTTGTATTGTATACCTGCCATGTCCTCAAAATGTTTCCAGTTGAGAACAAAGATGTATTCATTTCCTTGGTGCTCTCTGCGAGTTCTATTTGTTCTTGGGATGAATGAAAAACCTGCTCCACGTACAAACAGAAATGATTTATATGAACCAGAGATTTGACTGTCACTAGTAGCAAGCTCCAAACACACCAGAACAGGACCAAACAATGAGGTTGAGGAAAAAACCTACAAAGTTATATCACATCTTCATCTTCTGTTCTTTCCATCATAGAAAACCCATCACTAGTACAATCAGTCAGTAGATATCTCCACAAGTCAGTGTCTAGTCTTCAAGACTCAAGTGACAGACAAAAATCTTTGTGACACCTTTGATGCATCAGAGTCAAATAATGATCATGATCTCTCATGAAAATCTAGTGCAAAATTCTATATATTTAAGTATCCTGTACATCAGCTTTCTCTCTTAGCTTGTTTTCAAGTCAGTTGGGTCACACTTTGCTGTGAAAACATCCAGTCTTCTTGTCTGATTCTCAAAACTGTCCTCTGATTTTCTGTCAGTACTTTCTCCAAGCATCCTTTTACAATCTGTAGGCAAGATCTTGAATTCCACCCACTCTTTTGAAAAGAGCATTCCTTTTCATTTTATAGTCCAAGGTTTTTAATGCCACACACTGGACATTTTAACCTTTTGTCTGTGAAGTACAGCCACTTACTGTTCTTTTGAAATCCTACGGACTGTTGGGCAGCCCGGCCGCCCAATTCCTGATCAGCTCTTGGTACTCTTGAATAAATCTGATTTTCTGGATTCATTTTAGTCCAGCTTCAGAACTGGCTTTGGAAGAGAAACTGCCTTGGCTGTCCTGCGGGATGATCTATGTCCAGATAGGGATAAGGAAAATATGACCCTGCTGGACCTCTCAGTGCCTTTCAGTACCATGGCATCCTTCTGTCTGACTTGGAATGTAGCAAAATTGTGTTTCAGTGATTCTGCTATTATTTAGATGGTCAATTTCAGAAGGAGATGCTGTAAGACTAATATTTTGCCCCTTGGCAGTTATGCTATGGGGCAGAATTGGGCTGTGTTTTGTCCTCCATGCTTTTTGACATCTACATGTAGGGAGAGGTTATCCAGAAAAGTAGATTGAGATGTGTCAATATTCAGATGACATCCACTCTGCCTCTGCTTTCCAGCTAATGTAGTTGAGGCCCTTGATGATTTGAACCAGTATTTAGACAGGATATTATGAGGGCTTGTATGAGGGCCAGTAAACTTAGACTGAATCAGACAAGGTAGAGATACTGGTTCATCTGCCCAGCTAAGTGCTTTACTTTGTTTTGGAGTGAGCTATGCTGTTCCTCAAGGTCAAGTTCTGAGTTTTGGGTGTCTTGGGATTCATGGTTGTCAATATAAGGACATGGTTGTCATTGTAAGCACTATGGTTTGAAGGCTCAGAGTACCTTTGATCAGTTGTCAGGCTGCTATACAGTGACTAACACTGATGGGGGCTTGACAGAGCACAGTTAGACATGCTCTGATGACATCCTGTCTGGTTCACTACAGTGCTTTATATGAAAGGCTACCTTTGAAATCAACCTGGAAATACCAGCTAATACAAAACAAGACTAATAGGTGAGTTACCATAATTCAGTAAAGGAAAACAGGGTGTTTGTATTCTTAATGGAGACTTGCCTAAACAGAGCCACTGGCCCACATAAATGGTTATTTTATATCTTATGAAGCAAACAAAGTAGCTGATAGGAAGTATTAGACACTGTGTCACTGTTTTTCGCTCTGTGATACCACTAAGACTAACTTTTGGAACATAGGTTTAAGGGCCTGTGAACACCAAAAGTCAGTTTCCTTCGCCTGGTTAGTCTGGAGCTAGTGGAAGAAGTTCCACATAGGCAGCGGCAGTACTCAGTTCCTTAGTCACTAGGTGACTGATGGTTTTGAACTCTTCTTGCATGGCCTTCTCTTTTTTTCAGGTTTTTCAACTCCATCAGCTCTTCAGAAACTTCAAGCACTTTGTTTTATGTTCTGACTCATAACAACTTTAAAAAAGTGAAATGATCTGGGTCAAAAAACCAAACTAGAGGCAGAGGTGGGGGGCGGAATTGAGTGGAGGAGCAGAAAACATGAGGGTGCAGTGTTTTGTGGTAGGATGGAAGCCAAAAGAAACTGAAAAAGGACAGCACTAAAGAAAAGAGAAAGCAAAAAAGAAAGAGAAGGAAGAAATTCTGATTTTTTTTTAAAGGTTGACACAAGCTTTATTTATCAAAACATTTTAAATCATCATTTTATAGATACCAGAGGGATGTACAAATATAGTTGAAACAGTAGCCGCTTAATAATTAAAAACTCAAAAGCATGTCCTCCAAACAAAGAAAGCAGAAAAACCAATATACTTTCATTACCCTGTGGGAGGGATCATGCTTGGAAAAAAAACCAGAAGATTAGGCCAACCCTGAAATTAATGCCTGGACAGAGTTTCAAAAGACCTCCAGGTGCACTGTAAGGTGAAGTGCAACATTTCGCATAAGAGCCTGTTCCAAGAATGCAAGCTTAGAGATGGATTTCCAGAAGTCTGAGTTCAGGTTAGGGTTTTGAACAGGGCCTTAATGGCAGTATATGTGTGACCATCCTATGTGCACTCCCACTGTGTAAGTGTGTTGCAGGTTAAGAAACTTGTTAAGGGGGGCCCATTGGAAGGAGCTAACCTTATAAACTTGTAGATCAAATGTGATATGCTTTATTGTTCAGTTTTTTAAACTGGTGGTCCAGTGATCACAGCCAGGTAATTATGGCCCTTTCAGGTGGCATGTCGACTTGTCATTAAATAATTATACCTTTAATTAGTTTCCTTAGCTATTCATTGCCTTTGAAATTTAATACTATAATTTAAAGCTACTATAAAGAGACGTTTTAGATAGCTGAAGACCTTCCTGTGTCCATAAACTATATGCTGTATTCCACAATCGAGAAAACATGGGAAAGAAAGGTTCAATTAATACTGTAATTGTTTCAGTGAATGATGGATGGTTTTCAACTATCCAGTGGCTTGCAGAATACTTATGACAGAATTTGGTTTCGTGATATATTTGAAAAGCCAAATTTAAATTGTAGAATAACATCTTTCATGATAAGCTACACATATGTACACTTATATTAAACAAGGATTTCTTGAGAAGTGGAATGCATATGATTAAAATGTTTGTTTTCTAGTTAATTATATTCTTTTATCTCTCACCCTCCCTCCAATTTTTAAATGGGACATCTGGATACTAAAAACAGTTGCATTAGAAATATGATCGTCAAAAAGTAGACAGTGTTTACGTACTTCAGGTTGGAGGGCCAACAAATACCCTCTCATCTTTATTACTGGTACTCCTATATAGGTACCATCTGTCTAGCCAGCTAGTCACAATAAGCTCTAAAAGACAAATGACCCATCTTCCCCCTTAGTTTTCATTATTAAGATGACGAAAGGCACTCTTTGATTACTAAGATCTTCTGAAAGCTGTTGGATAAAGGCTAAATTGCTTGGGAGGTTGACTAATAGATATATTTTCATTTACACAGACCTAAGTACTACTAAGACCTAAGTACTACTAAGACTTCAGCTGGAGGGACCACTCTATTTATCCAGTCTTCAAAGAACACTGTCAAACAGAGATGAGTGATGACACTAACAAGTCTAGGTTTTGTTAACAGTGGTAAAAGATGGTTGGATACTTTTATTTAATCAGCAAACTATAGGAAGTATATTGTTTTAAAATACAAGGGAAAGTGCAACATTTTGGAATTTCCAGAAGTAGCAAAGCATACACAGTTCTTCCACATTCGTGGGTTTGAATTCATGAACTTGATCATTCACAAGGCACCCACTTGCCTTTGCCCCTTCTCCCCTTTCCACTCCTCTACTTTTACCTGGGCACACATGTCTTCCTTCCATGGACCTGAGCAAAAGGCCCCATGTGCATGCCTTCTCTGATCATGATGCTGCCCCCTCCCAATTGCTTGGGTGTCACTCTTATTCCTGGAAGGCAGCTGCTGCCCCCTCCCGTTCACTTGCCTATCGTCCATGAGCCTGGAAGGCAGCGTGGCCAGGTGAAATGCAAGTGAATGGGGGAAGCAGGCATGTGCGCATGGATGCCGCCCCCTCCCATTCACTTGCCTGTTGCCCATGAGGCTAGAAGCAAGCCCTGGAAGGGAATAGGAAGGGGAGGGCTCACTTGGGGAGTTACTCACAGTTTTTGATTTTCGCAAGGGTTCTGCGCCCTGAACCCTCGTGAAAGTGGAGAGACCACTGTATACCAATCCAAAGTGCTACAATAATACCAGTATGCCTGAAAGGTTCGTAAATCAAAAGTAAAAGATATGGGAGCAATCAGAAGGTGTTTCTACAGTTAACGAGGTCTCTTAAAAAGAATACAATTCTTTTCAAGTTAAATTGTGCATGTCTTTTTATCTGGTTACTTTAATCTTTTTAAAAATAAACTACATTGATTTAATTTATTTTTAAATAAATAATATGTATTTATTTATTTATAAATATTTTTATAATAAATTATTATTTATAATAATTTTTCAATAAATTAATTACACACATATAACAATAATACTTTCTACAGTGGCATAAGTGTATCTCTTCTTATTACCAAACTATCATGAGATTACAGTATGTTCTTAAATGAATACAAACTTTCTAATCGTATTTTGCATGCCTAAATAGAAAGTAGTGATGAGTTGGTTTTCATTTCCTATAAGCTATATACTATAAGTATAGTATATAGAAGTATATAGAGTTTCCTTTTAACACACAATGGATTGTTTCCATACCAGCCTTTTGCTCTGGAACTGCCATCCTTTATTCCCTCAGTTTTTTTGAACGTCCAGATATTACTGATAGCTAGCTGTATTTCAATATTTTCTCTGTTGTCCTACCATTCCCTTTCTGATCTGATACATGACAATTTGGTTAATTTTTATTTTTCATAATAACAGCTGGTGTCCATGACCACTATTGGAGCCATCTTCCAGGCTCATGGGCAATAGGTAAATGAATGGGAGGTGGCAGCAGCCACATACATATTCGCGCTTCCTACCCTACTTCACTTGTATTTCACCCAACCATGCCGTTTTGTTGTTACAGTTTGAGACTATGACAATGATGGGCTTTCCAAAAAAGCCATCAGGTCATGTGTAAACCTAATCTACATCAAAAACCCTGTATAACCTTTGGAAAGAATAATAGTGATCCATTCCCTTCCCTAGCAGCCTACAGGAAAATGTGGGAGAGTGTGTGTTTCTTTCCTACCATACAATTAAGAAATATTAAACAAACAAGCCCTGGATTATTTCTCTGGTTCATTGGCAGAGTGATAAACTAGGGAAGAGTCTGTTTCCAAATAGCATTGGACGCAACCCTTGAAACTTTGATTTAAGATCAAAGCAAAGTAAGAGGATTGCAAGTGGGAGCAGTTGCACAGCATGCATTAGCACTTAATACAGTAATGTGCCACTTGTACATAACAACCCAGAATTCTCTCAGTTCGCTGATTTTTCAAGTTGTACAGATATGATCGGCATGTTGCTCAGAAGGTACTTCATAACTGCAGGCATACAAATGCATAGGAAATATGACTGGAGATACATGCTTAGAGACATACTGTGTTCTTGGAGATATATAGTTGATTGGATTCAGGCGTGGATTCAGGCGTCCACTCAGTGCAGTTCCGCCAGTGAGGGAGGAAGGAGCAGGCCATTCTTTCCTCTTAAACCTGCAGTGTCACCACTGCTCTTATAGGGAGTTCGGGGAGGGGAACAACTCTGTGGAGCAGTATGGGAGGTGATGGTAGGAGCTGCAGGAAAAAGGAAGAATTGAAGAAAATTGCCATACTGCGTCTTTCCTCCTAAGGCAGCCTTCTCTTGTGAAGAGGCTAGTCTGGATCCAACCCATTATGTTTTCACTTATTGAAATGAGTGGGCTATTTTTTTTATCATTTTTACCAGTGCCATTGTAATATTTTATGATTGTTCTAGAAATTTCATAAAAGATACGTATCAAATAACAGCAGAAGACAAAAGAACCTTTTCTTTGGGAGTGTGGCAGAAGAAGTCTAAGTCCATTTCACAAAATAAAACAGAGAAGGCCACTATACAATCATAAAGACCTTTCTCTTTTTGGATGCCAACTTCAGCTCAGCCAGAAATGGCACCTGTAGTAGGCCCCACCCAAAAATCTCTAGACCCAAGAAACTCTTTAGAAAAGAATGTGATACTTAATTCATGTTCTGCTTCATAGAATCATAGAATCAGAGAGTTGGAGGAGACCCCAGGGGCTGTTGCATCCAACCCCCTGCTATGCAGGGACGCCCATCAAAGCATTCTCAACAGATGGCCATCCAGCCTCTGCTTTAAACCTCCAAAGAAGGAGACTCCACCGCACTCCATTGAGGCAGCATATTCCACTGCTGGACAGCTCTGACTGTCAGGAACTTCTTCCTGAGGTTCAGGTGGAATCTCCTTTCCTGCAGCTTGAATCCATTGCTCCTTGTTCTAGTCTCTGAACGGCAGAAAATAAGCTCACTCCCTCTTCGACATGACATTCCTTCAAATATTCAAACATGGCTATCGTGTCCCCTCTTAACCTTCTCTTCTGCAGACTAA
Source organism: Ctenosaura bakeri (assembly GCA_948474755.1). Classification (NCBI taxonomy): domain Eukaryota; kingdom Metazoa; phylum Chordata; class Lepidosauria; order Squamata; family Iguanidae; genus Ctenosaura; species Ctenosaura bakeri. The sequence goes on from CAOLHI010001117.1 coordinate 76,337, forward strand.
ACATACCCAGCTCCCTAAGCCGCTCCTCATAGGGCATGGCTTCCAGACCCTTCACCATTTTGATCACCCTCCTCTGGACACGTTCCAGCTTGTTGATATCCTTCTTGAATTGAGGTACCCAGAACTGGACACAGTATTCCAAATGATGCCTAACCAATGCAGAATACAGTAGTACCATTACTTCCCTCGATCTAGACACCATACTTCATGGTGCCCCAGAAATATCTTGGTCACCACTGTGGGAACATAATATTGGATGGATCCAGCACAACTCTGCTTTGTATTGTAAAACAAATAAGTATTCCAAAAATCCTATAACTATAAATCTGTGTTACTAAACTTTTAAACTAGAATTCTTTTTTTTTTTCTTAGAGTGACTTCTGTCCCTAGACTTGTAGTTAATGCAGTTTTGCAACTGGCTGTAGGAGTACATTCTGCACATGCTCAGCTTAGGGTGGTTACAATTCTACATTCTCACCAGGGCTTCAACTGTCACTCTAATTTAGCACAATTCCTGTAGAAATATAAGTATATGGTTTAAGGCTGTCCTGTGGGAAATAATAGAACCCCAGATTATTCCACTGATTATCTTATCTTTAGGTGAAATAAAGCAAAATAGTAATGATTCAAAGAATGTCAAAAAATGTTGATGTTAGCATCCAAATTTTGTTTGTCTTCCTTTTCCCTCCAACCCTTGGCATTCAATAACCAATTGAAGCAAAGGTGCTAATTATTTCATCTTTATATTTATAAATAGAATATATGAATGGGCTACCTCCAGCAGTATTACAGAGAAGGTATAATAAGCAATCTCCTTTAGAAACTCACTGTCCTTGCAGCTCAGGGGACCTTGAAACTAGGTTGCGTGTATTGTTACAGTGTAATTTTTATTGTGGTATAAGGAGAGGATTAATTTCACCTTTTCTTTATAAGTGTCCTGTAGGAGAAAGTACCTTTTGTTTGTCCCATCACATTTCTTTGTACTGAAATGATGACAAATGTTGTTTGTCTGTTTCACTGCAGTTAACAGCTTTGTTAACATATATAAAATTTAATTACATATTAGATAAGTTGATCGTTTGCATGTTCTAGTTGCTCTTCTGGAGAGTATTGATTATGTTGTATGTTCATGTGAGCATAGTGGTCACTGACAGCAGTAGAATGCTCAGTGAATGGACAGATACAGGGATTTGTGTCTCCTGCTGTGTAAGTGTGTGCACATATGCATGGATGTAGTTCATTTTTAGCACTGAAAAGGGAATGTGAGACAGATGTTTGGGAAAATGCATCTATATAGTCCCACCAGTGTTTGTGGTTCTTTGCAGAGTATTTGGTAGGAGTATTATCCCTTGCAAATACTGTTAGCTCAAGAAATCCCTGCCCCAGGGACTTTACTGTCTTTATGGCAAAACTCATAATGCATTTCATGATCTATAGAAATTTTCTAGATTTTTTTTCCTGATCTGAATGCAGCAGCATGCTTCCAAATTAAAACAAGAAATAAGTTCATCCATTTTGCTGTAGTTTTTACTAGTGTTACAGAGCTATTACAAAAGAGACGGAACAATTAATAAGCTCCCAAAATAATGCATTTTGCAAATTGCGGAGTTCAAAGGATCCAGAGGAGCTACCTTGGCCTGGATGAGACAGGGATAGGTGAAGAGTTATGTGAATACAACAGAGAATTTATTTCTTTTGCTGTCCAAGATGCGTCTCAAATCTTAAACGCTTGTTTAATCTCAGGAAACCGAAAACACAACATTTCCTTAAAGTATTGGGTGGCTTTGTAATTTTAGAAAAGTCAGACAAAAACCCATACTACAAGTGTATAATTGCTTAGCATACATGTGTCATTGGGTCTCAAAGCCAATTCAGTCATCACCACAACAGTAGACCCCCTTGTTTTTCTCTTTCTTCCCCATTTCATTTATGAAAGTGCTGCTTTTTTAAAAAAAAAATGTTTTTAATTGCTTTCAATGTTGTTTGATGTTTTAATTAATCTGGATATTGTTTTTAATTTGCATTTGTTTTATTCATTTTATTCTTTACTGCCTTGGCCCACAAAGATGGGATAGAAATCAAGTAAATCAATATGTTGTCATTTGCTTTTCAAATAAAGACAATGCTGGTTCTGTGATGCTTTCAAGAAATGATGATACTGGATTTCGGTAGCTACTATTAAAAGTCTTGTAGAGAGAGAAAGAAGAGCCTTTTTAAGTTTGTTGAGTTAGAACACATAAATTCATGGAATCGTGTGTGCTATTGGCAAGAAAAGAATGGAGATGGATTGTTAGCCAACCTTATGACTAAAATTCATTTGTTAGTCCCTACTAGAGTAGACCTGTTGGATCAATGGAATTTGTGTACGTGTTGATTTACCATGTTTCCATTGCTTCAGTCAGTTACCTCAGTTTGAAACTGAGAGGTACATTTAGGCCTCAGTGGGAAGATGGCTGAAGTAAAAAGGGATGAAGAATAGCCTGAGCAATTGGATCCTAAGTTAGCTATAAGATCTAAGTGTCTTACAAACAACAGAGATAGTAGGAAATGTGGATCAGCACTTTTCATTGCTGAGTACTCCTCCATTCAAAGCAAAACCAAAACTCTGAACATAGAAAAGATAATAGCAGAAGAAACGTAGTTATACCTTTTTCCAGAAAATGCATGTTTATAATGTACAGGACAAGGTTTTATTTTGAAGAACATTCAGTCATATGGTTCCTGACCTGCAATCTGAACTGATAAAATAAAGATTTGCCATTTTTGAAATCCAAACAGAGGGGGGAAAGTTCATAAAATAAAAAATATAAACTGACGAATCATGGCCAGACTCACAGAAGACAAGATGTACCATAAGATCCAAACTGTTTATCATGGAGGGCCCAGTGGGTAGAATGTTTAAATTAGTTTAATAAAAATAAATTGACATGCTGTGAAAATACACTGCAGCAGAGACTTGATAAGGATGGACAGGTAGAGACAATAGCTCAAGTGACTGAGAAAAAGGTAGATTTCATTCATAGGAGTAGCAAAAGACTTGTCACGGTGGGAATACAGGCAGTTCGCATGATCAGGGAGACAAAATTTTAACCAGCAAGATCTCTAGTTTCTTGTGTTTATTACTTTCCTTAGCATTTATTGATCTTCATCTAAGAAAACTATGCTAAACTGTCTCCAGCACATCTTACTGTGGCTGTGCTTTATTATCATTCTTGTACTATATAGGTCTATACTGGTTGATAACAACCAGTTTTTTCAGTAACAGGCTTAAACATTTAACCTCCTAAATATGATTGCTTTATTTAGAAATTATTGGATATGGGATTTGTTGTTGTTGTTGTTATTTACTCATCTCTCCCTGTGGATTGAGGCAGGGAACAACAACAAATAACACAATAAATAACATCAGTTAAAAGAGCATATAAGAGGTCCTGAGCGTATGCAGCAGATTATATGGGAGAAGGTGATCCTGTAGGTAACCTGGACAGGGGCTTTAAGGTAATAGCAAACTCTTTGTACTTTTCTCAGAAACTAAATGGCAGCCAGTGGAGTGATTTTAATAGTGGTATAATATGGTCACTCCTAGATGTACCAGCAACCAATCCGGCTGCCATGTTTTGAACTAACTAAGGTTTCCAGACTTGTTTCGGTGATGGCCCAGCATACAGCACATTGCAGAAGTCCAGCCTTGAGCTTATCAGCAGTGCATTACCATCTTTAGGTCCTCCAGTTCTAGGAAAGGATGTAGCTGGTTTAACACCTGAAGCTGTGATAGTAAGCTCTCCTGACAATCACATCTATCTGGGCTGTCATTAGAAATGGCAGATCCAGAAGCACCCCCAAGCTCCAAATCAATCTTTCAGGGGGAATGTAACCCCATCCAGGACTGGTTGACACATCTCCAGTCCAACTCAGGACCTTTAACAGTACCTCTGTCTTGTCTGGATTCATTTTCAGTTTGTTTTTACTCATTAAACCCATTACCTCCTCCAGGCATTCATTCAGAGGAGACATATTATCTTTAGCTGATTATTGAATAGCTAAATTTGTGTTTCTAGTATTTTTCATAAATACTGAACTGATGCTGAGCTCATTATAAAACGATATGCTTTATGCAATCTTTGTAAAAATAACAATCCCAAATTGTATAAAAACTGTAGAGATGATCCATGATTTTCTGAATGTCATGCAGAGGCAGCTGCCACTGAGAGCTCCTTTGCATACTAACCCACTGCCACTGGCTGCCTCACCTCTTGTCACCTGAAGACCATCTGCTCATCTGGAACAGGGTCAAAGAAGCAACACAATGCACCAGAAACCTTGGGTGATGACCAAGGAGTTGGCAGCCCTAGCCAGAACAATCCAAAGGGATCAGGACTGGATTATTCAGGAGAAACAAGACCAACAAGTTCTACCAGGTACTGATGCCTTCCTTCCCTTGTATATGACTATCATTCCAGCCATGGCTTCAAGGAAGGAAGAAGGAGAGAAAGTGATTGAGTTCTAAGGGATGAGGGAAGTCATCAGGTGCCTCTTGGCAGTGCGATGTCTGTTTTCCCCAACATTCAGCCATTTTAGTGAGTCCTAGTAGAAGCTCACTGTTGCCTCCAAATGGCAGTGAGCAGGAATCATTGTGCTGCACTCTTATTCATTGCCTTCCTCTGGACCAACTAATGGAATAGTAATTTTGTGTACGGAGGCAAACAATGAACGTTTGTGGTACTATTTTGGTTTTATTTTATTTTTCTAAAAAAAAACCTTTTTAAAAACTAGACCACTGGAGCTATCACCACCATCTATAGGTTGTTCACTATGGACAGTAAAGAAAGCTGAGAGGAGATCAGCTCAGTTGAATTGTGTTCCAGAGGAGAATTCTACAGATATCGTGGCATGAGAGAATGACAAATAAATAGGTCCTAGAGCAAATCAAGCTTGAATCCTCACTAGGTTGTAAGATGACCAAAGTGAGGCTGTCATAGTTTGGACAGATCATGAGCAGTATGATTCAACAGAGAAGATGATGGTGCTTAATAAAATAGAAGGCAATTACAAAGGAGGAGGATTGTGTTAGAGGTGGTGTGGCTGACTAGACCTGGTGATGACCAAGTGCTCTTGGAGGTCTCTCCATGGCATGGAAACATCATGGCAAAATAAATACATAGGTATTAAAGGATTGTGTTTACTTGTTATTCAGGATCTTGGAGATTGCTTTTGGAGTTTTTTAAAGTGAAGATTTTCTGTTAGTCAAGGCCACATAACCTTGCAGATAATAACTGTGTGTAATCAATGCTGTAAAATACATAAACATGTATCAACCACAAAAAGTTCATTTATTTAAAAACAAAAAATGACCCTTTACACATTAAAATGGATCTTTTTGTCATTAGACAAACAGAAAATGAGGCTGCAAATCCTCTTTTTTGTACTGATATCTACCCTTTAATATGTGGTTCAAATGTGAAAAATGATAGAAGTTTGAGAAGATAAGGAAACTTCATATACTGGAGATTTCTTCTCTTAGCCTCAGTATACTGTGTCTAGCTTTTGCCTATTTATATGTAAATTCCCTTGGAGAAAAGTTTTCAGCTGGTAAATTTAGTCCCCAGACAACTTAATTCCTACTGAGACTTCCATTTATTCTTTCATGAGAAGAAAGGTTCAGTGCTTTAAAAATATTTGTGTTAATTTAAAATTATGGACAAGACAAACTGTTATGCATCCTTTTCCATACCATACAGATTAAAAAAACAAACCTGTGACTTTTGGTTGTACAGTGTAACCTTTTTTCTTGCTGTCAGTAGGGCAATACCATATCATATTATTGGGGAGAAAATGAAGTTTTAGAACACTGTTAGTGTGTGTGTATGTGTTTGTGTGTGTCCATGCGTGCGTGTGACTTCAAGTTCACCTGTCACCTGTTGACTTACGATGACTCCATTAATTTTGCAGGGTTCCCTTAGGCCAGGAATACTCAGAGGTAGTTTGCCGTTGCTTTCCTCTGAAATATAACCTCCAACATCTGGTATTCTTTGGCAGTCTCCCATCCAAATACTAACCAGGAATGGCCCTGCTTCCAAGACCAGACAGGATCTGGTGCCTTTAGGGTATTGCAGTTACTCATTTTCTAGTTAATTTTTTTAACTGATTAAGGGCAGATTGCGGATGCTTGTGGTGAGTTTTATGCAATATGTTCTCATATTAGGATTGGAGTGTTTCCAAAATTTTCCATAATGTTTGAATGTGTCATCTGCAGGGTTAATTTACAGCATAATCATATTTGCATCAATATAACTAGACTCTTATACAGAAAAGTGCTATCTATACTTCCATGTTTAGGACTATGAGCTCAAATTTACTTCAACTTAATTTGAGTTATTTTAGCAGAACCTCTGCCCCTCTTTCATATGGTACCTGATTTCTGTGTTTGCAAGACTTGGTCTTGAATTTTGAATGTGTACACAAAAGATCTTTCTTCTTCGTGGTCTCTGTGCCTCATACATTAGGAGCTTTCGCGCCTGCGCGGTAGCATACGGAAAATTCTAGAGCTTCGTAACTTGGCGGGAACCCCTCCCCCATGCCGGTACTGCGATCACCTAACATATTTTTTGAGATTTACAGATAGCTGCAAGGATTCTGAATTGGACCATGGATGGAGCTGGGAGTAGGGGATGAGGGTGTAATTCTTGCCTTTTCCATTAATTGAGGTTTTGGTTTTGTTCTTTGTTTGTTTGTTTGTTTTTTGCAGGAGCTATACTTGAGTAGGAAAGAGGTGGGCCTTCTTATTTTGCTTCAAGACCTATCAGTATCAGTTCAAGCTAGTTCATTTGCAGATTCCCCTTCCATATTCTCCTTATGTTCATTCAGTCAGCATTTTTCTCACACTAAGGAGAAACAGTCTTCACATATACACTCGTGGAGTCTGAATCAGCATGACTCACTGTACACATTTCTGAGCCTTCTGTGGATGTCAGCAGCAGTACTTCCTTCTTTGGTTAAGAACTTGATGGCTGTTCTTTGTTTCTGCTTCATATCCATGGGTATGCAATATTTATAAATACAGAAAAGATGTCATTAGTGCAATAAGAATTACTCTGTCTGATGGTGTAAAGGTGTCACATTTGGATTACAGTTGTCCCTTCACTTTCATGAGGGTTCAAGGCACAGAACCCTCACAAAAGTGGGGAAACCGTGAATAACTCTCTCCCTGCCTGCTACCCTTCCCATTCCCTTCCAGGGCTCGCCCCTTCCTGTTCCCATGCAAAAAGGAAAATAATGGGAGATGGGGGAAGGCTCACACAAGCCTCCTTTTCCCCATCCAGAGCTCCCCCTGCCATTCTTATGCATTTTGGTCCTGCTGCTGAGAATTCGCCTGAGTCTTCTCCCCTCCCATTCCTTTTTGTTTTGCCTTGGCTTGCTTTGTTTCAGATCTTCACTCACGCACTAAGTTTTTCCTGTGACCCCATGCTAGTAAGTGACCTAATTAAATGGATCACTAAACCATGGCTGTATAGTTCATTAAACTATGGCTTAGTGTTTCAGGCACAAGCTACAGTATGCGCAGACTCACATACTCCCCCTCCTCTATCACAGCTGTAAAAAGAGACCAGAAGCTTCCACTTCTTTTTGTAGTTCAACCATAGCTTAACCATTAATCTCACCTGTGGTTAATTAAAACAAGCCACCTTTATCCATTCTGGTTTAAAGCTAGCTTATTTTAACAAGCCATCATTAAGATTAGCTACACAGTAATCTGTGGTTAATCCAGAGTTGGGAGGAGGGTCCAAACACTTACAGTCGTCCTGAAAGGGGAACATGCAGGGGAAGGAGGAACATGGGACTGATGATGGTTTGTCTTCCTAACATCAAGCCATTTTTTTTTTTTAAATGAGGATCTTATCTACCAGCCTAATCCTGCCTCAAAGGGTGATTCTGAGATAATGTGGTGTGTGGTGGGTATACCTACTGTCAATTGTTAGCCATTCTAGGAGGATTATAGTTAAAATTAACTGCTAAACTCTGGTTGATAAAAAAAACTGACGAGTGATATGCAGTCAGCTCTTCATATCCATGCATTTTGTATCCACAGATTCAACCAACCACGGCTTCAAAATATTCCAAATAATAAAATTCCGAAAAGCAAAGTTTGATTTTGCATTATATATAAGGGATGCCATTTTACTACACTTGTACATAATGGGACTTGAGCATCCATGAATTTTGGTATCCATGGACGAGGGGGGATCCTGTAACCAAATCCTAGTGAATACCAAGTCCCCCTGTATACATCTTTTAGATAAATAACCATTTATACTGCTTTGAGCTCCTTCAAAGAATGAAGATTAAACTGTAATAAATAAATATTAATTAAAATGGAAGGCAAAAATATCAACACTGCATTTAAATTTAAGAATCTTGCTTCAAAGAAAAGTTTATATTTTGTATGTCTGAGGTAGAACAAAATTTGCATGCTGGCAATATCTGTGTACATTAAAACCATCATTAACCAGATAACATCTAGGCAAATAAAAGTCTATCCAAAGCTGTTTGCATTATCTAAATGTATTACTCTGTCACCTGGAGTTAAAGTTTTTATTATTGGAACTATCTAGTGATTTATACAATTCAATTAACTAATTAGGAAAGTGGAGTTCCTAATGTGGCATTGTCTACTATGAATTAATCAGACTTATAACTTTTATCTGTTTCTGCTGTGTACTTCGTTAAAAAGGATTGGTGAATATCTTTTCTGTTCTTTGGCTTCCAGTGACACTCAGACTTTTAAGGTGTGTTGCACTTTTTGGGTTTAGCAGAATCTTTCTGTTTGAAGAGCAAGTTTATTTTAAAGCTTTGCAGTATTCAACGTTATATCTGTGTCTGTTTCCCAGAGAGGCTTTTGCTTGTATTTTACGTCATATGCTGCTTGGACCTTTTTTTTCCCCCTCCCATTTTTTCATACTTTTCTGTTCTTTCTTTTACTCTTCTCTTTTTTTTTTCTCTCCCCTTTCTGCTGTCTGGATGCAGCCAAACGCAAAGCATGGAAACTAAATCGTGTTGGTAGCCTGCGAAATATATACAGCAGCAGCAGCACCAACACTGAAGGTAAAAAAATTAAAATGCTGTGTTGTAGAGTAACTGCTCCCTCTCCAACCTGTATCTTCATTTCCTCTCCCTTGTCCCTAAGTACAGGTCTAGAAATAAAATTTGCCCAAAGCATGCGTGCTTTCACGTTGTGTTTGCAGACTCATTCCTCTGGTCTTTTCATCTTTCTGTTTGTGTGTTTTATTTTGCCATTCATGTTCCTTTCAGTTTACTTAAATTTTGACCTTTCCCTCTAGTCGTGGAGTAGTGATGTTTAAATTACTTCAAGAACCCATTTTCTTCATTTTTTTTTATTCTCCCTTTATACATGTGGGCACTCAATGTAATATTTCCCAAGTTATTACAGTTTTTTAAAGTGTTGGTATCAGGTGTAATGATCTGTAGCCAAATACAATAGTGTGCTGTGACATTTAAGTAACAGTCTTAATTTGTTTTGTGAAAGCATTCTCCATAATGCTTTCTGCAGCTCTAATCCAAAAGCGAGACAGAGCCAAACCATTTGCATGTGCTACTCTTGCTTGTAAATTCTGTATATTGTTGTATTTCTAAAGGTCACCTGGTGGCAAAGTTCACAAATTGACTTACATTGCTGTTTTCAGGAAGACAGCCATCATGGCTTTTGTATAATAGCAGATTGAATTTCTTTCCTTCACCTTCATTTGAACAATGCAATTATAAACTGCCTTCTTTTTTACCTTTTTTTGTTTTTTTACAAATGTCAAACGTCAAATTTACTTGGAAACCAAGAAAGGAGGGGGAAATATCTTCAGACAGCATCTCAGACAGCATGTGTATGGTGATGGCATACAAGATTCTCGATGCAAAATAGGTCACAATTCAGTAATCTTCTGGTAATGGGGGGATTTTTTTTTCACTTAAGTGCAAACCAAATGGGTCAAGTAATCACAAGCACATGCCCTTACACTAATTGACTTATTTTGGAATTATTATAACTATAATATTTTTCTTAATGTCACCATTTTCTGGGCTATTGGTTTTAGTGATTGAGAAGAGACAGCATTAAATCTCTTGTAAATTTTAAATTGCATGCTATTTCTGTAAACAAGTCCCTGTGTTCACATCCTGATCATTAACCTTTGGTGATTTATATCACGATCTCCTTTTTGCACAATTACTACTGTATCTCAGGCAGCTGCCTTCCTTACATCAGCAGATAAAATGTATCGGGGACACAAAAGTGCTTTTTTACAGCCACTTGTTAAGGGGCAGTTTTTACTATAATCTTGGTTTATTTCCCATTGTCAAGTTTAAATTGTCACCTTTAAAATAACGAAGCAATAATTTCTGTGACCAATTTTGTTACCTTTCATAGGGCTTTTAGTGAAAAACTGGAAATCAATTAGGCATAAATAACTGCTGAGGCTTAATAAATAAAGATTTTTTTGCACTTCAAACAGAGCCACAAATGTTAGTTGTTGGTGTTATGTTGTTTCTGCAAAGTGCTTCATTGAATTATTCTCCTTTTTCTTCTTCTTGTGGTCTATACTGTGTTTCATTTATAGGATCCTTGTACTCTGAAGTTTTATTCTTTCTTCATTGAAAAAAAAAATTGAAAGCTTCAAACTACATAAGCTTGTCTGTCCCCAAAAGATGATTGGGTTCATCCTATTGGTGCTTCAGCCAATGTACTGCTATCTTAGTAAGCTCACAGTAGTTGATAGGAAACCTGTCATGGACCTTGTGCAAAAGTCTACTATCATCCTGTGCTTGAAAAATTACAGTCTGTTGATACAGGGACCAAACCTTTGCAAAATATCACCTATCTTAGGTTGACATTTATAGTAAGAGTAAGTTTCATAATAGTACATGCCTATGTGTTCTTTCTCAACCATTCCAGATAAATTCTAACATTTTGTCCTCTTTGGCTGAAAAGAAACAGTCCTGAGAGAGGCGGCAGGCAAATAACCAGAAAAAGCTGTAGCCTTTTGCTGTGGTAGAACTGATCACTTGCAAAAATGGTCCTGAGCCAGGAGAAATTTCTGAGGGCAGAGAATCCATCTCTGGCTTAGACCATGCTTCTATTCCCTGGGGGGGGGTGCGGTCTGGAAGGTGGGGTGCCTGGTGACACTGAAGAGGGAAGGGGGCTGCCATCCTTGTCTCCTGCCGCTATGCACCCCACCCATTAGGAAATAAAGAGATTGTACCTTGACAGTACAGTCTCTCATTTCCTGACTAGAACAGAATCATTTCGACAGCTGTTCTTCGGATTCCCAGAAGAAACTGATCCTTCTCAACCTTAATATTATATTTTGGTGGTCTTTAAAAAGTAGCTACTTAAAATATTATATATGCCAAAATATCCAATACGAAAGATTAATTCACTCTTCTGAGGCCAAAGTCATTGAAACTTTTGCTAGTATTTATAAGCAGGAACACCTGGGCTCTGCTTCACACTTCGGTTTCTGTACGCTATCCAAGGAGGAGTATTGGATCTTTTCTCCATGTTAAGAAGCTTAATGTACCCCACTATTGTATCCAAAAAGTGATACTTGTTTTCAAAGAAAATATTTGAATCCTTTTGTAACCTAATAATTGACCCAGCTTCCTCGCAAGATAAGCAAGCTTATTAAGCAAGCAATTAGCATCCTTTCTGAATCTGCTGGATGAAATTTACATCACTTAGCTCCAGGAAGTCAAAATCCTTTGGCAATACCAATTATTCTTGTAATGTTCCAGGTGTTTGTTACTGAAATGTGTATAAGCAGAGCACTTCTAGTGATCTACTGTCCTGCAGAGAAAGTGGTCATTTTTAAAATTTGTTCGGATTTCAATTTGAATTGATATGAATGCTTCCAGAATAATAGATACATAATATGTTTCATTAGAACATGAGCGATACATGCTTGACCCTTCAGTACTATCACCCATCTGCTCATGTTTTTTTACATGTCAGTATATTCAACCTTTTGTCTAAAAGGCAAGGACAATAAACATAGAACTTGCCTCCTTTTATCCTCACAACAGCTGGGTAAAGTAAGCAAGACTGATAAAGTATCTTGTCCAAAGCTAGCCAGTAAACTTCTTCACTTATGATGGGAGCAATCTAGCATGCCTGTAAAGGTGTGAACAGTTTTTCAAATAAGTTGATCCCAAGTTTTTGAAGGTTTTCTGTATTAACAAGATCTTGGAAGAGGTCTGAGCACTGGTGTGGTGCTGATAGGACCAGCTAACACTTTCCAGACCAACCTCAAGGAAAGCCCACGTAGTTAACATTACAGGAATCCAGTCATGGGTTATTAATGCATTTATCATAGTGGCACTATGTGTACCAGTCAAAGTTGGTAGTAGGCACTATTTAGCCACAAAGTTTGTTGGGCCTCCATGAACAGCAAGGATGTAAAGAAGATTTTAAAAACATTTTAAAATGTTGAAAAATGTGTTTTTCAGATGTTGAAATGATGCTGTCCTGAGCTAATGAAAATATTCACAATTCAGGATTTCGTGTATAGTTGTTTCCCCCAGAAAATGGCACTTTCTGCATTAGAAACAGTATTTACTGTGCAGAAGATAGTATTTCTACCCAGAATATTGTTTTCTGTGTGGAAAGATGCTGTAATTGGGGATGTTTTCTGTGGAAAATTTGCAGATGATTGAGTTGCGTGATTCTACACAAGAAACAGCATTTTTGTGTAAAAAATATTGTGCATAAGCGTATTTGGCAGCACAGAAAATCTGTTTCCTGGTAGAAAATGCTGTTTTCTGTGTTTGAATTTGTGCAGTATGTATCCCAAATTGTGACTAGGCCTCAAAAACCATGTTTTTTTTAACTTTCCCACAGCAGGAAGAGAATTGCCAAAATTACTCATTGCTTCTTTTGCATCTTCCAAGCTCTGTGCTTTTTTCTTTAGGCAAGTGCCCATTTCTTCAGGGGAATGCTGTCTTATCCTGGGCAGCAATCCCCAATCCATCTGTTGGCCCTCATCTAGCCCATCATTGCGTCCAGCCAGTGAGCAAGAACAAGCACAGACTGTGCTGATTCAGATGTAACAGAGAAGTAGAATTGAGTGTTACCTGCTTACTGGTAACATTGTGGCTTCTATGGCTTCACTTTGATATTGGATAATATCCTGTAATATTCAACCACAAACTGTCAGAATGCTGATGTTCAGTCATCCTGTGTTCCTCTCTGGACCCACAATCTCTGTGAAATAGTGGTCCCAAGTCACACTATCTCAGTGGTATAGAAACTGCTATAAGATCAAGCAAGAACAAAAGGGTTGCACTCCTTCATCTCTTCCAAAGAGAGAGAGTGAGATCAGAACAGGACGATCAAGATTACAAAATCACAAAACAGTAGAGGTAGATATTGTTCTATGCAGAAATTCTCCCTTTTACTGAAAGTGGGAGTGATGCGGAGAGGAGAGGACTCCCAAAAAGTGAACAGTGATGTGCATTTTGGGATACAATGAAAAAAATGTGGATTGATTACTCTGATAGTTTTATTTGTCCTGGAGAAATAACTCAAGCTGCTTTCTGTGTTCTCTCACATTATTTTGCATGTGTGTCTTCCACCATTCTCTATTTAAATCCACAAAAGGTTGGTGATTATACCTTTTCTGGTATCTTTTAAAGGGGGGGGGGAACAAAAATAAAAACAAAAAAAAACCCTTCAGCCCATTAACCCTCTGTCTGCCATATTTCTAGGAAATAATGGATGACTAATTGGCCCACTAACCTTTTAGGGGAGAAATAAAGTAAAGAATGATGACAACCTGGACCCGTGTTATGAGTAGGATTTTTTGTGAAATCAGTTTGATGGCCAAGTTGCTTGCCCCTCAGGATGCAAAATTAGCCATGTGGGACTTTGTCTGCATAGAAACTGGACACAATTAGAGTAATATTCACAGTTGTTAATGCAGTTTGGGGTAATTGGACAAGTTGATTTTGACAGGTTGATGGCGCTAAAATATTATTGCACTGCACCTTTCCATGCATAACAGTTAAACTTAGAGAACTGTTTAATAAAATGTTGTGATTGGGCTCACAGGGATTTAAACTGCACAAGCTTTAATACAGCTGGGTTAAAATGTTAACCATTTAATTGTGATACTGCAATTTGAGTGTATATGTCCATAGGTTTCTCAGTCCCTTTGTGAGTATATATTACTATTATCTCTGCTAATGTAATATAACTAGATTCAGAGTCTTTGGGTACAGAATAAGCCAGATCTCCCCTCACATCAGTTTCCAAAGCAGAAAGCCTCTGTCTTCTTTCTTGCTTAAGGAGACACCAGCTCAGATGAGTTCATCAGCCTCCCTGGATTCACAGATTTGCCCAAGAAACTGAACAAATGAAAGAGTGCTGGATAGTTCTTGACAGGATTTATACTACTGACGCTCATATGTATTTGCCTTGCGGCACCTCAAAATGGTGCCTCCCAGGCTCCCTGCCCCAAATTTCCCTTTGCTTAAAAAGATATGAGGATAGTTGAAACGAGGATCATACTGAAAGTAATGCTTGTCAGGTCATAATTCCTTTATTAATAACGTGAGACATATGGAACTACATACATGTGTGAAGTAAATCATTATCTACAACACAGTACTGTCCAAAACAGTCTCCATCACTGGTGTTACATTTGTGCCACTTTTGAGCCCGTTCCTCAAATCTACTTTGGAATATCTCTTTCGGGCACTACCTGGTCCAGTGTCTGATAGCATCTTCCATTGCATGCATCATTGAAACGTCTTTAAAGATTCCTTTATCCAACTGAACAAGTGAAAGTCTGAAGGTGCCGGCTCAGGGCTGTAAGACAGATGTGGCACCCTTGACCATCCCCATTTGTGCAGTAACCTGTGATGTTGCCAAAGAAATGTGCATTATCATGGTGTAACTGGGTTGCATTCAGCTGTTTCTGGAGTGTTTTCTTACAGATAGTTTCTCATAGTTTCCAGAATGATGCAGTATGATAGTTGCTGTTCATTGTTGTCCCTCAACTGAAGAAACTAAGCCAAACCACGCCCCTGTCATCCCAGAAGATGTTTACCGTAATCTTTTGTGCTGAGTACTGTCCTTTGAATTTCTTTGATTGTGGGGAGGTGGAGTGCCACCACTCCAAGGACTGATTCTTGGTCTCTGTGTCACACAAGTATGCCCAGGTTTCATCACCAGTGCAAATATTCTTGAAAAAAGTGCCTTTGTTGGCATCAAATGCCGCCAATAGTTCTGAACACGTGTGCAGTTCTTCCTTTCAATTGGCTGCTAATTGATAAGGAACCTGCCTGGCAAACTTTCCTATATGTGAATAATTTGCTCAACAGCACTGTGATCACAGCCAAGTTCCACAACAACAGACAGTCATACGCTGGTCTCCGGAAGTCATATTGTCCACCCTGTTTTGGTTTTCATCAGTGATTGCTGTAGATAGACTTTCACTATGTGGTTTGTCTTCAACACTGGTTTCACCTTTTTCACCCATCTTCACACAATTACTCTCATCAGTTGTTGCTTCGCCATACACATTTCTGAGCTTTCTGTGGATATCAGCAGCAGAACATGTTTATTTGGTCACAGATTCAATGACTACACTTTGTTTCTGCTTCTTATCCATTGTCAAGCAACACCTAGAAATGTATCAGTCATCTAGTAACAATTACTCTATCTTGTGGTGTAATAGCATCACATTTTTTGGAGTTTTATTAAAAGCTTTCAAAATATATACAAACAAAACAAAAAACCAATAGCAAATTATTACAACAAATGCACAAGAAAAAGAAAAGAACAGTATATAGAAAGAAAATACTAAATACTAGAAGATAACTAAAGTCATAAGAATACTAGAAAAAAGAAATATACATTGGCTTCTAGATATTGTAATGCAGATTATAGATAATTCTATAAAATAACTTCTCCGATTACATGTACCATTCAAATGCTTCAACTTCTGCTTTTGCAAAAATACTAATTGTCAAAACCTAGAGTCAACATATTATACTCTTTTGTTGCAAAAAGCCTATTGTAGGTTTCCTGTCTCTTGAAAAAGTCACCATTGATTTTTCTCTTATCGGTATTGTCAATTTATCCATTTCAACTAAATCCAACAATTTTATCAGCCGGTTCTATTTTGTTGGAATCTCCTTACTCTTCCACTTCTGTTCGTATTGTACTGTAGCCGTGGTGCAGTAGTCATATAATATATTGCCGCCATTTCTTCTCCAATTGATCTACTGCTGGCTCAACAAATGCAATTCTGTTTCAATTGCACATTGACTTTCAGAATATTATACATCGTAGAATATATTTGATTCCAGAATTTTTTGGACTTGTCACAAGTTCAGCACATATAATAAAAAGATTCTATTCATTGATCACATTTCCAGCATCTATTAGAAACCTCTTTATGCATTTTTGCCAATTTTACTGTTGTCGAATACCAATGATACATCATCTTGTAAAAGTTGTCTTTAAGATCTTAACATAACATAACATAAATTTAATTCCCTCTGACCACATTTTCTCCCATTGTTTCAGCTCTGTTTTATGGCCAACATTTTGTTCCCACTTTCTCATACAACTCTTAACCAATTCTTTTTCCCTTTTTAATTTTAACATAAGTTTGTATGTCTTGCCAATCATAGAATCATAGAATCATAGAAATGTAGATTTGGAAGAGACCACAGGGGCCGTCCAGTCCAACCCCCTGCCATGCAGGAACACCCTCAAAGCACTTCCGACAGATGGACATCCAGCCTCTGCTTAAAAACCTCCAAAGAAGGAGATTCCACTACATTCCAAGGCAGCAGATTCCACTGCTGGACAGCCCTGACCGTCAGGAAGTTCTTCCTGAGGTTCAGGTGGAATCTCCTTTCCTGCAGCTTGAATCCATTGCTCCTTGTCCTGGTTTCTGGAGCAGCAGAAAACAAGCCCTCTCCCTCCTCTACATGGCATCCCTTCAAATATTTAAACATGGCTATCATGTCCCCTCTCAACCTTCTCTTCTGCAGACTAAACACACCCAGCTCTCGAAGTCTATTCTCATAGGGCATGGCTTCCAGGCCCTTCACCATTTTGGCCGCCCTCCGCTGGACTTGCTCCAGCTTGACCATGTCCTTCTTGAATTGGGGTGCCCAGAACTGGACACAGTATTCAAGATGAGGTCTAACCAAAGCAGAGTGGAGTGGTACCAGTACCTCCCTCGATCCAGACACCATACTCCTATTGATGCAGCTAAGAATTGCATTGGCTTTCTTGGCTGCCGCATCACACTGCTGACTCATGTTCAGCTTGTGGTCTACGAAGACTCCTAGATCCCTTTCACACGTACTGCTATCCAGCCACGTATCCCCCATCCTATATTTCTGTATTCCATTTTTTCTACCTAAGTGTAGGACCTTACACTTCTCTCTGTTGAATTTCATTTTGTTAGCCTTGGCCCAGCTCTCCAATCTATCCAGGTCATTTTGAATTTTGATCCTGTCCTCTGGTGTATTAGCAACCCTTCCCAATTTGGTGTCATCTGCGAATTTGATGAGCATGCCCTCTGTTCCTTCATCCAAGTCGTTGATAAAAATATTGAACAGCACTGGGCCCAGGACAGAACCCTGTGGCACCCCACTAGTCACTTCTCTCCAGGATGAAAAGTAGCCATTCGTGATCACCCTTTGGGTTCGATCAGTCAACCAATTACAAATCCAACTAACAGTAGCCCTGTCCAGCCCACATTTTACTAGCTTCGTTGCAAGAATGTCATGGGGAACTTTGTCAAATATTCATCATCTGAACAACAACTGTTTCTCAAAATCTGGTTTGGTCAGCTCAAAATAATGCAATTTTTTATCCATTTTGAATCTTTCTACTACCTGTCTGTAAGCGAGCCGCTGAAAACTCTAACCGTCTGACATTAATTCTTCAATTTATTTGCTTCTATAGTGTTCTTCCTCATATTCATAAGATTTGATAAGTCACTCGTTTTTCGTTTGCTGTTGGTTCCTTCCTGTAAAAGGCCTTTTGCAATGACACACACAGGGGTGTCTCAGAACATAACCGTACTTTGTATCTACTTGACAATTTTAACATAGCACATCTCACATAAAGATTATTGAAATTTGCGTTCACTTTAGGTTTACTGTATCATAAATAACCATGCCATCCAAACATTTGTGTGTGCCCTCTAAATATAACAGCATCATGTTTGGATTAATAGTTTCAGAGAAAATGGCACACAGGCATTACTTTCAGTATAGCCATTATGTATGGTAAAACAAAATGCTGTCCTACTCTTTATTGCAAAGAATGGTGCCCAGACTCAGAGGCATTCTTCTTATAATGTCTCTTAGAATGACTTTTTAGAATGTCTCTGGGATTCATGTGGTATTCTTAGAAAATGAAAATCATATGTTCTGCCTGTGCTGTGTATATATATGTTATCTGTGTGTTTTAACTTGATGTTTGTTTTCTCTGAGCTTTTTATCGTTGTTGAGAGCCAGCATGGTCTAGCGGTTTGAGCCCTGGACTATGACTCTGGAGACCAGATTCAAATCACATTCCCTCAGCCTCAGAAAAAGGCAAAAGCAAACCCCCTTTGAACTAAACTTGCAGAGAAAACCCCTGTATAGGTTTGCCTCAGCGTTTCCATAAGTCGGAATAACTTGAAGGCACACAACAACGGTGTAGTGGGGAGCTAGATATTTTGTTTGTGTGTGCGTGTGCTTCTGTGAGCATCACCCCTTTTTTATGTGAAATGAGTGTTCTGTTGTAATTTATGGGAACAGATGTAAGATTTGTGGCTCAGACATTATTTCTGCCTTGTGCTCCACTTGCTCATCGGGGTCATTGTCTTTAAGCTGCATCAGTTTGCTTCCTGTGAAATGGGTGTTCCCAGAGAAAGCTGTGGCTTCCAACAAGTGGCTGTGTGTTTTAAAGCTGAGCCCAACCCTCTGCTTTTTCCTTTGATTCTTGAGCAAAGTATGGTACATTACAGGTATACCTCAGTTAACAAAATGGATGTGATAACAAAAAATTAGGTGCCAGAGACAGAAATGATATGGGAAGAATTATGATAGGTTCCTACAGCGCACGTATAAAAAAAAGACAAGTTTAACAAGTTTCAGCAATTTTTTATCTAAAATTAACAGTATATACACATGAAAGGAAACAAACACATAAGCCTTGCATAAGTAAAACATTTTGAACTTTTTGCAGACTACTTAAGGCTTCTTTGAAAATTTATCCAGGGATTTTTTTATTATTATTATTTTGGTCTTACCAACGTCCACCTTTTCTACGATTCCCTTTTTTTTGGCCAGACTTCTGTATCTATGCTTTTTTAACATGATGCAGAGAGCTGGTAAAGCAGGTTTATATGCTGTCCCTTTTCTGTCTGTTTTGCTCTTCACGAATGCTCAGTAAGAGATTCTGGAGGCAGCTGCTGGGTCTGTTGTAGGCAGATACACACAGCGACATTGAGATCAGCTAGAACAGAATCCCAGAATTGAGAAAGTTTCATTAAATTGTTTACTGCAGATGCCTACTACAACTTGACACTGAAAGCTTGTATTTCTTAAGCCATCTTTCAGCATCCTCTTAGTGCTGATGCTGCTTAAAATAGTTCCAGCTAGACAGAGGAGAAGAAATTAAAGTCAAATGGGTAGTTATAAAAAGACTTTGTAAAAAAGGAGCTTCTTTTTCAGAACTTTGTTAACGGAGATATGCCGGATTGCCTTCTGAAAAATGGGCCCCAACTATAGTCTCAATTAAAGTAGACTCATTGAGCAAATTATTGAATGGTGAGTTAACATTTATGTGATTCAGCGCTAGATGGGTCTCACAACAAAAATAGACTGCGGTGTTTTTTGATTTGCCATGCCAATCAGGGCAGCCATTTTCTGGATGGGCAACCCCCATGGTAGCCTTAACACTCAAAATCCAAATGTGCCTACTGGCCCCAAAGGGTTAGCAACTCCAGAATCTGTGTCACTATTTTTATTTCTGAATTAAGTTATTTCTATTGCAAATTATTATTATAAATTGTTGTTGTTATTCATAATTGTAAATCTACTGCTTGGATCCTCTGTTTCCAGCTCTGCTGTGTTATTGCCCGCCACAAGATAATTTTTCCCTCATAAGATTTCTTGCTAGAGGGATTGTCAGTAGATGTTTAAATGGCATGACCTGAATGACATCACTGGAGTCAGTTCCTTGTTTGTGGACCCTGGCTGCCCATAAAGCTTGTCCGAGAGACGAAGGCATTTTGCACGTTACGAAAAGGAGTGGAAAGTACTTGTGTAGCCATGATTCACTTTTCTAAATATTTTAATATATTTAATCATTTTTTCTAAAACCACTTGGAGAACATGCCAGTAGTAGCACTGATTTTGATTTGGAATTTCATTATAAAAGAGTACTGTCTAAATTAGTAAACTAAACCATGCCTATGAACTGGAATATGTGCATTCCAGTACTAAAGTGCATGAATCTTAACTAGATTTTTTTAAAGAAATTTCTCTTTCTTCTGACTAAAGTTAACAATCTAACATAGGTTAGTATGCCGTGCTCTTGAAAAGTGAGGATCTTTTTTTAAAAAAACTCATATTGTTATGCACATGTATCCTGCTTTTAAGCAGGGAGAAGATTCATACTGCTTGCCCTAATTTTTTTAAGTCGTACAAGGTTTTGAGAACTGAAGGTTTTTCAAAACAAGGCTTTTAGGAAAGTGTTCCACAGCTACAGTGTTTTTTAAACCACTTTTTATCATTTCTACTTTATGCTATAAATTGTTTTTAAATATTGTTGATGGTTTAATTTCATTTTAATACTTGTCTTTTGTACATTTTAACTATATTATACTTTGATTTGTAAGCTACTTACAAATTCTCAGTTTTGGGGGGAAAGTCTCAGTTTTGGGGAAAAGCAAGTTATAAATAAAATTAATTGATGATGATGATCATCACCATCTCATTTTTAATTTCTTTTGAACAAGTCACTGGAGACCAGTAGTGTTCCTATGATGGAACATTTCTTTCTGCATACTCAAGCTGAGCACAAAATGGCATTTATAATGTTAACAATTAATGTAGCCCTTTTCCCCTCCAGGTGTCCAATAGAGAACTGTATCCCATAGTGTTTGCTGCAGGCAGCAATATTAGCCTTTTGCCTCTTCTTCAGATCCAGTTCCAGCATGGAAAGAGTACCTTGTGGAGAGACTAGCCTGCCTCTGCTCTTCTAACCCCATACTCAGTTAGAACATTTCTTAGGAAAGCAGGAGAGAATGTTGGGTCATCCCTGCCTCTCACCTTGGCTCGTCCCTGTTCCAGATGAAGCATACTGGGCATGGAAAATGCTCTCTGGCTTCTGTCTCCTCCTCCTCTACATATTGATTAAAGTAAGAGAAAGAAGAAGATGGCAAGGACAGGCTATGCATAGGGTTGGAGCTACTTTTCTTCCCATCTCTCATTGCTCAGTGATGGTATTAAGAAACAGCCCTCCAGGCTTCTCTGACAAGCTCTTGGTACAAATTAAATCAGAAGGAAAATTGGCTAGGAAAGTCTATAACAAGCAAGTGTGCAGCGATAACCAATCTATTTTGGCCAAAAAAACAAAAAAAAAAATTGAATAGACACACAACAAAAGGATTGTTCCATGAAGGGGAACAGAATATATGTTCTTTGGCTCTAGTTTACTGGCAACAGAGGTGAAGTCACTGTTTGAATCCTGAATCTGTAGTATTACTAAATTTGTGTGGAAGATATCCCATCATTCTGAACCCAGCTCCTTCATTCTGGGTGGGGAAACCACTCTGTATAGCCTCAGACATACCATGTTGTTACTTAATCGTGGTCTGCTTAGAATTACCTGATTAATCCTGGGCTAGACACTTGTTATGTCTTTGTATGTGTCATGGGACTAATGTCCTCTGAATGGTATAAATGCAACAAAGTGCATGTATATGTTTTGTGCCGTGTAGAACAAAGGTTTCTTCACTTATATTCCTGCTTGTGCTACTACTGCTTATCTGGAGCTATCTGCTTGCATTCTTTTCTAGTTCCTACCTTCTAGTTTTGCAACATTTTGAGTGTGAATTGTGATGGACCCACTGTTGCCAGTGATCCATGGTGCTGTGCTATAATACTCAGGTCCTTTTCCTGACCACTCGAGCACAGAGGTGGTATTTTCTTCCATGAAGTGATAGGAAGTACTTTGAGCTGAATTTATCATTGTTGTTTGATAATGCAGCAGTTGTCTTTGATGATATCCTAGGGGGTAAGTGGTCAGAATACTTAGATTATGACATTTATCTAGGTGAAATAGGGCACAGGGCTCCCATAATTAATGGTTGCATAGAAGGGTGAATCTCAGCAGGTATTGATTTACATGCAGGCTACTCCTACTGAACCATTAAAAGTACAGGAGCCCTATCCCTTAATTCATCTGGCAACCGAAAAATTGTCTAAGATAAATGTGAGTGCATAATTCATTTCCCAAAACTATATATGTAACTCAGAAGTTAAATTTCAGAAATGTACACCTATTATCATAAAGGAAGTATACATCCTAAAATAACCAATATTGATTACTTTGCATCAAAGCCAAATTAGATATGGTGAGATTTTCATGTCTGTCTTTCCCAATTTTAAAGAAAAGGGGGTTTGGAAAGCTGGAAGTAGAAAAATTCTTGATTTTCTCTATCATTGATCTGCTAAGAATCAACCTTGTGCACCCAACGCAAAAAGCTTTTCTCTCTAGGTAGAAAATACAGTGGTATATTCATGGAGTTTCATAAGTCAACAGATGACTTGAAGGCACATGAACAGAAACCAGCTGGAGCAGAAGGCAAATTTGGAAGGGCCAACAGCTGAAATGGAAAGGGTAGAGGGGATCTCTACCACCACCGGTTATCATAGCCTTATAAGGCTGCTTTTCATTTTAAATAGTCATGAAAGAACTGTGGAACTCATTGTTGCATCTACTTGTTCCTTTAAATCTAAATATGCCTCCCTTCCCTCTCACCCCCACTTCTGTTTCAGAACAAGAAGAAAATTTTGAATTTATCATTGTGTCCCTCACTGGTCAGACTTGGCACTTTGAAGCAACGACATATGAAGAAAGAGATGCTTGGGTCCAGGCTATAGAGAGTCAGATCTTGGCCAGCCTGCAGTCCTGTGAGAGCAGCAAGAATAAGGTTAGATGTACAACAGTGATCAATGGAAAGGAATCACTTTGCAAAATTTAGAGCCTCTAGAAGGCTTAAAAGGTGAAATCTTGGCAAGTGTTGTTACGTCTGGAATATGTACCGGTATATATCATCTCAATGTACTCTTTAGGCTGCTTTTTTCTTTTCAGTAGCATAATAATTTTGTCACTTTTTTCAGTTTTTTGTACAATATCACATTTAAAATAACCTATTTCTGCAAATAATTGACTCCCATCAATTATGGCAATTGCTGCTTTATTTATCACAGTCTCTTGATGACTTGGAGATGGACAAAAACTCTTCATTTTTAAATAGAAAGATCTTGTTACTTTTCAGTAAGCTGATGTATTTCCATGTGACTAGAAAACATGCAGTGACTTTGAGCCGCTTTGAGGCCTCATTTTGGGGGGAGTGGAATGAGATGATGATGATGATGATGATGATGATGATGATGATGATGATGATTTATTAATTGCTTACTGTAGGGTTTTGCTAGAGCAGTGTTGTACTGCTCTGCCATTTTAACACATGCCTATTTAGATTTTTAGTATACAAGTCTCTCAGTTGTGCCAAAGCTGTTGTAAAAATCCTATTTTTGACGATGCCTCTTAGCTATCAGTAAATGTCTGACAGTGTTTGTCTCACATTTTTTAAATTGATGCTTTCCTCAGAATTGTAGTCATATTTCTATGCCCTTGATCAACTAAGTTCTTATCCTGTCTTGTCCAAAGCAATGGGACAGGTTACTTACAAATAACTAATTTGGTTTATCCAGTGGGGCTTAGTCATGATTAAATGTAGTTGGATCAGGGCATTTGTCCTTAGATACATGTTCACATTCGTTTGTCCTTTGCTAGGGAAAACTCAGTGGATTTTCTTCTTCTTTTTTATAATTAAGGTCAACACATTAAATGTGCCTAGAGGCCCTAAAGGCATCTGATCCCATCTGATCTTGGAAGCTAAGCAGGACAGCTCTGGTTAATACTTGGATGAGAGACTGCCAATGAACACCAGCTGCTATAGGCTATATTTCAGAGGAAAGTCCTGGCAAAACCACTTCTGAGTATTTCTTGCCTAAGAAAACCCTATGAAATTCATGGGGTTAACATAAGTCATCAGGTGACATGAAGGCATACGTTTACACACACACACACACACACACACACACACCACATTAAATTCATCGAGGAATAAATTAGAAGTTTTATGATTCTAAATAGCAACAAAAATAAATTAAATTGGTAGGGACCATAAACAAACAGTATGTAATGGTTAATGTATATTTTAGAATCCTAACTTAGAATGAAATAATATGAGTGCTTATTCCAATTTAAAATTTCTAAAAGAAGGAAGCCAAGTGATGAATCCATTAACAGCAAAATCAGATAAAAGGGTATCTGGAACCCAGCTTACATAAAGTATTACGTGCCTCCCATTGAAATCCATAGCAAGAAGTTCATAATCTCACACAGTTAGTTGAATTTGTTCAGGACTCAGCTGGCATAGAGGCTGAAAGTCACTCTCTGTAGAGATTATCTCTCCAGGTCAAAGTTGAGGTCACAGGCAGGCTGCTGTGGAGAGGTTTACAATGCAAGCTATTAGATCAGAACTGGTCTTTTGATGATAGAATGTTCAGTTTGCCATTGCATGATATTGCCAAATTTTCCTAACCACCACTAACTGAGAAATAAAAGTATTACAGTGTTTAGTAATTACTTTAATTTTGCAGTCTGTCTGTCTAAGAATGGACTATTCTGTGATCAGTTTAGATATTAATGGCATGATTCAATTCTGAACTTGCTTTACCTCTGACAACCCCAGCTGGATTCCAGACGTCCTGTACTCTGTATGCCTGAGTGGTTCAATAAAAGCTTGAGCTGTTAGAAGCGTGGATAAAAATTGTGAGCTGTGCTTGTCAGACACTGAATTGCAGTACTTAAAGATGCTAAAGGATCAACTCTCTGAGAAGCTAACCAAAGACATCAAATTCCATGATCATGTTCATTCAACCCAGGTCTGAACTCTTTTTCACCATCTGACAGTGATGTTGTGTCTGCTTTTTCTTTGGGCTCTTATTTCTTGTGTGTGTGTTTCTTTAAATACATACAGTCCCGACTGACAAGTCAGAATGAGGCCATGGCCCTTCAGTCAATAAGAAACATCAGAGGCAATTCTCGCTGTGTGGACTGTGAGGTACAAAGTAAGTACAACCATTTTTTACACAGGGAACATTATCCTGAGCTTCATAAAGCTTACGGTCTCTTTGCTTCAATGTTACATGAACACCTGTTCCTGTTCTTGCCCTCTTGGTATTGTATTCCGTGTTCCTTTTAGAAGTTAGTGTTCATTATGGAATTTGATTTGTGTGGTGTATTTCTATTAAATCCTAATTAACAGGTGCAGCTGCTTAGATTAAGATCTCATCCTGTTGTCAATACTGACCTGGAGCACTTTTGAGGAAGGAGAGTTTTAAAAACATTTACACTGATTTTTTTCAGCTTATCATGCCACTGTTATACCCATAGGAGAATAATATGGTCTTAGAAATTTTGAAGTCATCTTTTTTTTCCTGGGGTAATGGCAGAGAGAGAGAGAGAGAGAGAAAGAAAGAAAGAAAACAAAATATTAGAAAATTCATTATGATTGTTTTCTTCCCTGTTATGTGTCAGAATATCATTGTTGTTGTTTTTTAAAATAGCTAAGAGCAGATTGTTGGCTAAGTTAACATCTAATGTGCTGGTCCTATACAGACTGTTTCACCTATTTCTTGCTTACTGCCTGAAGTCAGCAGTGAAATATTGTGTAGGAAAGCTTGAGATTTCCACGTGTACTTAAATTTAAAAACTGAATGGCATAATATGTTGGCTCTAGTGTCTCCTTCCCCCGGTGAAACCACTCACTAGTGGATGTTCTGCAAAAGAAGAGATCCCCTTCCAGTACTCTCTACTGTTCTTGAAATTCTCCCTGCCCTCCTTTTTTTCTGAAGATAGGCACCTGCAGGGGGAAGAGGTGAGAAAGCAAGGAAAAGTGGCTTCTTCCCATTCTACCAGAGGTCATGGACTGGTGAAAGGGGTCTTTCTGTAAGAAAGAATTGCAACTCATTATGAATAACAGTTTATTTCTGATTCTCTTTGCTTTTTATTGCTCTTTTAATATTGAAAATGTTCAGAATATGTCTACTGACTTGGCAGTTAAATTCTTCTGTCTTATTAGAAAGATACTACTGATATTACTAACTGTTAAAAGATCAATCTTCCAGTTATTTTCATTTGATATTTTGCACCTGATACCAATTTCCTTGCAGCACATTCAGACTTTGCACTCTGACCTTTTATGAACTCAGTTAACACAGTAAAGCAGTAGAGTTTAATTGTTGTAATACAATAGTGGTTGTCATTCCTGTTTGATCTCATAAGTCCAAACAGAGTAATCCTGAAATCAGAAATTTTACATTGAATGTCCCTGCTAAATCCTAACTGTTTAACAACAAACTAAGTACAGTCAGCCCTCTGCATTTGTGAGCTGATATCTGTGATTTTGATTCCTCCCTGCTTAGGCGGATGACAGGAGGAAGGCAGGGAAGGCACGGGTAGAAGGCACAGCCACATACGTCCCCTCCCTTTGCTTGGATAAATGACAGGGGTTGGAGTGAAGAGGGATGGGGGGGAAGCAACAGGCATGCATTGCCTCACTTGCTCACTCAGGCTGGGGGCGGGGAGATATTTGTGGTTTTCCACTTTCACAAGTGACCTGCACCCCAAACCCTTGCAAACGTAGAGGGCCCACTGTAAATGTTGCTACACACTGTCGAACCAAAAGGGCACTGTACAACAGTTTACAGACAAAATGCTGAAGTTTCATTAAAGTTGATTGAGAAAATATATGTTTATATTATGTATTATATGTTTATTATTATAGCACCACAATTCTTTCTGCTGGTCAAATATTTATAAACCATGAGAATCAGTTAAACATACCAATCTGAAACTTGCGTAAAAACTGTAATTTTGTTCCCCTTTTTATCTTGGACTCACTGAGCTTCTCTTTGCTCACTATCTCTTTGTCTTCATATGACTTTTGCTACAGTAGTTAACCTGTGACAGCTAAAGAGATTGCATATGTTACTTTGTGTAAGAATATCACTCTTGTTATTCAGGCCCTTCAGTTAGAACAAGGCAATAGGAATGATCTTCCTGGGAAACCTAAATTGCTTGCCTTTATTTCATCCCACACTTCCCAGATTTTTGTGTTGGAAACAAATGTTTACTGTGCTAATTCTTGTGGCTTTCCCCCACCCAGCTGCACTATTGAAGAGGTGAACATTGTGTTGTGTGGATTAGAACTGGGTATGGGATTCAGGCTTCTCAGCATTATATATTACTCACTCACTGTGTTACTTCTGCAGATAAATGCTTCTGGTCAACCAACATTTAGGAAAGTTTCATTCTGTTGGTCATTTTTCTCTTTCAATAGATCCTGACTGGGCAAGCTTAAATCTGGGAGCACTCATGTGTATTGAATGCTCAGGGATACACCGAAACCTTGGCACACACCTTTCACGTGTCCGTTCCCTTGATTTGGATGATTGGCCTATAGAACTCATCAAAGTAATGTCCGCCATTGGGAACGAGCTAGCAAATAGCGTGTGGGAAGAAAACACCCAGGGACGTGCAAAACCCTCTCCAGACTCCACAAGGTAGGCTGCTTCCATGTACACGCAAGTGTTTAAAAGCATACTTGTCAAAAATATCTAACAAAGGCATAGGAATCTTGGTCATTTGAAGATGGTGATGGTGTAGACAATATTTAATACTGCCCTATGGCAAATGCCCTTGGAACGGTGTACAAAATGGTCAGTAAAATCACAAGTTGAACAAATACGCTGTCTGATACCCTGTCAGAATGTTAAAATATTAGGATATTGAAATATTAATATAGGATATTAAAATTTAAATAGTAAAGATCAAGGAAACCAATACCAGTGCAGTAACTCCAGATTGGGACTCACCTGGATGGACACCCGAATGCCTGCCAGAAGAGGAAGAGCTGCTGTCTAAGTGTATCTAATGAGGCTGTCAGGTGGATTTCCTAGGAGGGCCATTCCATAGACAGGAGGCCGGTACTAAGAAGCCTATCTCTTGGGTTGCCACCTGTCACACTCTTGTGGGCAGTAGCACACAGGGAAGACTATCCAAAAATTAGGTTAATTATCAGGCATGAACAAGTGAGAGAAGGTGCTCCATCAGGGAGATTTATCATAAGACGTTAATAAAACACAAACATTTTGGACTGGGCCTGGATGACGAGTATAGTTGACAAGCATTAGAATATGTTCAGTATGACCACTCTCAGTGAGAAGCCTTGTACATACTGAGGTTCGGGATCAATATTGGCTTCAGGACAATATAGCACATCGTAATAATCCAGGAAGAAGGTTGTCCCATGCATGAAGAACTAGAGTTTTAGCCAGCTTTCAGTATTGGTAGAATATATCTGCCAGTGCTGATAAAAGGCACTCTGTGCCATTGAGGTCACTTGGCTAATGTCATAATAAAATTGATTAGTCTTGAAGGTGCACAAGACACTTTGTTTTTTTTACTAAAAAATAAGGAGGTTTTTTTCTGGTCATACGAACAACATCTTGAGTTCTTTGGTTACATGGAATAGTCCAGATTGTTAGGATCTTTCTGGTTCTTGATCTATATCTACTTTGCTTCAAGAATACTTCAAAGTGACATCAGAACTTTTACCGTTTCGTATGTTAACAATGCATGATCTTTTACTTTGAGTCAAAACATGCATTTAAGTTCCTCTAAAGATTCCTCTTGCCCTATTCTGGAATTCAAACTTTGCCCTTAGGGTTGAAAAGAAGTTTGTTTCAGACTTATCAACAAGAGTGTCAACATCTGCTCAAAACCTAGAGCCATGCAGAATCCAGGAGACAATTTAAGGAAGAATGTTGCCTTTTTAGAGGGAAAAAAAAACCCTCAAAATTTACCTTAATCCTTTACCTCTGTGCCCCATAATCTGCCCAGTTATAACAGATCAAAGGAGATGTTCAAGACCAAGCAGATACATTGAATAGGGGGAAAATGTGAAATAAATGCATGAACAAATTTAAAAAAATGCAAACTTCTAGTGCCAGTAAAGGACATACGAGATTTTTTTTTCTTTTTCATTCATCTGTCATTGGGGTCGCAGCATCTAGAGATGATATAAGTGGAGGGGGAGGATCAGACTTTCTTTTCAGCAGTGATGCAGTGGGATGATACACACGTTCTCAGAAAGGGCAGGGAAAGACTATGTAGGCCAGCTCTTTTCTCAGTTCTTGGTGAAGTGAAAGAGCTAAAAGAGAAGGGAACTCCTCACTCCAAACACTGGATTAATGAGGTCTAGAGGCATGTTTAGTCCTCAGACAATGACATCTATAAGAATACCCCTTTAATTTCTCCTGTGTTGACTAGTCACTGTCTTACACAATGATATTCATCTCCCTGGAAAATCCATAACGTTTGTGACAAAGATGTGGTAGTGTAGAATAGGAAGGCAAAGGGACCTTGAGCCCCACCTCCCAGTGATCTGGCAGAATTGGCATATAAAGACTTCTTTGTGGTTGAGCCTACTCAGGAATTACCAGTCAAAAGTGTACTAAATGATAAAACACTAAGAAATATTAAGACAGTGATTGTCATTGAGCCCTCCCAGGATTAATAAAACCTTCCTTCAGTCTGTCCTATGCACACTTATTTGGGAGTAAGCTACATTAAACACATGGAGGATGTGTCTAACTACACACTGGCCTTGTAAGAATTTCCATATTTAAGGATGCTTAAATGAAGGACAGGAGACGTAATTTGTCCCTTTGTCCTCCCCCTGCAAGCAGGCAAAATTAATAGCAGCCTGTCTACCAACGTTGAGCATCCTCACCTTAAACACAATTCTGGGATCCCTGGATGATGATGATTTTTTTTTTAAACATAGTAGGGGGCCTTAAAAGATACCTAAGCAGACCCATAAATTTATTATGCAGCACTTTCAGGTTATATAAATTATGCAGCACCTAAAAATTATTATAATATTGTTCTCTAGCTGCTTCCAGACTCCTGTTTGACATATCTAAACACTGAAAAATCACACAAAGCATTTAAAAGGGGCTGCTGAAAAGTTAACGGTTTTCAGGTGATCATTGTATATATACATTATGAACTGTAAATCAAGGTTGAAGGTGAGAAATGAGAATATAAAGAAACACAAGCTGGATTACAGATTTTTACACTGAGTTTACTTCTTCAGTTATTAGACTCATTAATATTTCTCTTCATTGCTTAATGTGTATACATTATAATATGTTGTAAAAGAACCACCATGGCTGCAGTTAGGGGTCAACACTTTTCTACCCTCATCCCAGGATCATAATTTTGGACTGCAGAATCAGCTAAACACCATAATTCATTGAAGTCCTATCTATAGTCACCAAACAGCAAAAGAGATAGTGTATAAGCCATGGTATACTGTCGTTACTCTGTATATCACTTATGTTTCACTCATAAGAAGGTAAGAAGAGCCCTTCTGACTCAGGCCAAAAGTCTGTCTAGTCCAGCATTCCTTTTCCATGTGCCTCTTTTCCACCAAAGAATTATAGCACTATGGTTCCACTTTAACTGGCGTGGCAACAACCTGTGGAATCCTGGGATTGGCAGTTTAGGGAGGAACTTTTAGAATACTCAGCCAAAGAGTCCACCTGGTGCCTCCCCAGATTACAAATCTCAGGGTTCCATAGGAGGCAGCCATGACAGTTAAAGTGGTATCAAAGTCCTGTAACTCTGAAGTGTGAAAGGGGCCATAGTAACAAATCAGGTGCTTTGGAGAAGCCTGCAGCAATAGCACCCTTCCATTCTTGTTCTCTTAGCAACTGGTATTCAGGAACATATAGCTAACGATGCTGGAAGCAGTATGTACCCATGATGAGTAATACCATTGATAACTTTATTCTCCATTCCTCTTCCTCATCTTTTTTAAAGCAGTCCAAGCTAGTGGCCACCATTATATTTGCACTCACAATCTCCATAGTTTTAACTATGCACTGTGTGAAAAAGTTATTCCTTTTATCTGTCGTGAATATACTGTATCGCCTTACTGGATGTGGCTTATACAGTTTGGATCCAGACTGTGTAAAAGACTGTATTTCCTTATGTGATTTAATTCTAAGATCCTTGCGGGGTAGCATGTGAGAGGGCCTTCTCAGTGGCAATTCCAAGGTTGTGGTGCTCCCTTTGTGAGGGGCTAGGTTGGTCCCCTCTGCTCCCCTTTTGCCAACAGGTAATGACTTTTTGCTTTAGGCAGACTTTGGGCTACTAACTGGTTGCCGCAGAGACCTCCTTTAATTAGCGAGTGTTCTGCTTTTACTTTCTGTTATGTTTTAACTGCTTTTAAACTCTTTTGTGTTAGTGCTGTTATTAATAAGATGCTTTATTAATTTTTTAATATTATGGTTGGATTTTAGCCATCTATATTGTAAGCTGCTTTGGGAGTCATGTTCAGAGACTGGTGGGATATAAGTAAAAGAGATAAAATGTCTTCAAAAATGGGTGTATTGTAAAGTCAGTCCAGTTTTTATTTATTTATTTATTTTTTATTTATTTGTATCCCGCCTCTCCATATGGATCGAGGCGGCGAACAACTTAGAAATAACATGTATTTCGAAACATTTCTATACATGCCCCCAACAAGCTGGGTACTCATTTTACCGACCTGCGAAAGGATGGAAGGCTGAGTCAACCTTGGAGCCGGGTAGGATCGAACTTACAACCTTCTGGCTTGCAGTACTGGCTTTTAACCACTGCACCACCAGGGCGCAGTTGTTTTTAGAGCTCATTTTTCTCAAGCTCCACAATGCCTTGAGTTTCGGTACTTTTTTTCCAAACCAGAAGAGAAGTTGTGTATGGTTTTGCATGCACTTAATTGTTTGTTCTTCATCTCCTGTTTCAGAATTTTTTCTAAGTATAAAATGGAATCTTTTTTTGGGTCTTTCATATTAGGGATTAGGTTAACACATGTACCATAATATTAACAGTACTTTATTAAGTTAGCTCATTACCATTAAATGAATTTCTGGTGCCACCTTTGGTTCATTTTTAGAATGAAATCAAGTTCAAGTTTAAGTTTATTGCATTTTAGCAGCCAGCCATTGCACAAAATGAAGGAATAAAATCAGATTAAAATGAGAAAGAATAATGAATGAAATCACAAATACATCTTTCGACTCTGAGATTATATAATTAT
The DNA here is from genome assembly GCA_948474755.1 of Ctenosaura bakeri. Classification (NCBI taxonomy): domain Eukaryota; kingdom Metazoa; phylum Chordata; class Lepidosauria; order Squamata; family Iguanidae; genus Ctenosaura; species Ctenosaura bakeri. The sequence continues at coordinate 108,868 of CAOLHI010001117.1, forward strand.
ATGCATGTTTGTAGAATTTTTATGATAAGAAATTGTATTAAATGTTTGTATTGAAGTAGAGGCAAAATGCAGCAAAACTTTCATCTCCCTATATCCCTTTGAAACCAGTTGTGTTCCCCTGTCATTGTAGTTAACACATGGAGACTCAGATGGGCCTTTTCTTCTGTGGATTGCATCATTTTTCACTGAAGTTCATTATTTTAGTAGCCTCATGCTCTGAAAAGCAATTAATAATTATTTTATTAAATAATAATTTGCAGTGTAGTTTTTTACCCATTAAGCGGTATTGTCTCTAGTATCATACATGCTTGTTTTAGGAAGTTGACCTTTAAATGTTAACAAATTGTATCACTTTCTGTAACTTAGGAGTGGTTTTTTTTCTGTTTTCTACTGGGTTGTAATGTGCATACCTCCTTGTTACAATAACAACTCAAAATATTTACTACAGTTACTTCAAGCTAGAATTTCAAACACAAGGTGTCAGCAAACCCAACAAATCTTTCTAGTCTATCACTGTGATAAAAGTGAGAGAAAAGTATAATGTTCATGTTCAGCATATTCCTTAGACAAGTACTAGAACAAGTATCTACATTTTTTAAAAAAAATGTTAAAGGAATGATAGCCTTCTATAAACATTTTCAAGCAAGAGTAGGAAGGTTTCCAGCACTGCATGTTGTTTTCCTTCTGTTGTAACTGAAGTTTGAAGGAGCAAATGAAATTAATCCACAAATTAGAGTTCTGTGTGATAGAATTAATCTTCTTAGTTTTGGTAACTTATGAAAAGTAGAAATACCCGTCTATACTGAAGAGAATAAAGGAAGGTCCATCAGACTACCCAATTAACTATATCCAACTTTTATTCAGTAGAAACAGTATTATATTTACTCCCATAAAATATTTGGGTGGTTTGTAAACATTATACATTTTGAAGGAAATTCTTTTAATGTGGTATAATTATATAAATGTTTAGATTAAAATTTGTCAAATTAACAAACCATTCTGGAAGCCTTTTTTGGCTAAAGGGTAGAATAAATAAATAAAAAAGAAATAAATAAGAAATTGAGGCCATTGAAATTCTGAGTCTTGTTTTTAGGAGAGAGTACTCTAAATTTTTCTGTTATTATTTACTTCTACCTAACTTTTCTTTGTGCATCCACTCTTTACCCCTTCTCCACAACTTTTCTATCCTTGCTGTTTTTCTATCCATCCTCTTCCCAGTGTGCCCCTGTGCTAATTCTGCAGTTCCACTTTGTCATTCTCTCCTTTCACTCATTCTTTGCCATAGCTTCATCAGTTTGGCAAGCAGAGGTCAGGGCTTCATGGACGCAAGAGCAAAGTATCTCCTTGGTTAGTGTGCGATGCTAAACAGTTGGAGGTTTATGTCTGCTTCCCTCTAGCATGCTTACCCTACTTCCAGTCCTGAACCTAGGGTTACTAGGAAGTGGTATTTTCTGGACTCAGTTTCACCAAAGCCCAACCAACCCTTTAGTGAGTTTATGGAAATTAACTTCATCTTTGTAATTTTAATTGACACCGTAAAAGTTCAAATATTTCAGGTCATCTTAACACTTGTAATATCAAATCCATTTTTATATCCTTGTAGTCAGAGACAAGGCACTCATTTTATGCAGAAATAAAGTGGAAGCCGTACCAGACTTTTAAGCACAGGTATCCAATAGTCCCCAAGAACAGTCTTAATGAGTGTGTACAACTTGTAAACGTTAGCATTTGTAGTTTGTGACTTGTGTGATTAGACAGAGGAACACGCACAGAAAGTTTGTAAAGTGGCACAAAATGGGGAAAAGTTTTTGAAACTATGAGCAAAGCAAAACCAGCTGGTTTCTGACTGTTGTCAGTGGACCCCTGATTAGGTCAGCTTTAAAAAGCTTGTAATTGGCTCCAGCAATTACCAAACAGCCCTGAGAACCACTTCTCAAACTTCTGGAACAGTGTGACAAATTGAAGCTGACTGCTGCAGGAGGAATATCGACTTCCCATTTCTAAACGGGGGATCATTAGTCAAGAAAAGCATCTTTTAATTACTCCCAGGAAAGGGAGAAAAAAGAAAAATCTTTCAGTATGGATTGTGCAACAGCTGACATTTTTTCCAAGTGTATTCAATATTAAATTTAATGTCTGGGGGCACCTGCCCTTAAACTCTCCCTCAGTAATGTGGGTCAAATTAAAGCTGATCAATGTTATGACAATTAAATGAATTGGGGTGCAAATCAAGATATTTTTTTTCTATCCAGTTGTTATTGATACTGTTTAAAGCAGGCACCTAAAGCATTGATTTTGACTAGCATAGCAGTAAAACAGAGTCTGATGAGCAACACATGGGGACAAAATTTTGCTTGATAAAAGAGTGCTACACCTTTAGAGACAGAAAGAGAAAGTTTGTCCTCAGAAGAGGAACTGGTAAATATTTGGCTGCATGTTTGTATTGTGGAGCTGCTCTGGTGCTAGCTTATTAGCTGATATTTTTCCTCGTAATACAATAGAGGATATGCTTTCTGCGTACAAACATGTCACCCATGTATTTTTGGCATGGCTTTTTGATACTCTCTACATTGATTTCTGTTACAAGAGTTTTATCTCAGTCTGTTTCACTTGCGGAGCCCTTTGAGGTCAGCAGAATTATGCATATGTATAATGATTGCCAAAGAACATAGGTAGCAATGCATATCCATGTAACTTGAGGAAGACTGAATAGTTACGTCTATTTCATTTGCTCATTAAAATATTTAGAACTGGCCCTATATCCGAGGATCTCAGGATGGCATACAATAAAATCAGTTTAGAACAGCTTAAAACAGAATAGTATTAAAACACCAAAAGCATGTTAAGTCATCTAACACTTAATTTAAAGCCACTTTAAAATAATTTAAATCATAACACGTGCAAATCAGATAAAATCAATTAGCTTCCCCCTTCTTCTTTTCCTGCTACAAATGTCTCCATGGGATATATATAGAAAGAAATATGTAGTGATTATGGAAACGTTTAGTGACTTAGGACACCTGACATTGTGGTCTCTGGTGGCAGTTTTGTATCTAGAGGTTTATGGTGATTATGCCAACAAACTGGGAGAATCTGTTTGTAATGGATAATATGAACACTAAAACTTCAATAAAATTGTGGGTGTCCCAAGATGTCTATGTACTAGCCTAAAACATTCTGAAATACCCAAAGGCTTTCCCATTTTTTTTCTATTGAGAATTAGAGGTGTCATGCTCTCACGGCATTGTTTATCAAAAGCCAAGTATAAGAAGGCCTTTCCGATAAATTTCCATGGCTAGGCAGCAAATCTCCTTTAGTTATTTCTTACCTGCCTCTCCCCATGGCTTGAGGCAGGGTACATTATAAATTAAAATAGAGCTAAAAACATATAAAGATATTAAAAATATACTAATTTAAAATTCATAAAAATGGACTGGATAAGCCTGCAGAAGAGATAGGTCTTCAGAAATTTTTAAAATTCAGACAGCATGTTTTTCTGTCTAATCTCTTCCAGCAGGCCATTCCACAGTCTAAGGCAGCTGATGAAAAGGTCCTCTGGGTGACCATTGCTAGTCTAGTCCTGGCTGGTTTAAGTAAATGGCCCCCAGAGGATCAAGTATACAGGGCAGATAGTATGGAAGGAGGCAATCCGCAGGTAACTTGGACCCAAACCATAGTACCCAAGGCCATTCAGATTTTTAAAATTTATTTTATAATACAAATTCTAATACCACTATACATAGAAATAGCAAAGTAGTATGAGTGTAGAGAGCACAATAATAAAATATAAACTAGGAAAAATACAAAAATGATGGTGTGGTCAAGAAAATCAGTAGACACAGGTAGATCAGGGAATGTCTGAATGGACAGTCTTAGGTAGATGTCTGAAAATCGGAACTATAGGTGCCTTCCCTGCCTAATGTTATCATGGAAAGGATTCCTCAGGGCAGCAGCACTAGAATGTCTGCTTTAAGTATGGCAGACCATTTGGCCATGTACCTTTGCCAAGAATCATCTGCTGAGGATCACTATGACTGGGCAAGGTGTGTATATGTGTCAGATGATCCTTGGAAATCTGATCACTAGTTGTTTAGGGTTCCATATACCAAAATCGAACCATAGATTTTGCATGATGGCACAGTAACAACCACTGCAGTTCTTTTAATGCCCAATATTACATGTCACTGAAAAGATGCCATGCTCAGTAACCCAACAACCACCTTCTGAATCAGCTGTGGCTTCCAAACCAACCCCAAGGGAAGCGTCACATAGAATTCATCACAATAATCTTGAGGTTATAAATGCCTAGACTACTGTAGTCAAGCTATCCCAGCCCGGAAATGGCCAGCTGTTGTATCAGATGAAGGTGGGGAAAGGCATTCCTAGCTGCTGAGGCTGCTTAGGCCTCAAATGACAAGGATGGGTACAGGAACCTCCCCAGATGGAACTCCTGGTTCTTCAGAGAGAATGCAAACCCCTCCAAGACAAAGATCTGACCTATACCATAGTCAAAGGAATCACACTCCCCACTGAACATTTTTCTTATAGGAATCAAGCTCAGGTTTTTGTTTTTGTTTTTCCATGATCCAGACCACCCCTGTATCCAGGCATTGGTGCTGAGCCTGGGTGGCCATATCTCCATCAGATATTATGAGAAAACAGATTTGATTCCAAATTTCTTCACAATCATACCCATCAGCATCATAAGCCCTCTTGCATAGATGCCGGGGGTGTGAGGACAAAGAAGCACTCTGCCAGTGTCGCTTACTGAGACAGCAGGAAACCACTGGAGTACATTGACCTGTCTGTCTATCCTGCATAACAAAATTAGGATTATACCATGGTCAGTGATTTCAACAGTTGTAGAGGACTCCAAAAGTCCTCTAGTTGCTGTCTCAAGAGAAAACATCTATCAAAGTGACCAAAGGTAATATTGTCCAAAACCAGGCCAGAAACCAGCAATGGATCAGAATTGCAGTGGATCAGAAATTGTGGTTTTGACTCCCATTATCATGTCACTGTGGCCTTTTCCCCTTAGTATCATTGCCAAAATGTCTAGGGATCTATCTTCAGCCTGCTTCTGGTCTAGGTAATAAGTATCCTCCAAGAATATCTGCAGTTGCTCCCCCATGCCCTCTTCAGCATTTTTCCTTAAAATGAGATGTTTGCAACAGATGGATGGTTTTACAGGTTCACGTGGATTTTTCAGAAGTAGTTGCAGTGTTGTATCTTTAAGGACTACAGACACCATTGCCTCACACAAAAAGGCATTAACCACACCTTGGGCCCACCTAATCATATCCTGCAAGCTAATAAGCCAGAAAAGGAAAAGAGCAAGAGGAATTATAATAGTTTGCAGAACAGCATGCCTTGCCCATCACATCAGGCCATATCACCTGAAACTGATCCCACAAAACAAAAGTAGACATGACATCAGATGCCTTACTTGAGACTAGAATCATAACTTCAAGGTTGCTTGTCCATAACATGCTTAGAAACATATTCTATGTGATATCAAAAGCCTGTAGACCACATTAAGAGTCCCTAAGCTCCTAGAGCAGTCTTAGGAAGCTCTCTGACCATCTCAATCTGATGAAGCTGTTGAATATGAAGTAAACAAGCAGCATCTGGATTCTTTCTTCATTACTCAGCAGCTTATATTGACCTTCCAATCCAGCTTCAAGACAATATAATTTCCTGGTGGTTAAGATAAATGTCCAGGAGGCCATGATGGCACACACCACCAAGCCTCTGCTCTGCCCTGGCACTACACCATGATACTATGTCCTTGTTCCAAACTTGCCTGTGTCACAGCTTGAATGAGAAAATCCAGAAACATCTCTCTTCCTCCATTGGGCAGTTAAAATGCAACCTCCATTCAGATTAATTCTTCAATATGCTAACTATTAAAATTTGGAATTTGTATTTTTAAAAATATATTTGGAAACTCAATGAAAATCAAAGTACAATGAGTCCTCTACTTTCATGGGGGTTAGGGGCACAAGACCCCCATGAAAGTGGAAAAATGCAAATAAAAATAAAAATAAAATGATGGATGTTATTTTTCTTACCTGAGAATACTTTTCTAGGAATCTCTATGCTCTCCAGCACAGTGCTGTGTTCCACTTCCAAAGAGCACATATTTTGTGCATAGCAGGGGCAAACAGGGTAAGATTTTTTAATTAATTAATTGCTTGATTTAATTAATTTAAAAATAAGTCTTGAATAATCAAACCCATGAGTGCTGAACCCACAAATGTGGAGAGCCAATTGTAATCTTGTAATAATAGCTTCCTGGTACGTATTGCAGTATCCCATAATTTTTGGTAGCACAACAAGTGGTTACTTTCTTCCTGTTCAGGCCTTCCAGATTCTGGTTTCCTGTTGCTTGTTCTGTTGAACATAGGACACAGGAAATGAAAAGATTCTTATTTCTGTCTTGATAATTTTGAATTAAAAGTTGGATCTTAAGACCTGAAATTCAGTTTGATGCCCATACACAAGGTAGCAGAATTTAATCATTCCTGCCCTGCCCCACTTCACAAATGTAGTTTGGAGTATTATATAGGAGCCTGTCTGTTTTCCTAGTAAAAATTCAAAAAAAGTATGCACAAAAATGTGATATCACACTGGCACAGATTCCTAAATAGATGGATGTTGAACAGCAGATACAAGAATCAACAGGATTCTGTTTTATACTTATCTCCATATTTTGTTATACATAAGGCTTTCGATGGACACATGGGACTTTTCACCCTCCCCTTCTACCAATCCTATGATTACAATTCATTCTCAGTGCAAAGTGGTACTGCCCAACACAGATTTGCCATGTTACTGAGAACTTAGGACCATGTTGCAACTGCATTTTTTGTGTTGGTTATTTATACATTTCTTACTTTTTATCTTTCTGCTCAGGGCAGATAACAAACATCTTTAAAACAAATCCAAACAATTTAAACAACAAAACCATTAAAACATCACAATAGAACGCCAGATAATGTTTTCCAAGTGATTCCTTCTTTCTCCACAGCTAGATTTCCCATTAGTGTCTTTTCCCTTCTCCCTCTTTTCTCCTCAGAGGATTCTCAGAGACTGAACAAGGCCTGGTGGAATTCATCTAGTTGACATACCCTTACTTGACACACATTCTTGTAGATGACCTCTTGGTGGTCCCCCTGCCCCCACCCCCTGAATGGCTGAGCATATAGAGAAGGGAGAGGAGATAAATGAGCAATGACAGAAATAAGTTTTGGTGGGACAGAACATCCAGACCATTTGGAAAAAGAATGTTGGGCCAGTAGGAAGCTAGAGGAGAGCCAAATGAGACTATGGATAGGTATCTTTAGAAAGAACAATATGGACAGTAAAGAGGGGGGAAAGGAGGGAAATCACCTCCAAAGGCAACTACACATGCAGAATTCCTGCTCCTTTTCCTACTTTTCACTCTTATAACATCATTTTGAAAAGAAAACTATTCTGAACTCATATGGTAATATCATGTTTGTTAGTCCCAACTAGAGTTGCTGAATAATAAATCAACACATTAGCTAAATTCTTTGATTCTTCTCGAGTTAGGACTAACAAGAGGATTTGGGCCATAGTTTAGTAACTGCTCCTATAGCAAAATAATTGCATGGTGTTGGAGCAATGGGAGCAGAACTAACTGCTGTCCGCCACTGGCTGGAAGGAGGAAAGGTGCTAACTCAGACAGACTAGGCTCCTTGAGGAAGCAGTAGAGATTAAAGATTCTCCTTTCTTCCTAAATCCCAAGCAAGCACTTGAATGTTAGTGGTCTTGAGAGGTGATGGGGCTGTACTAGCTAACAAGGGCAATGCTCTGGCTTTTTCTGGCTGGGTCTGATGGTGGCAACGAGCAAATAGGCTGACTGGTTGACCACAGGGGCTGACAATAAGTGTGTTTGCCTCTGTTCCCTTCTGAGTCTCTAGAAACCAAGGGCTGACCCACCCATCCACCCCCAGCAATCTGCCTTCAGGTTGACAGGCAGACAGCAGCAACCGTTAAAAGGCAGACATACTGGGTGCCTGTTGTCCTCTCCAGTCCAGACTCTGTTCTATCAGGCAGTGGAGGCAAATGGTTACTGGATGAATAGAGAGAGGAGTGTACTCCTCAGCAAGGTATTGTTGCTGGTGCTACTGAAGTTTTGTACAGAAGGAGCACCGGCTTCTCAGTTGCACTGGCCTGTGGACCTGATCCTCCTTTCTCCTTGCTTTTACCTGCTGTCCACCTGCAGCTTTAGGCAGATGCTGAACTGTGGCAATGACTGAAGCTGGGCCTATCTAGAATGGAATTCACTCTTACCTGTTCTAATTGACATATAATAGCAAGAGCCATCACACTGGCGAAACTGCAGAATCTCTAGAGCTTGTACCTCAGAGGTAAACAGTTGCATTGTGACCTTTCTTTGCCTTGTTAAATCAAATCATAAAATTATGGCCGTAGTCATGTTAGTCTTGAATTTCTGACATAAGGATGTAAGTACTATTACAAATATAGCCTCTGGGAACATTAGTATCTGCATATCCACTGTTGTCAGGCTTTATTATTTCTTACCATCTCTTTGCCTGATGAGGTCAGTGTTCTGTCCCTTTTGAATGTTCTTCCATGCTTGACACCTTTCCCATTTTGGGGTGAGGGAGATTTGTAAAAAAAAAAAAAAAAAGATTTTATTGTGATGGGCTGACCAGAACCCATCTGCAGTTGGGTGGCATCTGCTCCCCACATGTCACTTCCCTCATTAACAAGCAATTGAATTAATTAAATGCTACTCAGAACACGCATAACAAGCTACCGGCAGTGTCCAAATTAGCACTGATAATCAAGGATGATTTCCTTTATTATCCTGCTAAGTGGTGTGCAGCTTCTGATCTCCCTGTCTGCCCTCATCTATTTACATACCCCCAGCTTCTGCCTTTAGAAGCTGAGGTTATCTTACCTAGTTAATTTGCCACAATCACCAAGCATGGCGGATTGATATTCCTGCCTCTGCTGAAGCAAACCCCCGTCTTCTCCCCCTTTTCTCCTTCCCCATGCCTGGTTCTTTGTATCTCAAGCTCACTGATAAATTAAAAGCCACCCCTGTGGTCTCTCAAGTGAGTAATAGAGGCAGAAATTTCATTTTGCAACTGGCTGATTTAATGATCCAAAGGGTAATTAATGGCCTGATTATCTTAATGTTAAATATGTCCGGCAGCAATTACTGTGACCTCCCGCTTGTCAAGGTCCGGGCTGTGCTCTTCTTTCAATTAAGTTCTCTGGGGTTTAATGGTATGAATAAACTCCTCTGATTCTATCATTCCGGACTCTGAGATATAAGCGAGCTAGAGGCTCGTTTGGAGTTTTAATCAGCCCGTCTTCTACTTGAGCGATCAGCGTTAACAATTATAACAAGGACAGTTTAACTTTCTTTCTGCCCACCCCCACGCACACCCCCATTCCCTTCATTTTATTTTTTAAGTGCTCCAAGGGAATTCTGCTGGCTGCAGCTACAGCTTTGCGAGACCCATCTCCCCATATATAAATTATCATGTGCATGTTGCTGTTTTTTTGTTTGACAGGCTAAATTAATTGGCAGGAGCAAACGAAAATGACAGTGTCACTAATTACAACTCAAAGTAAATTTTTGTCACTGTGGTTTGCCCCAGACCACGCTGCAGCCAGGGTTTGTTGACGTTTTCCATTTCAGTTTTCACATCTTGCTGAGGAACGTGATTGTATATGATAGCACTAACAGACCAAGATGCGCCTTTGGGTTTTCCAGGCATCCAATTTGTGTGCAAGGATGACATTTAGTGCCAATAAAGTTTAGACAGCTGTGCTTCCCTGGACTAAACAGCTGCTAGGGGACACAGATTTTACATAGGATATTTTAGCAAGTCCTGTTAGTTAAAGGGACTTTGTAATTCACACAGAGAGTTGTAATTCAGTCTCTCACATGACTGAACTACCCTCATTAACTCATCTTTGAGTGCTTTACAGTTAATTGCTTATTAGTAAATATTAAGTTGCATGTGTAAATCTACAGATTAAACTAGTCCACTTCTGAAAAGATTGACAAATGTCACAGTTATAACCAGTCCCTTGCTTTTCAGTAAAGCACAATCTTCCAAATATCTCATTGCACTTCAACAGTTATTTCAGTTCTTACATTGGAGTGCTTTCACTTGAAGCCACTGTACTTTCTTGAATAATTTTAGTTGAGCATAACTGACTAAGTGAAGTAGTTTTTGTAAACATTGGCCACCTTGCCCCCTACATAGGCATGAATACCGTGCTTTCAAATGTAATATTCATATATCTTAGAACTGAATGTTAATTATTCAAGTAGTTGCTATGGGTTTGACTGATGCTCCAGAGGTGCTACAATATTAATGACAAATTCTCATTCCCTATATAACTCCAAATGCCAGAGGTTTGCCTCTGTTTCAGATCAGCCTGTAAACATCAGTCTTCTTTTATTTCTACAGCTATCTCTCTGTTCTTCTTCCTCTTCAAGCTTCTCCCTCAAATCTGCTTGTTCTTCTACTTTCACTTCCTTAGACCTTTCTGCTTTCCTTGCTACCCTTTAGGTTTTGAGAAGCATGGCTTATTGCATCTAGCAGCTTCATTATCATCAGAATAATTCCCTTGGGGTGTTAGTTCCCAACCTATTTGTATCCCATTGGCAATATTCTTTTAATTGATACTGTTTCATGTCTCCATGTTGCACATGGGGATTCTGAGTAGGTGAGAGAGCCCTTCTTGTGGGCTTAGGAGCTAGCCTATAGATCAGTGCCCTGGCAGCGGTGCATCCTGCTCTTCCCTAGCAAATGGTTTTGCATGCTCCCATTTTGATGTTGTAAAATCTGAGTTGCTCATCTGGCAAACAAACCAGTGGAGAGTTTTTCCTTTTTCTGCCTTTTGGTGTACCCTGTAAGGAGCCATGAAAAATCTGACACCATCAAAGGACTTCTTCTGCTCCCTGAGGAAGTTTGTCTTCTAAAACTGATTCACAGACAGATTTTTTTAAAAAAAAAATCCGGTCCAGCAAATAGCTTCTGTATCCATTGACTTTCCTGTGGTTCTGCTATAAAGGTATACCTTAGTTAATGAAATAGGGATTATTTCTTTAACAGAAAATTTGATAACAAAGGCAGAAATCGTTGAAAGAATAGAGATAGATTTATATACCACTAAATAGAAGAGCAATTTAATATGTTTTCAGCAAGTGTTTTATTCAAAACTAACAAAATATACATGTGAAATTTAACAGCACCTTGCATGGATGCACAAAAATATTTTGAACCATTTCAAAACCAGTTGATGGCTTCTTCCAAAATGCATCCAGGAGTGACTTTTTCTTTCAGCACCCTCCATTTTTTTATGATTTCCATTTTAGTGGCCAGACTTCTAGATCTGTGCTTTTTTTTCTAATATGATGGGGGTAGCTGGTGAGCCAGACTTATCTGCTCTCCCCTTTTCTCTCTGTTTTTGCTGTGCCTTTGTATTTAGTAGAGGAGGCAGCTGCTGCTTAGTTTGCCTGTTGTAGGCAGACACACACAGCTGCAATAGGATTGGCTATAACAGAATCCTGCTATTTCCACTTCAAGCTTTATTGCATTGTTCATTGCAGACACACTGTTGCAGCTTGACACTAGAAGTCATCCTTCACCTTCCTTCCAGTGCTGATGCTACTTTTTTTAAAAAACAAACCTTCTAGCTAGACAAAAAATGAGAAAAAAAGGGAGCTGAATGGGTATAAAAAGACTATAAAGAAGTTTCACTGTCAGTGGCTTTGTTATCTGAGATATGCCTGTAATTTCTTCCTCTGGATCAAGACACAAGCAGTGGGCCAGGATCATAGTTGGAGTTCTTAGCACTTCTCTCATTCACTTGCAGCCATATTTAAGGAGCAGAACTGAACATTTCACAAGAAGCATTTGTCCTCTACAAATCAATCAGTATCTACTCCCACACATACACACACATGTATGGACAACTTTGGCAAAGGGCTGCATAATTTTCCTTAAAGAAACAGGCTTCTTGAGGGGGCAGGAAGGCAATAGCCATATCAGAGCATTTATGGAACTGTGCAGCCCATTGAAGTAATGCAGTAAAAAGGAATGACATCCATGTGAAAGAGTGCCAGCTAAAAGCAGAAGTCATGCTGAAGTGACTTTAGCTCACAGTGACATGCTGTATGTGTGGTGGTTGAAGGTAATTTGGAAACCAGTATGCAGTATACTAGCATACATAGTCATAGATCTGTACCAGTATTCCCTTGTCATATCACCTCTTTTGAGTAAACTTATTTTTCAGCCCAATTTGAAGTGCCAGTACTTGCCTTTAGATTATGAACTGCTTATGTTCTTAGTCTCACAGAACATCTTCCATGGAAGACCTCCACTTTAGCGACACCAGGATCTTCTGATGAGGTTTTCTCCAGATTTATTCTTGAGTATTAGACTGGTGTTAAGAGCAGGACTTTCTCAGTAGCAGTTTTGTCTTTCAAGAAAGAATCACACAACATGTTCCTGATTGTTTTACTAAAAGATGTGTGTGTATGGGTTAGTGTTTGTCTGAGTATATAGACAAAGCCTTTGGAAATTCGTGGTTAAGATTTGCTGTACTTGTATTCCTTCTTCTTTTGGACCCTGGGCTGTTCATTTTTTAAAGTGTTTGGTTTGACTTTTGTTCTACTGATTCTTCTGTCAGCATCATTTTTTTTTTTTGAGAGCTTGTTTAGAGTTATTTGTTTCATTGAAATATATACATATTTTTATATAATAAACTTGCTAATTTGATTTTAGGTAAAAATGGCTGTATTAAGCTGGCTTTATCTTCTGTGCTATAAGTTGGCCCTCCTTGACCAGGCTCTTAGAGGACTAACAGAGACAATCTATAAGGGACCCTGTTTATGTGTCCTCCAATTTCCCTCAGTTTTTCTGCAATGTCAAGAATAAGAACTGACATCTCTATGCTGACTACAATGTGGTGATTGTTGGCAAAGTTGCCTTGTGAATTAATCATGTACCCTAGTAACTGTAATCAAAACATGTTGGAAATAATTTCAGTGTTCGTCAGTTATCCTCGTCTTATTGGATACCGTATAAGTCTAGAGGAATAGGAAGTTACAGATATGTTTATCTTTGGAGGGCCAGGTTAAATGGGAATAACACAATCTATCCAATAGAACTCCACTTGTGCTTTAATTCCTTTAAAGTAACATTGGAATAATTTCTCCAACACAGGTTTAATCAAAATCAGTAGAGAATTTTTAAAATGGATAAACATGGAACAGGGAAAAAACATGCTTCTTAGGCTGTGTGATTTTTGCTAACAGTCAAAAGAATATTCAGTAAACCAACAAATATTCTTACCAAATCCCCTACTGAGAGCAGAACATTTTTTTATTTCTTGGATTTGAACCCCACTGTCAGTTCTCCCATGCCCCTTATTCCTACAGTGCTGTCTGGGTAACACTGTATTTGAAGATGCTTGCAATTTTCAGTTGATCGAAAATGCAACAGCCTGGCTTTTAGCGGGAGGTCACCATTCAGTGCCGATATAGCTTTGACATTGATTACCTCTCTATTTAGGAGCAATTCAAAATGCTGGTTTTGACTTTTAAAGCTCTAAGCCAGAGGTGGGCAAACTGTGGCCTGTGGGCTGCATGCAACCCCTCAGGGCCATTTTTGTGGCCCCTAGGGGTAAGAAAAATCTTGCCAAATTTCTCAAAAAGAATTGTCCCAAAATGCTTCCAAGGAGTGTAGTGAGCATTTCCAGCAAGTTTTTAGGGAGAGACTTGTCTAATTTATGCCCAGAATTTGCCTTTTTTGAAACAGGAAATGACTTCTACTTCCTTGTTGTTTAAAAAGGCCCCAGATATGAGGGCGATCTGGCTACAACCTCTGTCACCTCATTGACTGCTAGGATTGATTCAGGTGATCTGGCTAGTTGGCTAGGCAGGTGTCCCCTTCTTCCCTCACTGCTCAACATGCATCCCTCCTGAAGCTGTCCACTCAGTGGAAGAGGATGACCATCCCAGATGGAAGGAATGTATTATTCTTCAATCAAGGGTATACAATTGCTGCTCTCCCCTGCAAGAACCTTTTATAAAAAGGCCCCAGGATATGATGATAATGCCCCCATGACCTCTAGAGGACGTTTGAGGGCCAAAATAAAATCATATGTTTTGGTGGAGCAGAAGCAGTGAAGGGTGCAGCCTTGCAAGGTTGTAGTCATGCAATCAGTTCAACATCTAAGAGAAAGGGATTGGGAGAAGAAAAGAGTGGAGACTTCTCGCTTCCCCATCCTTGCACACATAGCCCTCTAATTGTAGCTGGTCCTGCAAAAAGTGAAAGCTGAATAGGAGTTGGGAAGCAAGGAACACATCTGATTGTTGGTCCTATAGACAATGTGATTGCCCTTGGAGACTGGAAACATCTGGAGTAGAGTGGCAGTGGTGAGCTTTGCACACGTTTCCTGCATAAAGAAATATTCCTGGGCACTGCTGTGAGTAAGGCAACCACAGAAAAAGGCAATATTAAAGGAAGAGGGGCACCCCTTTTGAGAAGGCAAGGATTTAGCCCTTTATCCTGGTGATTCCAAAGAGAAACGGGGTTCCAGTGTAATGAAGTATGGCTGTTAAGGTATGCTGTCAAAACACAGGTACTGAGAATATTCATTGGTTTCTCAGTCAACCATCTGTAATTAAGTAGAGTTTGGAACTTCATCAGTATTTGGATTCTATCCAAGAACCTAGAAATCAGTGAGGTACCATTGGATAATGTGGCGCAGTCCAAGTGGTGTCACTTTTAGTAGTTGTACAGTTATGATCCTATCTATGGTAACTTTATTCAGATGTCCATCATTCCATTTGTCAAGGCAATCTGGCTGCACCATCTGTCACCCCATTGATCACCAGTGTTTATTCAGCTGATTTGGCTCGCTCTGTGGATGTCCCCTTATCCCCCCACAACTCCATGTATGACCCTGCTGAAGCCATGAACCCAGTAGAAATGGATGGCCATCCCAGGTAGTGAGAGTGTACAGTTGTCTGATCAAGGCTGTACAGTAGCGGCATTCCCCTGCTAGAAACAACAAACAAGCTATACCCCATCTTAACTGTATTTGTACCTCATCTCTTCCCCAAGTTTGGACTCAAGGCAGCTTACAAATTAAAATGATTACAATATACAATATAATAAAAATAAGATATATAATATAATACAGTGTAAAAACGGTACACACTCCTAGAAAGATCTTGTGACCTTGGCATTGGTGTCTAAGAAGTGCACATTAGGCAAATTGGAGTCAGTTAACTGCATCGACACAGAACAAGCTACAGAAAACACAAGAATCAAAATATACACAATAATTCTAGGGAGCAATCATAAATACTGTGGTAGAGCTTCAAAAACAGCAAACAACACATGCAGATATCTAGCTATAGAGCACAGATGTCCTAAAGTCAGCCATGACATTTAAGTCCCCAAATCCAAAGGGTAATTTTTCACGTAGCAAGAAAGAGGAGGTTGCATCGTCATCAGGCATTACCTCCTTGATATTAAGCAAATGGAGACGGAGACATGAGAACTGCCTGATACTGCAAAGGTGGAATCAGAATGCAGACTTAAATGTGGCTAAGGAAGATAGCTCCTGCTTTTCTGTCCTCCATCCATGTTTGTTCGAAAATGGTGCCCAGTTGTGCATATACCTGTCTCTCCCCTCTCTCATACACTTCACAGAAAAAAAAGGGAGGTAGATTGAGAATAACTAAATGGACACACTTTCAAGGATGAATACAATAACCAACTTATTCCCAGAGATTGTGAACAACGAAGACACAACTCTTTCACATAAAAGGTACAAGTTGGACTGAGAAAAATGTCTTACTCATGACTGCAGGAAGTGACTCAGAATAGGATCTGAGTACAGAGTTTATAGTAGTAACTACTCAACATAAAAATGACAATTTATTTGTTTATATTTGGGAGATGTATTACCTCCTTCCCAACAAGTTCCTTCTTTCCCTTTCTCTCACCTTGTTTTGTATTTTCTTTCTTACTTTTTATATTTTGATACATATTTGTTCAAATCCTTTAGAAAAAGTTAAAAATTACTTCTGAGCACATTCAGGACATCTTTTGCTGACCTTATTAGCCAAGATTTGGCAAATACTTGATTTGCAATGCAAGGTCCATAGTATCTCCCAGTAGACATATCCATTAAACTGAGTTGCCCATCAACAATGTGGAACAAAAATTGAGAAACAGAGTAGCTATAATTATAAAAATTGAAGAACATTGTTCCCTTTCCATTTTTATCAGAGACATCTTCTGGCTGCTTAAATATATCATTTGCTTTGTGCATAAGAGCTCTATTTTCCGTTCCCAACAGTAACATAAGAGAAGATTCTGGGAAGGTCATAAGCAAAGCATCCCTATTGTATTAATTGTCCCCAGTGTTTACAGACCCTCTTCCTGGACTCCCTCAGTAATGGCTGGCCCACTGTGAGTTTGTCTGCTCCCCTTTTTCACGCTGCCTGAACAACTGACCACAACCAATGACAGTGAGTTTCATAATTTAATTAGACAAAGAAGCGTTTTCTTTTGCCTTTCTATAATATTTTTTTTGGGTGATGATGAATTCTTGCATGATAAGGGTCGAAATTTTTACTACTAAGTAGGATTCATTATGTTTATAATACAGTCAGTCCTCCACATTTGAGGGTTTAACTTTCACGGATTTGATTATTTGTGAGTATCTCCAGCCCCTGCTGCTCCCGAGCACTTCTTTTCCAGGGGAACCTTCCCTCTCAGCAGCTTCAATCAGGCCATATCTTCCTCTAGTCTTCCTCCTCCTCCTCCACCAGCTGCTGCCTGGCCAACTAGGACAGATTGTACGTACCCCAGTTTCTTAGCACCATAAGCCCTTTCCCAGTGTCCCCACATACACCCAAGGAAGAAGATGTGCAAGAGGAGAAGAATAGGACTACCATACTGAGCCCCTTTTCTCCTTTCCCCAACCTGGTTTGGACCCTGGGTGCCCATTCTCCCCAACATGCTTTGGTCCCTTCCCACAGACACACACACACACACACATTTTGATATATGCGTTTTTTCCACTTTTGCACAGGTTCTGCACCCCTAATCTTGTGAATGTTAAGGGCTGACTCTATTATTCGAATATTAACCTACTCTAAATATTATTCATAATGTTACAAGCCTTTCTTACAGAAGTAGGACCTCTGTGAATGACTAAGAAGTCATTTGAGGCAGTGGCAGAGCTTGGAGTGTGTGGAGGGGGGTGGGAGGGGGCAGGGCTATGGTGTGAGGGGCGTGGCTGCAGTGCATGGGGTGTGGCCAGGGCACATGGGGCAGGGGTGGGGCTATGGGCTGGGACACCCCAAAAACATTGCCGCCTGGGGCAAATCGTCCTCCCTTCCCCATGTCCCTATGCAACTGAGTTGAGGCCACATCTGGCAGTGGGTGGAGCCAGAGCCATAAGAGGACAGAACAACCACCTCCACATCTACCTGGGAAGGGATACCTTTAAAAAAGACTGGACACCCTTGAATATGTTCAGGTGGGAGTGGTCTTTCCTGAATTCCCCCTGGGTAGAGGTTGCCTTTGGGGTTCTTGCTCACTGCCTCACTCCTTTCCTAGATATGGCCATCGAATGAAGCATGTCCCTCAGGCTGGGTGAAATTCAGACACATGTAGCTCAGTGGCTGCAGCTTCCCCACCTACTCCTATATCACAGCCTGCATCTGTAAAGTATGATTAAACTTCTTCTGATCTTCCATTAACTGTATAATTCATTATTTTTCCTCTCTTGCCATCTCTCTCTCATCTCATCTCTCTCTCTCTCACTCCTCTTAATGATATGAAATACATACCATTTCCTTGCTCCATTACTACTCCTCAAGTTGTTATTCTCATAGTGTTTTCTGTTCCACTATTTTTTTTTCTTGTTATTAATATGTTTTATTGTTCCTTACTGCTTTGTTAGCTAACCTTGGAACTGAATTAGTTTGAAGGTGCAGGATATAATATATTCAGATAAATAAATTATTATTCCCCCCCTCATACTTTTCAAAACCATGTCTAGGAAAGAAAATAGATTTTACGAATAAGATCGTATGGGGAAACCCATTGGATTACCAAAAAAGAGTAACACTTCGTGCTATGATCATCCCAACTACTTTTCTATGTAAATCCCAACACACTGCTTTTCTGAGTCACTTGGTGATGAGACACTCTCTCCCCTCCTCTCTCTTTTTGTCTGTCAGATTACTGATAGGTACCACAGAAATCCTGCCCTTCCAGTGTAGGATAAAGATCCTTAAATTAACCATGTGCCAATTTTTTTTACCGCAATTCATTCTACTTAGGATTTTTTTTTAAATGTGCTGTGTGAATCTGATTAATTTATTTATTATTTAAACAGGCGTTTGGTGGTTAATTGGTTGTATCGAGTCTTTTGTTGTAATGTGTGCATACTGTATTTTTAGCTTTATTTTTGTATTTTTAAATGATTTTATGATTTCAAAATTAATGTGGTTGTACTAGGCAAGTTTGTTTCACTATATTTCAACTTTTTTAATCACTGGGTTTTAACTTTATCTTTTTATAAGCCACCTTGGGTAGTATTTTGGGAGGAAGATGGAACTGAAATGATAGATAAATGATAGATAGATAGATAGATAGATAGATAGATAGATAGATAGATAGATAAGGGCCAAATGGGAGAACAAGAAACAAAGCAAACAAGACACATTCCACTGCTGTGCATAGGCTTGCCAGAGTGAAAACTGCTTGCCATGCAAGCAGGAAAGAAACAACACCTATTGACTTTTCTTCTACAGAGCAATGAAAGACATAGAAGCTCTCTCCAGTTTTTACTGTGGCAACCCTAGCTGTGCACATTTCTACCTCTGCCAAGTTTCAGTCAAACAGTCTGGAAGTCTCACTGTGAAACTCAGGTTAGATTCATATTAACAGTTGGACAAGGAGTATGAAGGTATGCACAGAAGTTAATATGGCTTTAGAAACAAAATAAAATTATAGTTTCTTACAGTAAACCAAAGCACAGCATTGAATGTGTCTTTGCCTTCATGGATAAGATTTTTTTAAATGTGAATTTATCTTTTAGAGAAAATGAGTGATTAATGGGATCAGAGCAGGCTTGGAGAAGGAATTCAGTTCTGTTCTCACTGACTAACAGTACTGAAGAAAACCACCTTTCTGAAGTTGGTGTTTGCTGAGAAGAGAGAGCTTCTCTTGCTTCTATCAACTAATAGAATTCGCATTTTTAAAATCTGCATCTATCACATTGCTTGTCTTCAGAAATTATTTGCATGATTCTGAGGAAGGCCCTGTCTTGTGATTGTTTAGATTCTTTATCTGGCAGATGTATGTAAATGTTTGGTATATTGAATTTATGAAACTGAATTTATGAGGGACAACATTTGCACTAATAAAGGGCTTGAGGGGGAAAAGCATGTTTGGAAAACAATAATATAGTTGTAGAGAATTCAGCTGACATTTCTAGTAAGCTTTACCTGTGTTAATCACTCTTTTAGAAAGGAGCTTTAGAAACACATTACTCAATAAGTTATTGGACCTTAAATGAACTATGTGCAAATGAGCATAAAAACATATGCAAAATTTAGTCTTCAGACTAAAGAACTGGGGAAAACTTATCACTAAAATGCCTGATCTTTGTGGAATCTCCTTATATGTTGTGTACTGCATAGATGTCAATTTCTGTAAGTTTTCCCTTCAGAATAAACCTATCATTTTTCACTGCAGGATATTTACAGCTTCAATCAGTGCCAAATTCAATTGGCTTCTGATCTCATTGCTGGAAGTTATAGATGCAGATATTATTTGCACTGTGGTTAATTATGGAGCAATCAAACTTTGGCTTTTCCACTGTAATTTCCTCTGCCAGCTAATTTAATTAATCACCCCCAGCTCAGCTCTTCCAGCTGCGACCGGCAGGGCCATTAATTAGGCATGTGGCGGTAGCTCATACACCAGTTCCTGTTGAGGGCTGCTGCCCACTTGATCTTTAAGGGAGCGATAGCTTTTTCTAAATATCCAGGCAAGGATTGGATACTTGGCACGGCATGGTATTTCCTATAACAGGGAAGGCTTACACAAAAGAGTGCAGAAGCAGCTACCACTACTGTTTTGAACTGCTAATGTAATGTGTGGCTTTCACTGAAAGGAAGACAATACATGGGAATTTCTCTTGCTCTCTATTTTGTTTTTTTTCTCCCCCCAACTCTTTTCTTTTTTTTTTAATTTTGGTATGGTCTGATGCTCATTCATCCTTTCCCTCTGCTCATTCTCCTACAGACTTCAGAATAATTTAATTAACTAAAATTAATTAATCTATTTTAAAAAACAAAATAATTTCAAGGTGCCTACCCCAAGGGTTTCCTTAGTATTCATGCTAAGTTTCAGGTTGGTTTCAAGTTTAATAGTCTGGGAGCTGTGGAGGAGACAGACAAAGAAACGTACATATTCTTTTATTATTATTGCTGTCTTTGAGAGAAATACTGGGTGCCACTGCTTTCTGCATGATGAGAACACCAGACCAGACGTGGTTGTCTGGTCTTCTTGTTGCTGTAACCCAAGTTGGGCAACTGCTGAGGCCAGGGGATTACATTGGCCTGGTTTCCATGGTGTTTTTGCAACATACAAAAGTTTCTGTTACATTTAACATGCAATCACCTCTCCCTTCTTGATTGTCACTGAGTTTGCTTCAATCAGTGTACAGTTTCTGACAAGTCATTTTGGAACATAGAAAGCTATCTTGTACTAAGTCAAACCCATGGCTCATCTAGCCCAGCAGTGGGAAAAATGTGGTCTGTGGGGCCTCATGTGGTGCCCAGCCCCCCCCCGTTTTGAATGTTTTTGCTCCAAATGCCCCCAGATCCCTCCTGGGGGAACAGAGAGCAATTTTGTTGCATGTTCCCCCTCCCAGTCGTATTATGACAGGAGGGGCTAATTTCCCAATGGAAAGTAACTCAGCAATTTAAAAAAAAAAATTCAAAGGGTGCAGCAGATGTGCCTTGCCCTTCAAAATCCCCTGGGGATCCAGTGTGGCCCCCTAACTCCTGACAGTTGCACATTCGTGATCTACCCTAACACTGTTGAGACTGAGTAGCAGTGACATTCCATGATTTCAAACAGGGCTTTTTTCCCCCCAGCCCCAGCTGGAGATGGGAGATACACCAATCTGATACACCAGCCTGTCATTTTTCTATTTCCCCACAGAAAGGAAAGGTATAAAATCTGAGGCAGGTTGGATTTCTAGCCACTGCCACAGTTTTACTGGGAACCAGAAAATACGTAGGTTGCTGAGTGAATCTGTGGGTGAGAAAATTTATCTCTAGAAAGATGGATCTTCTAGTTTGCAGTGTATGGATTCCCAACCAGCATAATCCTTGTGCTGTAACCTTCATGGTAATCTGTCAGATTTCAGTCAAGAAAACAGTATCGCTAGATAAAATATAAAAGAAAAATAAAACTGATGAAACCTCAAGCTCATTCTTCAGATGAACCCTCTTGTTGGACTTTGTTAAAAATAAGGCTGATGAGCTGAAATTCCGTGTCATCCCATGGAATAAATCAGAAAAGAGTTCTGGGGAAACACAGAAGAGCAGGAGTAAAGGGCAAAAAAAGCACTGTACTTTAAATTTTATTTAGAAAAAGTATATACAATTCTTGATAGAGATAATGAGGATGTGTTCACCATTCTGAAAAACTATTTATATGTGATAAAATATTTTATTTTCAGAAAATCTTATTCTGTCTCAAAGGACTCTTAGTTTTTGTTTCAAAACATCCTACTGAGCCAGTTAAAGGCAGCTCAGATTATATAAAACAATATATTTCTTCTAACGCTGGTCTTAAGGAATAAAATATACTGCACAACTGCACTTGAGCATTAACAGTATGCCCTTTTAGTATAAATCAGCTTAACTTTTAGCCTGGAAAGAAAAATCGAAACAAGAGGGTAGTTAGATCTAGCTTGATTCTCAAGTCAATAGTAAATTGGAGGACTCGTTAGTGTCAGAGAGATCCAATCAGGATGAAATTATGCAGTCATGTAAGAAATAATATCTATTAGGCTAATTTAATCAACGAATACTTTACAGATGAATTAGAATGCAGAATCCAATTATTTTAAACATTTGGACTGTCAGTGACTGTGTTTAAGGAATGGAAAGATACACTGAAGGTGTACAGAAATCTGTAAAACAGGGGAGACAATGACAGCAAAGAAACAGATGTAATGGGCCCATGTTAACCATTTTTCATAGTCTCTGTACAACTGTATTTCAGATAAAAACAAATAATTTATCTGTCAGTCCAGGCTGTTCAGTTTACTCGTTTGGGAGCTTAGGACGCTCTCAGAACTAAAGAATTTCTTGCTGGCACTTAGCGTTTGGAGGTAAATACTGTTTTTGTTGGCTGATTGCTTCAGTGGTCACATTTGAACTTGAAGGGCTACCCTACGACTTCCTGAGGGTAGAAAGCAGTAATACCCTAGGAAGAAGCCATTTTTTTTTGTAGTGGAAAAATAAAGCTTGGATACATAGGCAATTTTTCTAATTAAGAACTGCAGTTTTAGAACGAAATTTGTAAAATGATACCATGCAGGATAGAATTAAACAATTTTTTGATTAAGGTACTATATAAAAAATTGTTTAATTCTGTCCTGCATGGCATCATTTTACAAATTTCATTCTAAAACTGCAGTTCTTAGTGGAATTGATGTATAGTGCTAGTGAATGATCTAGGAGAAAAATTTACTGTAAAACATCTGATCTTCATATGGCGGTGCTGTTCATTGTCTATTAGTAGCGGTAGCCATTATTACCATTTTTAATTTCTGTATTGCATTGTGCTTCAAAATAAGTTAGCCAGAGCTGAATACTGAATAGAAGACAGTAACAAATGGGTGACTGTAGTATTTCTGAAGGGGTGAGGCTGTAGGCCAGTAGTGCAACACTCAGTCTACATACAGAAGACCCCAGCTTTAATTCCTCAAATACCTGATATAGTTAATCCTTTAAACTAAAAAAGCAGTATCTGGAGTGGGGTGGGGTGGGAGCTGGTGCAAAGGATTTGCTTAGCAGCCCATAGAAAAGTAGGCAGCAACAAGGCAAGCAAACTTCTCTCAGGAGATTGTCAATTGTCTTGGTACCATTATGTAGAAGGGGCTGTTCTACTTGTACACTCTTGCCTTGATAGATGATATTAAAGGCTCAGCAGATTTGTATAAATAGAGGAAACTCTTGGGACTCCGAATCCTTTAATCTACAGTGAAGGTAGGGGCCATTTTGAAGCTTGCTCAAGGGCCAGACTTTTTATCATAAAAAATAGCATCATTTATTTGAGCAAGTTTTTTAATCAGAAGTGAGTTTAATCACCTTTTAATCAGATGTTAGTAGCATGATTAGCATGTATTAATAATAAATACAGCAATAAAATTAGCAGTAGAACCAGAAACAGTGGATTCAAGCTACAAGGAAAGAAATTCTACCTAAACTTTTGGAAGAACTTAGGTTTACTATAAGAACTGTCTAACAGTGGGATGGACTGCCTTGGTGGATGGAGGTCTTTAAACAGAGGTGTTGGATTGATGCCTTTCAGGAGGGCTGTAACTGTGTATTTCTGCCTGACGGGGTTGAACTAGATGGCTGTTATGATCCCATCCAGCTGCAAGATTCTATAATTACTGGGTCCCAGAGCTCACTTTTTCTACTACTGCCAATTAGGATGCCTTTGAAAAATCAGCTGATTATTGTCTGGGAGGAAAGTTCTCTTCCACCCACCTCGCAAACCTTTTCAAGGGAGAAATCACTTTACAGACCACCTTTCAGTTACTAGAACACTTGGATTCTTTTTCATTCCCTCCTCAGGATCAGCAACTGAATAGCTATGCTGTTGCCAAGTCCTTCAGGTCTTTACAATTGAACACTGAACATTGGAGACCTCAGTGAGACCATCCCCTCACTAGGATCTTTCCTAGCCCTCCAGGGCTCTGCAGTTGTTGGAAGAGCACTGGAAGATGCAGGCCATTTCCACACTACACAGTTATAGTATTATTATTCCACTTTCAACGTCCTATGGAATCCTGGGGTTTGCAATTTAGGGAGGGCCCTTAGACTTCTCGGCCAGAGAGCTCTTTGGCCTCAGTAAACTACAAACCCCAGGATTCCACAAGATGTTGAAAGTGGAGTAATAGCACTAGAGCAGTGTAAGGTGGAAATGGCATTACCAAGATTCCCCACCCACGCATTCCATGAAATGAGACAGAAAGATTATGAACTTATTTCCCATTCTCTTTTCCTACAAGGTGTTGTTTTGTTTTGAATGAGGGTTGCCTAGTTTTGAGATGGTTTTTGAAAAAAGTAAAGAGGTTGGAGTTGGGAGGGTCTTTTAAGGCATAATCCAATTTCAGGTGGTGGATTGTAGGAGATGGACAAGAGAGGAGTTATATTCATGTTCCAGTAGTAAACAAGCCCTGGCTGTGCTGATTATTTCACTCGGAAGCTTCAGGTAGATTTTAAAAAGTGTAAGAGACAAAATAGATCCTTATGGGACTGTAATAGGCCAAAGGCTATGAGGATAGGTAGGTTGCCTGGTACAACTTCCTAAGACAAATTTGTCCAAATGAGTCATAGCTATCAAATAAAATTCTTCCCAGTCATGTTCTGGTAATACAGTCCAAACAGGTTGCTGGTTGTTAAATACTAGCAAGAAATTCAGGAGAATCCTCCCTCTTTCTCTCTCTGCCTCTCTCTCTCTCTCTCTCTCCCCCACACACACACACACGCACGCACATACACACACAGGCATACATATGTCATCTTATTGAATCATTTAAGCACCTAACGCTTGTTTTACTAAATGGAAACAAATTCTTCATGGAACCTGCAAACGTAGAAATGTGCTTTAACTTGAGAAGTATTCTCTCTAAAAACATTTTGTGAAAGCAGTTTTGTGTTCTGTGAGCAAGGTTGTTGTCCTTTTTTGGAAGCAAAAGATGACAACTTGGCTACTGAATTGCTATGCAATACGCAGGATTCTAGAAGTCCTTAAGAAGGGGTTAACTAGACTTTTTTTCTACCAGCCACTAAGTGCAAACAGCTGCTGCGCTTTGTGTGAATTCAGGAGAAAAAGAAAAAGTGTTGGCAAATACTAAGCAGACCCAAGACAGAAGAGGTGAGTAAACTCAGGAAACTGTTTTCATGAGTAAACTGAGGAGACAAAGGCACCCAGCAGGAATAGAAAAGACACCTCCTTCTCCTGAATAACTCTCCTAAAACAGAGCTGAAAAGGAAGAAGTTCCATTTGCTTCTGGGAATCTAATAAATTGTTTCAGGAAGTGAGAGTCGGTCCACACTAATGGAGCTGTGATTGACAGTGGGTTCTCATTACAGTGCCCATCAGGAAACAGAATGCATTCCACTGTTGTGTAAGAGTTAAAATAAAATATAGGTGATCATGTTTAAAACTTGAAGCATCTTATGATAACAGGCTTTACAAGATGAAATGATAGGTCAACTAAGAATTGATCCTTTCCACAAGGGTTGTAAAATCTTTCAAAGATTAAGGAATCTGGAGTCCTTATCTCAGACTTTATTTTTCAACCCAAGCATGTGTTAAATAGTGTTCATGAAAGATTGAGATTAGTGGTATGGGCGTGTTGTCCAGGGCCAGCACAGAACAGCTATTGTATACTGCTGTGAGAAATGACAGCTTCTTTGCATTCTCCACTAATGATTTCCAAATCCCTCTTAGACATCTTAGCATTAGGGTAAGTTACTTAGCATTGAGGGTAAATTACACATTCTATCATCATATCCACCATATTGCCCCTCCCAAACAGATTTGCTCCCTGCTATTTTAAACCAGTATTTTGAAATATTATTCCTAATTGTTATTGAACCAATGGAATATTGGTTTAATTTGAAATTTTTATGGTGATGTTTGGATACTGGGAAGTAAAAGTACAGTCTACTTGGAGGCCTTTAACATTCTTGTTTTGCTTCTGCTGTTTGTTTGTTTTTAAGTAAACAATTATATTTAAAAAAAATTTAAGAAGAAAATTCAGCTAGTCACCTCTCAGTATTAAATATACCTAGAAATACATTAATGGAGTAATCTTATGCCAGACTAAAGCTAGATAGCTTTCAGTAGGTCCCATGTCTATGTGGTGTATAGGTTTGAGAACCAATAAAGTATAGTGTATATAGGGTTAGACTTGAACAGAAAAACCTGGATTCAGATTCTGGGATAAAATCTAAAATTAATGGGAGAGACAAGGTTTATTTCCAAGGTCATATATCTAGCAGATGGAGTGTAACAGCCAGCCTACGCAATTCCGTGTTGTCCCCCTACACTGGTGCTTTCAGAACCAAGGAGGAGATACTACTGCTGCTGCTACTTACTGGTTTGAAGGTGGGGAAAAGAAATTCAGACAGCGAGGAAGCAGTTGGTCTCTGCTTCAAGGAGGGAAGAAAGAGAATGCAGTCAAAGATAGAAGGCACTTCCCTTTTCCTTCACTTGGGGGCCCAAAGCAGCTGCATCTTCACTGGTACACAGCAGCCTCCTCCAGGCTGTCTTGAAAGGGGTGCAAAGGGCTAGGGAATAGTTCCCTGTGCCCCCCTCGTCCAATCAGAGATGTAGATGCACACGTAACGTAACTAAAAGGATGCTGCTCCTCATCTCAGTCTCATGTACTCTCACCTATCACATCCACCATATTGTCCCTCCAAAAACCACTCGCTCCCCACTACTTTTAACTAGTATTTTCAATCAGTATCACTTTGGACAAGTAGTTACAGCATTTCTGATCATTTCCAACTGATCAGTAATCTGTCTTGCCATAGAAACTTGAGATCCCCAGTGTGGTATCCATTGCCCCAGTCTAAGGTGCCCAATAGGATTTTGCTGCTTCATACATTCAGGTTCCATGCCAGAAAGGCATCTAGGTGGAAAGTCCACTCTCATTTGCAACAACAGAATTCCTGCTACAATGCTGACCTCTCTTTCCCCGCTTTTTTTTTTTCCGGGGGGCGGGCAGGACTTTTTTCAAGTGTCTTTCCTGGGCAGCTGAGTCCTTAACTTGCAGGGAAGAGGAAGTATGAGCATGTGTTCAGTGGTCCCTGCAAAAGATGAATTGTACACAACACTAACACTTGTAGCAAAGAAGACTGTTCGATACTTGCTTTTAGATTAACTTTGTTTCCAACTATCTAAACAGTGTTACAGATTTGTCTAGAACAAGTAGAGTAATATGTAACTCATTCAGATCACATGTTTTAAATTCTCATGTAAATGATGAATAATTTGAACAGTCATTTGCTGAGTTCCTTGCAGTTAGATTAGCAGCATATCCGTCTGATGTTTTTGTCAGTGAAACCACAAAGAGTATTAGAGCCAATCCAATAAAATGAATGCTGCTTGAAAGTTTATTAATTTCCCCAGTTGCAGGTCTAGTCATTCTGAATCGTTGCCAGAATAAACCTGCGTGGTGGCTTTCTTTCATGCTGTCTACAGGATTCATATCTTGTAGGTTCGATTGGTGACTTACGACTTAACACTGAAAGTGTGATTTCAGAATTTTTCCTAATCATGTTATGGATTATTCGTTCAGGGAATTTTTGCACTCTACAAATATACCTCTGTGATTCTACTTCAACTGCTATAGCTGCATCCTGTGGCATCTTGGGATTTGCGATTTTGGGAGAAACATTTGAAACTCTCAGCTGGAGAGCTACAAGCTACAAATCCTAGGATGGCTGCTAAAGCAGAATAGAAGTTCTGTAATTGTGAAGTGTGAAAAGGCCTAGACATCATAGAACCGGTAGTGAGAATGAATTTATGTGAAATGAGTGAATCTACAAGTGCTTTTTTTTGTTCATTTGGGGGCATTTGGAATTTGTGTGCAATTTATTTTATGATGGATCTGGTCAAGAAACATAGGACTAATGGAAAAACAGTTTCATAAAGCCAAAGGAATTATTATGTCCTAGGACTTGAGGATTTATAGAATTCCCACTTGGAGAACAGTGGGCTGAGGTTGCTCTAGCATTTTTGATGGGTGTTGTTGCATGGCTATATGTGGTGAAGACAATAAGATCCACATGTTGTGGTAGACTTCATCTATGGAACTTTCTGTCTCTCATTTGGCCCTACCACTAGAAGAATTTTTTTACTTAATTTCTTTTCTTTTTTTTACTCAACTAGGGTTTTAATTGTAATATTTTATTAATTGCCTTGATTTGTTTTAATTATACAATTTATTGAGTTGTTTTAATTTATTATACAATGTTTTACTCTACTTGAATATAGATAGGCCTTGTAGTGGTGTATATCTTTGATAATAAATGCATTTTCCCAGTTGTATCACTGCAATCATAAATCACATAAACTTATTCATTGGTCAAAATCCTCACCTGTACTTTGTTTTCTGTGTTCTTAGTAGAAACTGCCAACATATTTTTCAGGCTTTTCTGTTATAATAATTAAAAGTATAGGTTTGTTACTATTTCTAAGGAGAGCAGAGATGATAAAGATACTCATCAGGTATTGAATTCTAACTTACGGACTATATTTTGCATTTATTGGAATGTTCATCAGTAGGCTGTACAAAATCAGAGCTCCTGGGCTTCAGTACACCAAGTGAACAAACTAGACAACTACTAAAGAAGCTCAAAAGAATGCCCCTTATAAAGTTTTACATATCTGGTCAAGAAAAGGTTTTTCTAAGTGGACAGCAGGAATGAGCTGATGTGATCTTGAGTGCAGCTTAAAGAATGTTTTGGCTAACCAGCCTCGGAAGGTCTTGCCTTGTCAACATGAGAAGATTGCCTGCTATAAATGTGATTGGGTCACCCTGTAAGGTCTGGGATGATGTTAAGCCCTTAAAAATACTTGAGTATGGCACTGTACTTTACCATTCAGGTCAAATCCTGGTGGTCATGCTGCTCTGCTGACTGATTTATGGAATGTATCTAGACATGCTGCCAGTTTGTGTTTTTCCCTGCTGATTTATTGCTCTTGTCTTACTTATTGCTTCATGGCATGCTGCCAGAATCCCTAACTTTAACCTCAGTGTGCTTAACTAAATAAGTAGCCCTGAGTTTATCTCTATGAGTTTCCAGAACTTTTTTGGCCTGCTTGGAATGTCGCTGCCCTGTCAGCACTCCACACATGCTCTGAGGAGCTACGTCAGGCTACCCTTACAGAAGGAAGAATTGTATTCCTTTGAATCTCAGAGCAAAAATCTGTGTCCTCAGACTGATTCCATCTGATAAAAACTGCACGGTGTATCTTGCATGCTGTGATTTAATCAATAAAAAAAATGTTATCAAATATGTAGAAAGGAAATGTCAATAATGTACACTTAGGAAAAGGGAGAATGTTCATAGTTAAATGTTTATATTGATAGAACCTGCTATTTTAATGTTACTAGCTACAGTTGCAGAGAAGAGAGCCTTGGAAGGAGACTAAAACAAGTTATTGTAATGATGAAATTTTGCATGTTATATGATATTATTTAATGAAGTAATGCACTGGTGGTTTGTGAATGTGCTAAAATTCTGAGTATGCTGTCTGTAATAAATCTAGTTCCACACAGAATTAATGTAGTCAAATGTATTTGTCATTTCCAACTTAGACCTAGGAAGAGCGAATTATTTGCAGACTGAATAGAGTTGAATGTGAAAGTCAACAGTTCTTTTATTTTTTTCCTCAGTCCTTTCTGGATAAAATTAATGAAAATGAAAAGCAGTATAGGTCAGAATTATGAGACTGATTCTGAAATGTGTCTTTGTGATAACCTAATTGCAGTACTATCGTTTGAGTGACTGAAGGATCCTAATTGATATATAATGCACTTTAAATTTATTAGCGTGTTCTGTTCTTTCATTGGTGTCTTCTCTCCTGCCAACCCATAAGAAATTACCAATTTTCAAGAGTTAGTCATTCAA
The DNA here is from genome assembly GCA_948474755.1 of Ctenosaura bakeri. NCBI lineage: Eukaryota > Metazoa > Chordata > Lepidosauria > Squamata > Iguanidae > Ctenosaura > Ctenosaura bakeri. Next base: position 138,893 of record CAOLHI010001117.1, read on the forward strand.
ATCACAATACCTCTGAGTCAGTGGGGTGGGATAAGGAAGACTCTATAGTGCTATTATCGAGTTCATGGAGTTGTAATTTTTATAGCGGTAGGCCTCTGAAAATTGGTCATTTTCATAGGACAAATTGAAAGGTTGGATGTTTACCCATTATACATTTTCTTCCTCTTCTTCTTCCTCCTCCGTCTCCCATCCATCCATCCAACTCAGTCCTACAAGTTTGCACAAAGACCATTAGGGAACTAGCTAATCAGTTTGGCAGCCCTGGGGCTGCAGCTGCCAGGAGCCCATGTATGCACTTTGTAGGAATTATTATTTTGTGCCAGTTCATGCAGCAGGGCTTTGATGTACTTATTGATACATTCAGCCCTCAGGCAAAGAAGTGCCCACCCTCTTGTTTCAAGAGCATAATAGAAATATTCAGAAGGAGACGTAATTATTTTAATTACTTCTCTGTGGTTCTGAGATGCACTTCAGTCTCAAATTAGAAAATAATATTCACATGTTTCTTCTAATTGGTAACAGATTAGAAGCATTTTACCTTTTTAAAATTATTTCCAAATGGTGCCCTGAAGAGACTATGTAATAGGGAAAATAACCCCCCAAAAATATTCCAAATTTTGCTAGTGGAAAGAGTAACATCATTCAAAATACAGTTTAAATTCTTGTGCAGTCTTCCTCATAAATACCTAATAAAAAGTGTCCTCAATTATGGCCTTTACTTTGGGGTGTGCTAGTTAGGAACAGTTTGTTTATATAAACCATTTTTAAGCATATTTTAGATTATTGGTCATTTTGAGTTTACAGGCAATTAAGCCAGAAAAAAGAAATCCTCTTCTCCCATCCCCTCCTACATATTGTTTGCAACATTGCCAGCAGTATATTTACATGGCCATTAGTATTGTGAAAATCAGGAAAACTTTATTTCCAGAAAACTGTGTCCAGCATAGGGGTCAAAAGCCTTTCTGAGTGTACTATCATCCTGTCCTCTGACAACTGACATTTTTTAGGTCAGGCAACAAAATTATAAAGCAGTTATCCATTATTTTTTTAAAAAAGTAGGTACTAATTTGATTGTTACTGACTTCTGATCCCACCACTTAAAAACTTTCTTCCTATGTTCAGGTTAGCAACCAAGAATTCTCCATTATATGTACAACTTTTCATGCACATTTCCATTCTAAACCTACCATAAAATGTGCTGATATTTCAAATAAATTTTAGAAACTTAGAACATTTGCTTTGCATTGTTAGTTTATATTCTAACTTGCGCAATGCAGCTTGTTTAGTTTGGCTGCTGTTAAGCCAGAAGCCCAAGACTTTCATTGAAAAAATACCAAAGGTATTATTCACACAAGGTTTATTAGCTCCTGGGTGGAACCTAGATTTTCAGCCTCATTATTTAAAAGGCATTGGTGCAATTGTAGTTAGGATACTTAGCCATTTTATAGTATTCTGAGCAGAGGAAAAGCTCCATTTCTTTTCTTTCCTGTGTTTATGATGCGATATCTTCCAAAGCAGATCACATCAGCGACTGTTATGGTATTCTTAATGCAGTGTGATAGTTACATCACAGAAAGAAGTGGTGTAAAGTACATTGCTGATGTACATCCCTGTTATATGCCACATTACACTGAGTCTCAGTACTTCACTTGACTACCTCTAGCTGTCTCTCACCTAGCAAGCATGTATTGAGATTTATGTGTTTAACTATATAAGTGTCACATTTCTGACTGCTTAGGTTACTGTGTACATATTTATGCAGACAGGAGAATGATATGTGAAATTGGTCTTATAATTGATATTTCAGCTATTCTTAAAATTATTCATCTCTAAAGTAGGTTTGTCTTTTATTATTCAGTTCCAAATAGTCTTAAATATTTATGGTTGTATGGGGCATTTTGCTTCTAAGATTGAAAGGTATTACTAGTATAGTATTTGTCATGGAAATAAGTCTTGGGCATTGAATGTCTTCCAGTGCTTGGACACATTTTCTAGCCAGGATAACTTTTCCAGAGCACTAGAGAGATCACGTAGTTCAAAATATTGTGAATGACTCAATTTGACACATCTCAGTTTCAAAGCATCATGTGCTGTGTATTTAACTCTGTATACAGAGAGACAGTTTGGTATAGTGGCTTGAACATTGGACTACAACTCTGGAGACCACAATTCGCTTCCGTAGTCAGCCACGAACACCCACTGGTGACCTTGGGCGCATCACACACTTGCAGCCCTAGAAGGCCCTGTGATAGAGTCGGCCTAGGGTCTCCATAAGTCAAAAATGATTTGAAGGCGCACTACAACAACAGTGATAATCTTGTGCGTATATTAACACATTTCCTTCACTACACAGATAGTTGAAACAGGATGAATGGTACATTTTGCTAAATATTAGACATGATGAGCAAATTCTCCCAGAGGCAAACTTGAGGACCTCATAAGAGCCCACAGTAAAAGAGAGTTATATACTTCTCTGGCAAAATTAAAATCCTTCTTACCATAAGTGTCTTCTGCAAACAGAGAATTCCCTCCCATTGTGTCTGTCTTGCTTCTTAAATCTCTCCATATTCAGTTTAACAATGATACCTTGCTCCGTTACATTGATGAGGCTGCTGTGGGAGAAAATGGAGGGAAGAATGGATCCATGTGGAGGACCGTTCAGACAAGTGTCAATTATTTTTAAATTGAATTGAGTCTAAGATGATGCAGAGGCAAAACCTTGAAGTCTAGAGGAAGCCCAAACCCTAGTGATGAGGGATACCCTCCCCTAGCTGTATGTTCACATTTAAGGCCCTGTGAAGCTGAAATCTTCCTCTGAGAATGAGGTGTTCTTTCTGGGCCTTGGATTAGCTCAGAAGGCAACATTCAAGCCCTTCCAATGTTTTTGTGGAAGAATTTGGATCTTTACCAACTTAATCTTAATAATTCACCTATCCTTACCAAGTACATGTCTTAATCTGTTGCGCATTGTGCAGTATCTGGGGCACAATCCAGTTAAAGTTAAGCATCTTTGCATTTTGTTGAGAATAACTCAATCTTAATTTTAAAACTGGAATTCTTAAATATTTCCTCCTGAAATTGATGGGAATTGAAACTGCTCAGGTTGGATTATGCATAATTTTCTTACATGGAATTGGGTCTGCATAGAAGAAACAATATATAGGAGAACCAGCCATCACTTCAAGCTTTAATCTTGCTTCAGCCACTTGGCATTAACTTTTTTTTCCTTTTTATGTTTGTTTTTCTCCTATTGCATGAGGCTCATGGACATGATATACAGATAATTATAGAACTGTGACCTGCACCAAGTTGTTGTCCCTAGCTGGAGTTAGAAATTGGAACTTGTTAAGTCAACACCTATGTAAAATTCATTGATTTGCTAGGTCTACTTTAGTTGACACTAACAGTGGAATTTACTTCTGTGTTAAGTATAATTTTGATACTCTGTCCAAGACCTGTGTGCCCAATATCTTTTCCTATGTGCAAGCAATTACATCTGATCACTTTTAGACTCATTCTGCAGCCTTGTGACTGATGTTTTACTATTGTTACTAGTACCAAGAGGCATCATCTTATAGGTCTATATTCCCACAATCTTAGTACGAGGCATTTCAGCGTCCTCTTCTCTGCATGTTTTCTGACTACCTTGATGTGGACTGGTACGTGAAGAAAAATGTAACTTGAAAGCATTAGTAAGTTTATTTAATTAGTTATTTTCTGTTCTTCAGTCTCATGAACACCCTGCCAGTTGGAATGAAAAATCATATTGACCAAGAAGCATGGAAAGATTTTGTATCTTGCCAGTCTCAAAATACATAAATTCTTGTACTTTTTCAACATTCACAATTTACAGTTGGCCAATTTCTTACAAGCATTCAAATAATTAGGGAGTAAGGCTCTCTTGGTCTTTGTTTGCTGTCTGCATCCCTCCTGTTTGCTAGGGAGTTGTATCCCTAGAGGACCCGTGCTTCTTTTCCCCTTAGCAACGCTGGCTAAGAGAGAAGGCATGCATGCGAAGGAAGCAGCCGACTGCTAAGCACTTACTTTGCCAAAGGGTAGGGGCTTCTCCTGCAGAGAGAGAGGAAGCCCGCTCTGTTTACTCAGCATATTGTTCCCAGCTCTTCTTCCATGCCTCCCTTCCAGTTCCTGCTTTGCTTGAGGCAGGAAGGCTGTTTGGGAAATTCCTTGCTGCTAGCCCTTTCTCTCTCTTCCTCCCCACCTCCCCCAGTCATTTCAGTCACTCACTTCTCCTCCTTGTTCCTCTCCTACCGGAGGTTGGACAGTATCATGGCTAAATTGTCTTTGGATGTAGCCTCTCTAAACAAAGAGACTGTATTGCATCCAACCATTGTGTGAGGTTTTTCAGCCCGGAAATTCTTGATCCTCTTGCACTTTTTCACATTTATTTTGCCTTGAACAGTCAACTGTAATAATCAATCCATTTTGCAAAAATGATTTTGTCTCCCCTGCTGGCTACTTGCTGCATGCCATGCAACCAGTTGTGTCAGTTTCCTTTTTCCTCTGAACCATTTATTAATCAGATCCTACTAAATTTAATGAGAATATGCTAAAATATTAGAAATACATTGTGGAATATTTTAAAAGAATCTGTGATGTTAAGCAAGAGTAAGATTGTGGATTATAAAACATGTTATTGAATTGCCTGGATGCTGAATTATTAGAATGAAACATTTTAGGATTCCAAAAGGCATCTTCTTAAATCACAGGTTCAATATTAAACATTTTTGAATGTGGCTGTCCATTTGCTATCTTGCTCAGCTATCTTGCTTGCTTAAATGTTTGGGTGTTGCTTACCCAGAAGGAAAGGTGTGAGTGCACTTAGAGAAAATACTACGCTACTTCACCAGTGCTGGCTGAAAAGCCTCCTTACTGCGCAGCTTGGTATGTGAGATGTCTTGATTTTTTTTTCAGTTCAGCTTTAAAGAATTTTAAATACTTAGAACCACTTTCTAGTTTTAGATGTTCACCCAAAGTCAGTAAAGCATACCCTGAGGGAAGAACTGCACATTAGCAGCAGGCAGGTTTTTCCCTAAGGACCAAACTCCTCTCTTGAAGGGATTAGGTTGAGGCTACGTGCTGGTGCAGATTTTCACTACAGCTGACAACAGCAGCTTGGGCCAGAGTCACCCAACTTTTTCTCCTGTAGAGAAGCACTTCCTTGCTTTCTGTCACCACTTGCTCACTCACACTCATGTGTGCACACACAAGCCCATCCCATTCTCCTACAAGACACATTCATAACCTTTATTCACACCACCCTATCCCCTCCCCACCCTATTCTCTTTGCCTGTCTGTCTCTCTTTGTCTCTCCATACACATGAAAGTGCTCTGGAAGGCACGTGCGCATGCACACACATGTGTGTGCGCTCTCACACACACACACACACAAAATTTTGGGAGACCGAGGCACATGATCTCTGCTTTCCAGAGTTGTTTCTTTTCCTGCTTGGGCAAGAAGAGGAAGCCTCCCCAGCCCAACACACAGTAAAGTGAGGAAAATCTGAGCAGAACCTTCCAGAAGCTCTGACTAACTATAGTCTCTAACTTGCCATCCTTAGGTAACATTTTCTCCTTCCCTTTCCTTAACATATTGTGGAATCATCACAAGTATCTCCAATTCCTCTCCAATTTTACCAGTCAGAACTGGGAAAAATAATAATACAACAGAGGAAAAAAATGTCCTAAACATTACAGAAGAGGAGCATAGACAAATACAACATCAAAATGCCTGTGCTGGTCTTTAAAATGACTTCCTTAAAAAATGTGAAGTGGGACACACACACACATATACACTCAAACACAGATATCATACAGGTACCCTCTTCAGGAAACTGTTGATTGTCTACAGCCTCTGGTTGAGGGTACCACTGCTCAGCGAGAAGACCTGGGTTCCCCCGGCTACTGTGCAAAAAGGTATCCCTGACTATAACTAGTTACCATGTGTAAAAAAAAGTTTTCTGTGGAAATGCTCATAAAGCTTTGAGAATCTCAGCAGACATTATCATTAGGATAGCAACTGCAGAACAAAAAGGGTTGGAGTTTTCCGTCACTAGATAAAATTCAGCAGATCTTTAGGATAGAAGCAAAAAGAACAGAAGGGAAAGTTAAAAGAGACAGTGAAATTCAAAGCAACAGCTACCTGAGTAGATGTCAAGGGAACTAATATAAAATCTTGACTATTTTAAATATAATTTTAGATTGCAAATACATTTTGAGCTGTTCAGAGTTGTGAAATAATAACGGCCTATTTTTTGCTTTATCATGTTATTATGGCAAAGCACAGTCAAGTTTGGGAGGCAAAATGATTGAACCATATTTGCTGTTTGTCTCCTGACCATTTTTCTTCCCCCTTCATTTCCCTCCACCCTCCTGCTAGGGTTCTCTGGTTTATTTGTTTTCAGATGACAGTGATATGGTGGAAATAGCAGTGTAATTTAAGTAATTGGATGTTATCTTCAAGGAGCTAAATAAACAAAGGGTTTTTGTACTATTTTTGTGTAGCCCATATGCAGAATTGGAAACAGGGACCAGTTTCTATTATTTGCATTAAAAGATACTTAGCGTTCATTGATGGTAGAGATACATATTAAAGCCAGGAAATTGATGGTGCTGTTTTGTCAGGCTTTAATGCATCATCACTTCTCTGGCATAGGGAAGGCAGCAGCATGATTATTTGCATCCAGTTATATCAGGCCTTTGTTATAAACAAGGCTTTAAATGTCTAATAGTAACAGGTTGAAAGGAAAAGAGATTTGATTTTACAAAGTATGGCCTGGTCTAACTAACTGTATTTCTCCTTGTTAGCCTTCATGGTTACTTATGTGAAGTCAGAGACACTTGGATATGTGCCGTTCAAAAGAACAGCATTTGGAAATGTATTTGCAATGAAGTTCTTGAAGCAAAGTCTTCATCATGCCCATTGATATGTCCTTGGGAAGGCAATATGTCTTTCCTAGGATTGTATTAGATAAATGGAAATCCAGAAATATTCGTATTTTAACATTTTATGTGTTAGTCTTTACCTACAATCCCGGGGAATCACCTTTATAAAATTTGATCCATGATAAAATAAAACAGTTGAATTTACTTTTCATGAATTTTGTTTGCTGAGGTTATAGCCACTTTGGCATTGGTGACAAAGTTGTGCATAAAAGAAATCAGAAAACATTTAGTAACATATGTTCAGTTGCCTGTATCTTTCATTTCTAATGAGAGCTTTAGTGTCTCTTTGCTGATTAGTTGCTCCTTCCTCTCATTTTCCCTCACTCTTATACAACTGATTTATTTAAAGGTATGTCAGCACTGGCTAAAATGAAGCACTGTGCCGCCTCCTTTCTGCTTATTGCAGACTGCTCTAATAATTCATTTTTTAGCTCATTAGCTAACAGGGTATGTGAGCAGTGGTCCTCGAGGGGATTGGAATGAGTTTAAGTGATCTAGTGCTGACAACTCTGCTCTTGGACTGGCCTTCCTTGGGGAAAAAGAAATCTGAACCAAGAGAAGCTGTGGATCCCAGAGTGAGATGGGGTTATTTGACAAACAATTGGTGTTTGTATCTCTACTGTGAGTTTCAACTTTGAACTAGGTGCCCTAAATCAGCCAGGCTCTAGGAAAGCCCCTAAGATTTAAACTTCAGTCAGAAGAGAGCCAGTGTGGTGTAGTGGTTTGACTATTCAACTGGGATGCTGGGAGACCAGGGTTCGAAACCCTGCTCAGCCTTAAAAACCCACTGGGTGACTTTGGTCAAGTCACATTCTCTCAGCCTCAGGAGGAGGCAAGGGCAAAACCTTTCTGAACAAATTCTGCCAAGAAAGCCCTGTGATAGGTTTGCCTTAGGGTTGCTATAATTCAGAAATTACTTGAAGGCATGCAACAACTTTCAGTGAAACAGAGATTCTGCCTTGGATGATTTAGGTTGAAATCAAAGGGCTTCTCCTCTAGGATGTCATATTCAACACAACTCTTAAGTATAATCAGTCGGAACAAACAGGTCTTCAGTTGACTTCGTGCAGCTGCGGAGCTGCCTCCTGAGCATTTCCACCTTAATCTTATGTTATGAAAATAAGAGTACAAGCACAGCTAAATTGTTGCTTGGCAGTGGGAAATAGGTTGTCTGAGTACTTGCTTATTTTACTTATTACAGAATTTGAGGCTCGTTTTCTTCCCACCAAGCGAGCTCAAAATGACACACAGTATATAGCAGGGCTGTCTGATTGCTTTTAGTCTTAGATGGGGATAAGAGTCGGTGGGCAACTAACATGGGGGGGTGACTTGATGATCTTTTTGTGTGTGTGTGTGATTTTTTTGGAGTTCCTTCCTGTAGAAGACCAGGCTGATCTGCTCTGTATTCTCCTTCTGGCAGTAGGCAGAATTGGTCTCTGCTTTTTAATTGAAAGGTGTGCCGTAGCCAGTGTGGTCTGAGTATTGGACTATTGTACTGGAGTATTGGACTAGGACTCTTAGAGACCAGGGATTGAATCCCTTCTCAACCATGGAAACCCACTGGGTCACCTTGGGCAAGTCACATTCTCTCAGCCTCCAAGGAAGGCAAGGGCAAACCCTCTCTGAACAAATTCTGCCAAGAAAACCCCATGATAGGGGTTTCAGGTCCCCGTAAGTCGGGTCCCCCACTTTTGGGTCCCCATAAGTCAGAAATTACTTGAAGGCACACAACAACAACAGCCAGTATTTTAATCCCCTTTGTTACATTTTAAATGCTTGCAAACTGTTTTAAAGCAGTGCTCTTTTATAGTTTATTTCATTGTTTTAACTTGTTTTTACTATGATTTTTGTGAGCCACCTTAGATTCCACATTGGTAAAAGGCGAGGATATAAATTAAGTAAAAAATAATAGGCCTTCTAGAACTTACTAAAGAATACATGGGATGTGTAACTTTTAAGATAATATATTCCGTAAATATATTCAAGCTTTTTGTATTTCCAGGTCTTTAAGCCAAAGCTAAGCATTCAGTGTGCCCTTGGCGGATGAAAATGTTGTATGTCTATCCTCAATTGTAGGATCTTGCAGTTGCTTCCATTAAACAAGGAGGTTTAACAACATATTCTTCCTTTTACAACTAATAGACTAGGTTATTCATGCATCTCTAATATCAATTATAATAACAGAGTCAGCAAAATGCAATTGATCCAAACTGTTTCTGCCAGACTTTGACAGAGTTTGTCACTGGAGCTTACAACTCTAGTACTATTTGATCTGCACTGGTTCTTTCTTATTTCAGTTCAAGACACTGTTCCTTTCCCCTTTGAAATCCCAAATGGCATGGGATCTGGATACCAAACGGCCTCCTTGTTTTTCTTATGTTTTTGTCACTTTATTAAAACAGTAATTATAGGAGAAGCTACTGAAACTTTCTTCTGTTTTAACAAGGGACAATTTCTTTCTTATTCTGCTGTTTTATTATTGCTACAGTAGAGGGTTGTGTTAGTTCAGAGAGCTTTTTGCATTGTCTGTCACAAAGGAGAGTTCTTTGTATTTATTAATTGATCAAGAGCTACTGGGAATTCAATTTTAAAAATGGGCTTTTAAAAGTACAAGTAAAACACAAGCATTACAACCTTTGGTACAGCCTTCATTTTGAAATGTCTTGGTATAATATAATTTTAGCTTAGATTACCCCTTTTAAGCTAGCAGATTCTACTAATTTCCATTTTTTCACATTCTAATTATTTCCTGACACATCAGATATTTTGTAAGCTGTCATAAGATTGTAAACTATTTAAGTAATTATTTTTTTATTTTCCTAATAAAATTCGTCTTCCTGTTTAGATGCTTACCTAAGATAATTACTGTTGTTACTCTAGTTACCTATTATGCACCTGTTATTAAATTTTGTTTACATCCTAAGTATTGTAAATGTACTAAAATAGCTCTTAGTCCCAAAGTTTTTAAAACTATCCAAAGTTGGAGCAGTTTCTTATATAGGAGAGAAATCCTATTTTGATGTGTAGATGTGGAGAGGAAGAATGCCTTCTGTATAGTAAATCCATTACTTCTAGGGAAGTGCATGTTGTAGATAGGTTTGCATGAAAGTATGCAGAGAGGTTACGGCAAGGTCATCCCTTACTCGCCAAGAAGTGATGCAAAACTAATCCAGATTTACTTTGTAAAGAACCTGTTTACTTAAGCATTTGAAAACAGATTAAAGCTAACCTGACACTACATTACTAGGAACAGGATAAGCATTGCTGCAAAATCTCAGAAGATGATTTCTTTTTGTACTTGAAGAAGTAAACCCAAAACATTACCACACTTCCTTGCTCAGTGCTGAAGTGGCTTTCTGTTTAAAGAGATTACCAGAATGAACTACAATGTCTCCAAAAGTAAATTTACTTGGGATCAGCCTTTGTGAGTATATTGTTACCTTGCGCCCGTGTTCTTCCAACATTACTGAACTTTCGAGGTTAATTCCAGTAAGAAATCGTTCAGATCACTATTGTATAACTGGCCCATTACGTAGCATACATTTATATGAGAGACTCATGACAAATCTAGATAGTCTGTGAAACTGTTTCATTAAATCCTAACTTGTCATGTGTATTAAAAGAGAGAAAACACGGGAATATACTGTGGATACATTGCATCTAGGGAGCAATCTCACGTGTGTGTGTGTGTGTTTTATGACTATGCCCAAGTTCTTTTGGTTTTTCGATAGCTGACAAAGTAGATCCATGTAAGATCTTCACATATGATCATGTGAACCACATGTTGTACAAGTTCTTCTCCCTCCCCTGCTTTTATTTATAATATTGGAAGAAGAATGTCTTGTGTACAGGAATCCTAACTAAACAAAAATCAATGGACATTATTGATTCTCTCAGAAAGTCTTGCAACATATTGTGTGTGTGTGTGAAAATTATGCAGGAGAGTAAAGTTATTGTTGTTTAAAATAGTTAACACCAAATGAGATTTTTAAAAGCAAATTTTAATAAGCTTAGAGAAATACTGAGTAAGATCCTAGGACCAGACACTCCAAGGGATTTCATTATGGAAGGAACTTTTTAAAACCAAGATATTGAAATCACAGTCAATTCCAGTGAGAAAGTAAAGTAGGAGGCATCTAAAGAAAGCAGGGGCTTTCAGGTGAGGTGAGATTTAAAAGTAGCAGGTATAAGAAATGAAAGAAGGAGCAAATCACCAAGGAAATGTACAAATGAGTAGCTGGTATTTGTAGGGAGAAGTGAGGGGAATGAAAGCTCAGAGTGAGAGTTTTAAAAAAATATAATAAGAAAATGGGTTATGTTCAGAAGAAAAGGAGGAACAAAGAAGTGATATGTACACTGTGTGGAGAGATTATAAAATGCTAATGAGTGACAGAGAGAAAACAAAGTGCCTCAAAACATTATTTTTGTTAAATATAAAGGAAGCATAAGCTCTTTAAATTAACAACTATTAAAAAATAATTCCATGTAAAGCTTTGAATGTATTTGAATACAACATTTAAACCAAATGTGCTAAATCAGATGGCCTTATTTAGAACACTGAGAAATTTGCTTTTTCCATAAAACCTACATCACTGGCATGTAGACTGTGAAGTAGATTGCCATTACATGCATTCATCTTGCCACATTGCATTTTCATAACCTAATCAAATCACTTGTGTGAGCATTTTTGAAACATGCAAAATGCATTTGCTATACTTGCTGTTCTCACTTGTATGCAGAGATGGCAGCTTCTGCTGACTTCTTCTAAATTGCTTGGTATACATTAAGGTTCTCCTATACCTGCATCATAAACAACATCCTTCCTACTCAGATGTCCTGGAAAATTAGGGTGAATAGTGTACACCCTAAATATAAAGCACTCTTCCCCTGTCATGTTTATTTAAGTGAAAAATGGTGTGTCTGATGAAATAAAAACAAGAATACTTGAATTTTGGGTTTTTAAATTCCAACATTAAAAAGTGTTATTAATTTCAACTGTCCTTAAAGTATCAGATTAGCCTGCTGCTTTAGAAAACGATAGGTGAGTGTTAACAATAATGTGGATGGGCCTATAGGATTTGGGTGGGCTGATACTGAATGGTATGTATGTTTGCTTCCCTAGGGAGGAGAAAGAGCACTGGATCCGTGCAAAATATGAACAGAAGCTCTTCCTTGCTCCACTGCAATGCTTAGAGCTTTCTTTAGGCCAACACTTGCTAAGAGCAACTGCTGAAGAAGATTTGCGAACTGTCATCCTGCTGCTTGCACATGGGACACGAGAAGAAGTGAATGAAACATGTGGCGATGGAGATGGACGTTCAGCCTTACATTTGGCTTGTAGGAAAGGAAATGTTGTGTTGGTGCAGCTCTTAATTTGGGTAAGTACCTGCTGAAGGTATTCAGGATGGTTGGCTTGGATTGAACGTTTAAATTGTTGCTATAGTTTTACAGGCCTGGTTGCATCACAGCATAGGTGTTTGGTTTATAGAGAGCCTAGAAGTAAATGATGTAATCTATCGATAATGCAAGCCTGACCTGATTCAACATCCCTGATGTGTTTTTCAGATTGATGTTTTCACATGCCACAAAATATCTTATAGATGCTGGCACCTCAAAACAAGTGCAAAAGATAGATTGTTATTTCAAACCAGAACATTTTACATTTTGGACCATATTGGGCCACTGTCCTGGAAGCTTACTTGGACCCTCGATGAGGAGGAAGCAATGCTAGCCGGGATGCATAACAAGAAATTGCTTAGATTTAAAATCCCACTGTAGGAAATGAGTGTTTGTTCCATGGAGCAATCAGAGATCTGTTTCTCTTAGTTTTTTCCATCTGCTACTGTTCAAAGGTAATTGGAAACCCTGAAACATATATATGTGTGTTTTTTCCCCACAGTATGGTGTTGACGTTATGGCTCGTGATGCCCATGGAAACAGCGCATTAGCCTATGCCAGGCAAGCAACAAGTCAAGAATGCATTGATGTCCTCCTGCAGTATGGTTGTCCAGATGAGCGCTTTGTTCTTATGGCTACCCCCAATTTATCCAGGAAGAACACAAACAGGAACAACAGCAGTACAAGAATGCCGACCATCATTTGAAGAATTTGGTTCTAGTTTTCTGGCATTACTAACACCTACTGTCTCATATTATGCATTAATTTGACAGCTGATTTCTGTACGTCTATAAAATATCCCTTCTCCTTTTCTCCTTACTTCTCACTTTCTCCACAGGGAGAAATTGCCTGGATATTGTAAAGAGACAATAAGGAGAAAAGAAGACTGCAGAAACCATTTGTTTTAATAAAAAGATCTTGAGTGATGAAATTGTAAAAGGGAGGGGAAGACAAAGAGAGGTCACGGATTCACTAATGATAGCCCATGACATGGGACCATTTGACTGGGTGTCTCTAGGCAGGGTTCGTACAAGTATTACATGAGAGTTACTGGAGGGAAACAACAGGGGAAAGAAGAGAAGCCACAGTAACTTTCCTTAACTGACAGTTAAGCACATTAGTACATTTCACCTCTACCAAACTGAACATTTGGATTTCATTCTCTTTTCTGAAGAGCTTGACGGCATAAATCAGAGGCAAGCACAGAGTTTGTCAGGTTTGAAGCTCCTATGATGGTATGTGTCAAATCAGTTGTAGCTAATCTGTCCAGGGAGAATACTGGCTTCATTACACTTGTATAGTTGAGTTCTTCCAGCATTACTGCTGTTTAATAGAACATGATTAGTCATCACGGAGAAAAAAGCATATTAGCTGAGGAGGTAGTTACATGGCACGCTTCGGTGATTGCTTGGATGTGATTGCAATATTCTTAGAAGCATCATATTATCTCAGACATGTTCTTTCAAGCCCTTGGAGCCCTCCTTTCTAAATTCACTGTCATAATTTAGTATCTGTTTAATTTTTCAGTCCAAAGAGAGGAAATCAGTTGCTGAGTATTATTTGACTGCAGCCTCCTTGGTGTAAAAACAAAATGAAAAAAATAAATAAGAATAGCTGTGAAATGGGGAAAAAAGGAATAATGAATACTGCAAAGGAAAAATATTTCAAGTACATTTATGAGAATAACTACACAAAAGGCTAATTTTTTCAGTCACCAGAAATACATTGTGTCACTTTTGCCAAGGTAAATGTGTTGCGTTTTAGTCATTCATTGCCTAAGTTATACATATTTTGTATTGTATCTTTAGGTTATATGTGTGTAAAAATCAATTAGAATGTTTAAATGTTCATAAGTATGTGCTGATTTTTTTAAAAATAAGGCAATTACTTTATTAATTTATAAACTGCAACTGATGTGAAATAATGTGCAGATAGTTAGGATCTAAGGGATCACAGTTGATAGTACTAGATCTTGTAACATTCCCAGCAAATAAATAGATTTTTATTCCTTTGATTAAGCATTGTATCTAATCAATGTTGGCATAGAGAAGCTACAAAGAAATATGGTTTGGAAGGACATGTCACTGTCTTCCAGAAGCACAAACGTCTTTCACTGTGTGTTTCATGATGCTGTTGTGGAGAATGACTGTGAGTCATGAGCAGAGTATGCAAAAATCAGGGTACTCCTCTGCTGTCCTCCCCAAAACACTTAGTTGGATGTATCCTCTTTAAGTTAATGAACATAACTTCTTGTGTTCTGAGGTAAATCTTGTAGAATGGGCTGACATCTGGGAGGAGTTTTAGATGTAATGTTCGATAATAATTTTAGTGATTTTGAATTGCAAGAAGAATTCCATAAATACATTTTGTTTGAATTGTAAATTGTAGACAGTGAGCATTGGTTAAAACTAAGCTGAAATAATGATGAAGAAACCTTTCAAATTGGTAAATACAACAACAAGAGTATGCATTTGCCTGCATTTAACAGTTCCACAGTATTTTACTACTTTGGGACTGTTTCTTTTGAAGAGGAAATAATTGGGAGAAAAATAAAACATGGAAGTAAAAATATATTGAGAAGACAGGAAGAACAGTGTACTTCTGCAGTGTACTTTGGTTGTTTGAGGATCACTTGTTGCCACCAGTCCTCCTGAACAAAGTCCGAGGATTCTGAAGGGCACAAACTGCTGCCTTCTTCCCTTAGTCTTCTGTTTCTATGTATCTGAATTTGTGAGCATGTGAAGGAAATAGAAGAGCCCTGTCTTTGTCATAGCAATTACACAGCATGAGTGTACATATATGACTTTGAAGATAGGCATCTGGTTTTAATGTAGCTTCCTTAATACTTCTAGAACACTTGCCCATATCTTGGCCCATGTCTTCTTTTCATCCATTGATAGGCTAACTGACATGTTCATCCGCAGGTGGAATTGCAGAATTTTGACTCTTAGGGAAGGTGCTATGAAGTCGTCCTTTAATGGTTGAGGTATTGTTTAGCTCTTTCATCTTGGCAGGCTCCTAAAATAAGGCAGGAGAAAAAGGCATGTTAAAGGTACAAAGAGCAAGTACCGTACCTTCTCCATTGGGGTGCTCTTGGGCATGACTTTGTGCAGCCTCACTCAGACTATAGCTCATATCACCTTGGCCTGAGTTCTAGCAGGTTCTTGGGAAGGATTGAAGGCATCTCCCCTGCTATTGCACCATTTTGGAAGTTTGGTTCCAGACTGAAACGATTTTTCAACACTGACCATTTCAACTACAGTGCACTTTCCTCCAATATTTTTACAAGTCCTATTCTACAAGTCCCCTTTAAATGGTCACCTTAAGTCTCTGTAGCATGAAACGTTAAAGGCTGTGGAGTAAGAATGATGCAACCCTCTTTTAAATGACATGTCCATACATGTTTCCATTGTAATGTTGTGTTTTTATTTTTATTTTTGAAGGAGAAGACGGTGGTATCTTTAGTGAGTGTGTGTCATAGTAAATGTGTTAGATTTCACAAGCCCAGAGTATTAGCCTCTCATTGTAACTAAAGCACTGGTGTGTTTGTTTGGACTAGCACAGTTTCCTTGACCTACTGACAGTGTCAGTGCTTTAGTAGTCTGAGCTGACTTGAAGCTCTCCAGATACATATCTCTTAAAGGGTTGCTGCAGGGAACCATCAGATGTCCATCCATGTCTTAGCATTCTTTTGGAAAGAAGGGGAATTTCACCTTTATGTTGTTGGTATCAGTGCGATGATAGAGGCACAGAGATCATTTGATGGATGTAATGATTTTATTATCATTTGTATTTTAATTCTTATCTGTAATCGCACTTTGCTTCCTCCCCTTCTCTTCAGAGTGTGCACATTAAGATGTTAACTTTCATCTTAAGTGCCCGCGGTGTACGTTTAATATTACTGACCCCTTTGAGATGGCTCGGCATTTATATGTGTAGTTTGTTCAAAGTAGTTTAAAAACTATAAGGTGCTGGAAGAGGTTGTTGAACTTTAGTATGAGCCAAACAGGGGTAGACAATCTCAGGCCAGTGTAGACTTCAGTTCTTGATCTCTGCTAGTATTTGCACAGTACTGCAAGTATGTTTGTTATATAGAATAGTAAATTAAACTTTGAAACAAACATCACCTTGCATATTATTCCAAATTCCTTCCCCAGTTTGAAAGTATACGAGTCAGTGTGTTTTGGTTCTACATATATGTCCAGTGTAGCTTTTCTACCTACCCCACAATTAAAGAAAATAGTTTTCAGTGTTTCTCAAATTCTCTCAACATATTTCACATGAATTCCATAAATTTCTCACATCTCAAACAGGAATTTGATTGCAATTAAGAATGAGAATTCCTTGACAGACGTAGTTTTAGGCAGATTAGAACCATATGGAGATTCCTCTTGAGTTGTGATTGTGTGGAACATAAGAAAAACAAATACATTTTTCAAACAAGCAGCAGTTGTTTAACCACATTGCTGTTTCTTCAGTCACCCACTTCATTCCTTTTCCTTCATTAGCTGTACTTTCATCTTTTTGTGAAACACAACATATTAACTAAAATGATTATGCCCCTTGAGCATATGTGCAAATTAAGAAGTAATTAAATTATTATCAACAAGAAATCACAATAGGGATCATCTAGAGAGCTAAATCTTTCTCCTTTCTCAAAAATTCGTCTGTGGTGGGCACTGTTAACATGCTTTGCTGACAACAGACTCTTTCCTGCTTTTAACCCTGAAATATACAGTAACTCTCCTTCCAATTACTGGTTGCTGCTGGACTGCTGAGTTAACACTAGCCAACTACTGAAATAGTAAATCTTGTACCAGGGACAGGCTGTGGAGTGTAGCCCATAAGAAAACCCTGTTCATCAGCTAATGCCCACGTGTTCCTGTCCCTATCCTCAAGTTTCTTACTCATGTTTGTTGCCAGGCTACACAAATTTCTCCCAAAATCTAAAGAACTTGGACTTTAGTTGAAATCAAGAAGTAGACTACATGAAGTACTAATAACACCACAAAATAAGTGAAAAAAGAAGATATTGCTCAAAACCGTCTCGTAGTAGTGATGAGATTAAGCACTTAGAAATCATTTACCCATTTTACAGATTTAAGCACCAGATAATGTTTACCCGTTTCAGTGATGCTGTTCATCATGCACTTTGTGGGGCATAAGCACAGCACACCCACTGGCTCCAAGCAAGCCAGGCCATCACCTCTTTCCTGCCTTGTTGGGACAGTGGCCCCGCTAGGCACCACAGTCATCTCAGATTTCTTGGGCACAGGCTGGAACCTTACGGACATGCACAGGCCCTTCTCCTCCTGCCAGGTCTGCATGTGCACATGTACACAAACCAGTGAGCAGGGAAAGTGCTTTCTCCTCATTTGCCTGATAGCCTGGAGCCCACACACACACACACACGCCTTTTGGACCATATAGGCTGGAGAAAATGTGATCAGGTGGCAACTCTGTATGGAGGTTAGTATGAATATTGCAGCATGAATCTGTGCACCGTTCAGAGATTCCTAGGAAATCAAATGACGTCTTTGTTCAGACTAAATTGGATGGAAACATTAGGACCATTGCTGTTTGGGAGTCAACTTATGTGTTCATTACAAGTAGAAAGAAGTCATAATGGCTGCATTCATCATATCCTTTATGTTGCTTCACAATCATATATTTTCTTCTGTAGATTCTTTTCCTTACGTTACGTGAGATCTTAGAGGTGTTTCCTGTCAAACTGATATTTAGTAGCATAATGTAGCATTAGGTCTGAAACCTACAAGTTTCCTTTTGCATATTTAAAGTGATTAGGAAAATTAAATATACATACAATAAATGTCAGCAGATTTTGCTAGTGGTATTTATAAATTATTGTCCTATAGATTCATATTTACTTGTTTTAGCTGTAACTCCTTAAGAATGCACATGTAAAGGACCAAAAAATCAGCCACTAGTATTTTATATTATAGATTTCATCTTCAGGTATTTTTACTTCCCTACCATTTCCTCATTCAAGAGAAATAGGATTGTGGGGATAACTAGCCTTTTGCTTCAGTTGTTCAAAATTTCTAATACACTTTGAATTCTACTACTATATGATTTATAGAATTATAGTAAGATTTCTAGTTTGAAAGCCATTTTTGATGCATACAATAGTGTGAATTAATTATGTATTAAATAACAAATCTTACTTTCTTGAACAGCACTTAAGGTGAAAAGTTTAATAAATGGTGACTCTGTCTGGTCATTGTTACTAATGTTAGTGTACACTTTATAGATAACTGTAGGAGCGTGCTGAAATGTTTCCATCTGAGGCAACAAGTTTTTGACCTGGATGATATGTTGATGTGTTTTTTTTAACCAGTTCTGATATATTTTAGTGATGTTGTCACTGGGATCCTATGCTGTTCAATTTAAATGAAATTAACAGTTCTGGAAGAGATTTCTCAGACAGACTTGCGGTTGCTTAGATATCTGTTAGCGCTTTGGTGACCTCATAATAGTGTTGTACCTGGACACTCACGGTTACTACGTGCTCTTGTGGATATCTTGGGTCTCTTTAATCCGGAGGTACCAATATTAAGTAAACTCTGATCAGTGTTCCTATTTTATGAACGCATAGATTTTTCCCCCTAGGAAAATGACTAGCCTATGTTCCTCAAAATTTATATCCAGTGTCTTGTATCAGATATTTGGTGTTGCTAGTCAACTCAGCCTTTTGTGCAGTTCCCCTATAATACAAATGTTCTATTGCACTATGGAGAGATGATCCAGATTTAATATTTAATTTCTTTTCCCTAAAGCTTTGTTTGCATTTAAATGCCTTCTCCTTTGAAGAGTGCTTACAATGTTGTTACTACAGCTCCCTCATCTGGTAATTTTTCAAGACTCTGTCTTTAATGCATAAGCAACCTACTTTTCTGGAGCAAAGGATCACAATATGTAGTTGTTCCATCTACCCCCCCCAACCCACCCAACAAAAGACCAACTCAACATAGGCACCTCCATACCAAGTTCACCAAGGAGCAAGTCCTCCAGCAATCAGTGCAGCACAACGGCAATGTGTTCAGCATTTCTGGATGTGGAGCAGAGATTGAGTCTGAGCAGTACCAAACCTGGAAGATCAATCTTTTGCCAGCTCAAGAAAGCCCCACACTAAATGTGAAACAGGGAGAGAGTCTCTTTGATAGAGAGTTAAAGATTTTATTACATACTGGCTGACACATATCACCTCTTTTACAGCCCCCCTTCCCCAATTGTCTTTGTAAGTCAGAATGTTATATCAGTGCAGTTTTTGGTTCTATGCATAATGATGCCGTTTAACCCTAAGGAATAATTTGGACCTTACTGTACCCTTAAGGTGTAAGGGAAGGGGAAAACTCAGCCAAAATGCATAATGCCCAAAGAGTAAGAAGTATTTCAATATTTCGCACACTCAGCTCACACAAATCTTACAGACCACCTACAATGGGTCAGACTTGTATCTGATTCTTTGTGAGAAATTCTGAATGTCATGAAAAGTTTGTTCTTTCATACTCATGTCTTTAAAATTCACAGTAGGAAAAATTAATGTCTGAAGCAGTACTAAGATTTTAAAACTAGCCAGGCCTTTAAAAAAGCAGTGTAACTAAAGAAATGCAACCTCCTTTTTTTCCCCTCTTCTTTAACCCCAAGAGATGTACAGAACAGTGGGTCTTCTTAATCATGCTTCAGAAAGCAGCTTGCAAAAGTTGGAACGTTCAGTGGCAGATAATTGGACGATAACACACAGATGGGTGCACCTGATGTAATGGGCTCTGGCCCAGGAAAGCTTATGCCGCTGTATAGGAGCTAGCCTTTAAGGTGCAAGAACACTCTTTGTTGTCCTTGCAAAGATGGGCACAATTCACCACATGCAGTTTTATATTCTGCAAATAACGCAATGTTAACTCCACAGCAGAAATCAAGTTTCTGCAAGTAGGTACAATAACGATACATTAGTGTGTCTAATTTATATGCAGAAATTTGAACATACATGAAGTGGGTTTTTACAAGCATATATGGACTAATGTAAATAGTTCCACAGAAATGTGGGTGCTGCATGGATAAAGTAAGAAAGATGTAGACATTACTGTATATGACTGTCTGGTGAGTTTAAGGAGTTCCTTTTTAGAAGCAGGAAGATAAAGGACAAACTAGAAGGATCTGGGAGTTGCTATGGAATGTCTCTTGATGGTTTTTGTTTTGAATATAATGCTCCACAGATTATTGTGCTCCTGTGGGGAGGGAGCACTTAACTATGTCCCCATGGGCCATTTTTCAGTTGTAAACTCTCCCATTTGCCTTTCTTGCTGCAGGGAGAAAGAAACATGAGTGTCATTCTCCCACCACTACTACCAAGGTGGGAAAGCAGCTGCGGGGGGGGGAGTGATTTCTAGCAGGCAAGTGATGAGTGGGAAAAGAGTTCAACACTACCCAAATGTAAACAGACACACACACCTCATGGCTGCAGCAAAAGAAAAACCATCAGAGATGCTCCCATGTCTCCTGCACTGCATCTGGTTTGGTCTAAATATAACAAGGTGCTTTGAGCATCATGTAAAATCCTTGAAAATGTATGAGTGCATGGCTTCCCTCTTTAAAAAGTAAATAAATAAACAAACAAATAAACAAACATATTAGTATAGTCCTCAGTTCCTAATAAACATGTCACAGCTCCAGTTATGCTACATGTGAGTGTGGCACACCCAGTCCTGTGATCACTGTGATTTAATGTTGAGTCAATGCATGGCACTTTTGTCCAGAAATCTGAAGAAAACAGGAAAATGCAAGAGAAGCAGAGAGTTTAGCACGCAGGAATTATTGTTGTTGTTTTCTTTTCCCCAGTGTAAAGTAAAGCTCCACAGTTAACTTTGCAAAATTCAGCTAAGTAGTTAATTTTGACTCTGGGAATGACAAGCTGCTCTTTGCAGTCAGGTATTTTGAATAAATCACATTTCAGGTTTTATTGCCACTTGTATAGCATTTGTATATAGGCATTGCTGAGGAGTAAATACATTCTAAGCAGGGAATTTTTAAAAAATTTGAGTGGCATTCGCGGTAACAGTTCTCCTAAAACTTCCCCTACCTCTTCCTTCATGTGATCTTGTGTTTTCAGTTGTGAAAATATGTTTTATGTTGGTGGAGTTAAACATATTGGGGTGAAGTGGTTGTTTAGAGCACTCAGTAATTGGTATCTGAAGTTTTTGTGTTGCTTGTTGAATGACATGCTTGCCTTTTTGTCATCTGTTTAATATGGGAGGAAATTTACAAAGAAAACAAGGCTATCTAAGGGTGCCAGCTCTTTGTACTCAAGCAAGTTGTACTGGAAAGCACAGTTTGGTAAGGCATTGCCTGACATTCAAGCATCTCATTGGTTTTTGCAATAACGAACCAGCCTCATTTTATTCTGGAGTACTAGTGAAGGCAACAGTTTAATCACAGAAGCCAGTGATACTACTCCAGTGCCTGATTATACCCAAGGCTCTGCAGTCCCCTTTCCAAAGCAGCCACTTTTGTACTTGGGAGTTACATGATCTGCTGCGCTTCTGCCAGACACTTTGACAGACACGTAAATCCTGCATTCAACTGCCTGGATCTTCCACATACTTGCATCCAGGCTTATGGTGCTGAAGGAGGGCCAGATAGTTGCTATCTCCTCCCATCTGTCCCACCATTTGTGCAACTGCTTTTGGGAAACGTTGCTTTTCTTTTCCTTGGAAGTACTATGGGTAATCTGTTGGGAAAAAAAATACAGCTGTTTGGGGGGGGTCTCCATTTTGTTAATTGATTTAAACTTGTATTACGAGAGGCATGGTCAGAAATCTCAAGTGAATGCACAGATGGTTCTCTAAAGCATTCAGATTCACAGCTTCCTGTATAGTTGTATTGACTTCAGATATATATGAAAGACTTGAACACTAACACTGGTATGGTCTCATTGGCTTCTGTGGAATTTACACATATCTTTACATTTTTTCCCAGGTTCCAAGCCTTAGTTCCAGCATCAGACCCCAAATCATGAAACTGGTTCTGTTTCTGTTTCCACTGAAATTAGAACTAGGGCATGATCTACTGGCATGGTAGCAGGACTTAGAAGATCATTGTCCAAGAATATATGGTGGTAGTTTAGATTTAATAGTGTATCAAATGTTACTTGACCTCATTTTCTATTTGCATTTCTTTTTTTCCAATATCAGTTACGTAACTCTTATTGGCATGGGAGGAAGGGAGCAGGTGAAAATTCACAGATTGAGGTGGCAAATACCTAGCCAATGGCTTCATTTTTCTTTCTGTAAATAATGTATAAATAATGACACGGCAGTGTGGAAATTTTTAAAAAGAGTTTTTTGAGTTTTTTTTATTACCTCATTCAGCAAATTTGTTTTACAATGAGTCAATGAAACCTTATTTATATTGTTTGTACTGTAATTAAAAATATTGATACATTTCACTTTGCTTGTTGTTTCATATGATCTTGTTTGATTTAGTATGTCCATTTGTATTATGTTTCCCTCTTGCTATCTCCACCTTGGATTTTTTTTTTTTTTTGTGCCAGCTGTACAGTATTCTGAGTTTTAAATATGTTGTAAAGTAATGCAGAGAGAGAGACTGCTATATTGGATAGGTCTCTTTCTAATAAAGATAAGAAAACAAGCTCTTTTCCCCTCTGTGGTTTATTTCCTTCATTTCTTACCACAAAGAGAGAGAGATCCCTTGCTCCAGATGTGATAACGTATGAAATCCCACAATCTGAATCTAAAAAGAAGAATGCATACTCTATGCTGAGTTAATACTGATGTTCCGGTGTAGCTTTGTATTGTCTAACTAGATGAGCAAACACTCTTCATGGTCTTACTAACCACAAGTAACTTTTAAAATGGATGCTTTTTAAATGGATTCCCTGGAACCTGTGGATGCAAAGCATGAGCTCTACAACTAAGCTATGGCCTGTCCTTTTGAGATGCATTTATGATAGCCAAAGGTCTACCATTCTTCAGGCATCATCAACATATGTGTGTCTCCTGCCTCCTATATATATATATATTGTAATACCCAATAGTAAGATTAAAGTGTTCACTGCATAGACAGGATACCAAGTGAATGCAATCCTCTTTCAGCCCATTTGCCATCCCTGTCTTTCACCAACCCCCATGTACCTTGTACCATGCTCTAGCACAAACATTCTAGGCTGTGTACCTGCCACAGTATGAAATGATGAAAGAGAATGTGTAGAAAGGAGAACAAGCCAATTTCAACCCTTACAAAACTATTCAAAGAAATAAGGACTATATACTAGTATCACTCCTCGTGCACCAAAGGATGAGTGAGTTGTGGATTATTTCCAGTTCACTGGGATATGACGAACATCGAGGGTTATGGTGTAATGTGTACATGTGTTTCCTGATCCCAATGAGAATTCCAAAGGCCCCTCTTCCTGTATACACCTAATACACTGTATCACAGTGCCAAAAGCTATTCATGTTAAAAGAGCTTGTGTGAAACTTCTTCAAAATTTCAGTTCTATTCATTCTTTCCTGAGAATATCCCATTGAAATCAACAGAAATAGTTCTCTGCATATATGTGCAGAATTGCACTATTTGTCCTCAAACAACTGGAACATTCTAAGGGAATTGAAAAATAAATTTGCATATCTTCCTAAAATGTGAAAATTCCCATTGAAATAAACACAATTAGAAGTCATCTTGCAGGAAGTGGGGGGTGCAACCTATCAACTTTGTAAATCTTTCCAAACAAACAAAACTTTATTTTACAGTCCTTAGAACCAACACAACAACATCTGAGTTGTACAGTATTAGGAATTAGAAAGGTACACCTGCTAAAAATAGGATAAAAATGCATAAAATAAAATTATAATATGGATTATTAGGTAAAATATAGATAGGCGTTCATTAATTCCATCTCATTAACGCAATGAAATTGGATTGATCTTACAGTACATTACCAGTATCCTGACATATTGTTGACACTTCTTTCTTTCTGATCTTAATAGCCAGTAACAGAAATTTGGCAACTGATAGGGTTATGTTTGGACAAATGTCCTCCAACAGGATTTTTACATAGAACTTTTCCAAACAACCCAGCATACAGCTCAATAAGGGAGAGATCAAATGATTGCAACTCTGACTATAAAAAGTACAAGATAGCAGAATGTGCCACATTGACATCTTGTGACCCACAGGGCAAAGTCTTGTGGACGTGAGCAACCCAGCATATCTACCAGTAATTCTGAGGGGAAAGCATTGTATCTGGCCTTAGTAAATAATATGCAATAGTTTGGCACAGTTAAGTTATTTAAATAGGTAGCCTCACAGAAGGATCCCACAAACTGGACAAGCAGGATGAGATGGAATTAGCCCAAAGATTACAGACAGTACTTCCTTAGAGTGCTTGCCATTGTTCCTGGTGAATAAGAGCAGCCATGTTGCATCAGGCCAATCCCCATGTTTTCCAGTATTCTGTTCATAAATATACCTATTGGAAGCCCACAAGCAGTATGTGAGATCATGTTCCTCAGCAACTAATTAAACTGGATTTTTGAAGACAACATGTATGGAGATGTGTACAGTTTGAGCACTGGAGTATGACTTTAGACACTTGGGTTCCAATCGCTTCTCAGGTATGGAAACTCACTGGGTGACCTTGGACAAATCTGCTTCTGTCAGGCTCAGGGGAAGGAAAACGCAACACTTCTCCCCAACCCCAAAAAATCTTACCCAGAAAATTCCAAGTCAGAAATGACTTGAAGACACACAACAACAACAAAGTATATACAACTTCACTCACACTCCAGAATCACTGAAATATTGAAGCCTGGCAAGAATTGAATGAACACTACAATCCTACATCTATTGCTTGCTGACAGCTTTAATCTTCACGTGCACATGCTTCTTCTGGTTCTTCTAGCCCAATCCCCTTCCACAGATTTAATAATAAAAACATTCATTCATTCATTTCTTCTCCCCAAGGCTCAAGGTGGAGTACAACATAAAATACAATTAAAAACACATTTTAGGTTAAAATACATTAAAAACACATAAAATTGTTTAAAATACAAATATATCATAATTAAAAATGCATCATAATTAAAAATAGACTGAGTAGGCCTGCTAGAAGAGATAGCTCTTTAGTACTTTTTTGAATTCAGACATCATATTTTGCTGTCAAATCGCTTCCGGCAGGTCATTCCACAGTCTGGGCCAGCTGACAAGAAGATCCTGTGGGTGACCATTGCCAGTCTTGTTTTAGGCAGTTTAAGTGAATGGCCGCCAGAGCGTATGGGGCAGATTGTATGGAAGGAAGTGATCCTATAAGTAACACTATGGGAGTATCAGCTGTGTAACCTTCTATATGCCATCGGTTAATAATTAGCAATTATTTGCCATTTTCCAGCATTGTAATTTGGGTAATCTGAGTGCAGAAACTGAAAAGGGGAAAACCCAAACAAGTGCTCCTTTCAGTGTCTCCAAAAGGTTTTTTATTTCTTCCTGTGTGACAGATCTGGGTGAGAGCTGCAGGGTGTGCTTCAGCTTTCCCTTCTCCCTTTGTTGCAAACTCTCTAAAGGCTGTTTACTGCTGGCTGGTACAGCAGATTTAGAGATGTCTTTCATTTCAACATTGCTCCCCTGCCCCAATCCCACCTCCACATACCCTTGAAAACATTCTCAGCTGGTGGTACTCACAAATCCCCAGGAAGAAAGGAAAAATGCATGTTAGAAGGCGGCTGAGTCAGAAGAAGGAAATGTTGAAGGAAAGCAGCACCACATGCCCTAATGGGAGAAGAAGACCCCCTTGTTTTTAGAGGAAGGTAGCAATTACTTTTAGATCCTTGACTCTTGGTTCTGCTATGAGGCTTTTCTCTCCATTTCCTACTGCACCCTCAAAAGCGCAGTCACAACAGAGCCCTGGTGGGAAGCACTCAGCAAGTCTCTTTCCGAGCAAGAGTGGTCAAAAGTCTGACCTCCTATGGTATCTTCTACTCTTGACTCCCTGTCCCTTACAGTCAGGAAGGCCATTTCCTGTGATCCCCCCAAACTTCAAACCACAGGATTCCATAAGATGTTGAAAGTGGAATAATAGCACTATAACAGTCTAGTGAGGAAATGGTCGAAATTTCACAACTTCCCCTTGGTACTTTTTCACCAGATCCAGATTTGGGGGGGGGATAGCTGGGGGAGTTATAACTATGCACAATCTGACCCTTTCTGCTTGTCTTTGTTAAAACAGCTGCACAGAAATCTGGTTCATTGATTTAAAGAAAAACAATTTGTTTCACTCAAAGATCAATTTACTGCACAGACTGTGAACAACTTCTTTTATGAGCTGATCATCTTTTTAGTGTTCTCTACCATTCGGTACCTAAGCACTGCTCTTCACACACACCCCGCCCAAGCCTCTCCCTCTATGGAAATGCTAAGAGCAGATGCTGTTAGCAACACATTCCCTAACACTGGTTAATGGTGCTGGTTTAAACATTAGTTGAGGACACCCTGCCCCCATTTCCAGTGCCCACATTCTTAAGATGAAGGTTTTAAAAATTGGAGAGAGACAATAAATGTTAACCTAATCCTATAGCCAACTGAACCAAATTCTGGGGTCCAGGAAAGACGATGAGAACAATTGGAGGTTTCCTGGAACCACAATTCTACTTAAAAAAAAAGATATCCATCCCCCTGTATGCCTTATTTTCAGCTGAAATAGTTGCTTTTTCACTGCCATCATGCCACCAAACATTTGTGGCTTTATAGCAGAGGGCATTGCAATGGATCTTAGGTTCCAGATATCATTCAGATAAAATCACAGAGTTGCTGGGGACCTCTCTTTGAAAGAACCATGTGCCATTTCTGCACTAGACTGTGATAGTGTTATTGTTCCACCCTTAACGTCCTAAGGAACCCTGAGGTTTGCAGTTTAGGGAGGGGCCTTTGCGACCCTTCCATAAACTGCAGACCTCAGGATTCCATAGGATGTTGGAAGTGGAATAATAATGCTATAACAGTCTAGTATGGAAATGGCCATGGAATCTTTCAGAATTCTGTTTGAATTGTAGAATTGGCAGGGCTCCTCAAGGTCCTCTAATCTGCCCCCACTCCTGGTTAATGTAGACTCTTCCATGCAGAATGTAACTACAGTGTGCTTGACAGATGACCAGCCAACCTCAGCTTAATTACCTCCAGATGAAGTGCCATCACACTTCCCACTGCAAACTCTTTCACTATTAAACGGCACTGTTACCTCCCAGATACTACCAGCTCAGCAGCAGCAGTGTCCTGCCTCTCTCTAAAAATTGGACTTCAAGGTGCCTTACAATTTAAAAAGAAAAATACAGCTAAAAATGTACAAAAAGTGAACATGAAAATAGAATTAAACTAATCACACAATTCAAATAGCTCAGATCTACACTTAGAAGAATATAATGCTATTAAAAACATTTTAAAAACTATTAAAAACAATTGAATTTAAAATAATACAGTACCTATTAGCCTATTCTCAAAAACCTTCTGTATTAAAAGACTGTTGACATATAAAGGGTTTTGTGTGTTGACAGAAAGACAAGGAGTGGGCCATTCTGGTCTCCCTGGGAAAGCAGTCTAGGGGCAGCCACCAAGAAGGCCCTCTCCTGCGTTCCCATCAACCATGTTTGTGACAATGGTGAGATTGAGAGAAAGGTCTCCCTCTTCTGATGATCTCAGTACCCAAGCAGGCTCAGATGGGGAGAAGCAGCATGTCAGATAGCCTGGACCCCGACAGGTAGGTGCACAAATACACAAGAAACTGATGTCACACACTTATGAAGAAGGGTGGTATCTTCCAAATTCATTTAGATCGTTATGTGTTGCCCTTTCAGTCTATATAAGCCTGAAAGTAACTGTTGCCAAGAAGAAATGCTTCAGACCAAAACAGTAGTGTGATTGTTAGTGCCTGGTAAAAGCTGCAGATCCACCCTCCCATCTCAAATTTGTCTTGAGCAACCAACAGGTGAACTGGAATTTGGATCCAAGACCTCTTGATTTATCCATACCTAGACCAGCGATCTAGCAACAGGTCCATTTCATTTCATTGTCCAGTGCATGGTTCCAGCTGGTGGCAATGTCTTTTGACTCCCTACATATTTCTCAGCAACTCAGTTAACAAGCCAATCAAGCCTAGTGATAATTCCAGATTGTTTATTGGCTGCAAGTCGCAAACAAATTGGCCCAGTCAGCTAGAGACTCAGGAGCCAAGTGCAGAAATGTAGGCACATTTATCTTGCCGTGCTCTGCAGCAAGTGTAGCTACAGCAGTCAAAATCCTTGCTCAAAGCACAAGAAAAGTTTGGCTGTTTGTACAGGTATGAGAAAGGTCATGGGATTACTGTGGAAAAATTGATTGACAGCTACCTGTAATATTAGGATGACAGCATTTATATATACCCGGGGAATGGGTGAAAATGGGAAATTTGTTTTACATCTGAATGGGAGAAAGAGAGAAAGAGAGACATATGACATTATTAAAGGGAGAAAGGTAAATGACATTCTAAAATCTCTCCAGACAGCATTCTGCACACAACAGGCAGGCAGGCAGGCTTCCCCCCGCAAATGGTAGTTCATCAACCCCATGAAGATAAGTAGGAACAAACTCCACAACACTGCAACAGGAGGGCTCAGGGACAGCCCTGCACATTTCTACTCGGAAGTCTGGAGAAGAATATGCAGTCAGACCACATGGCTGAGGGCACAACAGCACTGGCAGACATTGCCCCATTGTTCCTACTATTTCTCCTCTCTCACACACACACACACCTTCAGAATCACCCTAACTTGAACTCTGTATGCTCAATGCCTGATCTCAGGACAAGTGCAACAAATATCCTCTTGCCATGAATTAACCCAGTAAAACACACCTTAGCATCACCAAGCATCACCAAGCAAAGTTGGTGGCCAAAACATGACCAGTTCAATGTTAACTGTTTCATAAGCAAAATCCGTTATCAGCTTCAAAGTTCACACTAAAACCTGGAGCAGATTCCCTATCCTATTAACATGGGAGCCGCCAGCCACAACTGTCTGCTGGAAAGAATCAAGTGGCCAAGCGGAAAAGAGGCTAAATACAATTGCTAGTCTCTCCTAGAACAGACTCATTGACACAGAGGAATTTTCGTTAAGTCTTGATTTACCAGATTTATGCTGGTTCACCGGGTCTTTTCTAGTTAGGAATATTCATTTTGCTGCTGCTGACTGACTCTGGGCCTCCTGGGTTCTCCTCGCCCAGTAGCAACTGCCTCTGCCAGTGACTTAGCTTTACATAGGCAGAAAACAAGCAACTTATCTGACTGCATTGTTACTTGTTGGAGCTGGCTGTGGGGGGCAGAGTGACTGAACTTCCTGCCAGAGACCAGAAGTAGTGTGTTAAAAATAAGCAACACATAGGCCACGTCCTCACTAGAAGCCATTAGAGCAATATACCGTTACACCTCCTGAGACATTGCCATTCACACAATGCCGTTGGGTTAGGAATGCTGTTTTCCGCACCCTTCTGCCTTCAGCGGAAGAGTAGCAGTATTGCCACTGGTGTTCGTTCCACATCACAGCATCCTTGGCCACTCCCTGTCCCTGCTTTCACCCTGCCCCATTGCCCCTGATTGGGTTAAGGGAGTTGTTTTTCTGTGGAAGCTTACTAAACATAAGCCATTTCCACACTAGACTGTTATAGTGCTGTTATCCCACTTTCAACATCCTCTGGAATCCTGGGGTTTGCAGTTTCGGCAGGGGCCAGCCAGCCCCTCTCGAAACTGCAAACCCCAGGATTCCATAGGATGTTGAAAGTGGAATCATTGTTAAGAGATTTTGGAAATGAAGTCTAGATCAGTTTGGAAGATTCAAGAAATAATTCATGTGAAATAGCAATAATAATATTGTTGTTTTAATTGTGAAACTTTAATAAAATGATATTATAAAGAAAGTGGAATCATAGCGCTATAACAGTCTAGTGCAGAAATAGCATTAGTAGTACACTATTGAATTTTCACGCTATAATTCCTAAAAATGTATTTTTAAGAAGTAAAAAGTTTTAACTCAAATAAGAACTTTAAAATAAACATGGAGAGGAGATAGATTTTGAAGTTACCACATCATGGGAGTCACTGAAGGAGGGACAAGCTGGACACATCCACAGCCCACCCACTGCTGGATCTGGACAACAGGTAATGCTATCAAGTGCTATTACGGTTCCACACGAAGCCAGCTGATGGAATTAAAGCACTAAAGGAGGTACTTAATGGATTTTTTCTGGAAATAGAATAGGGTGGTTTGGTGACACTTGGGGACAAGATAGCAGCTGGACAGCAACAACATTGTGTGATAGCACAGTTCCTGACCCTAAAACAACCCACTGCTATGGCAGTATAGCAATGTTGTGCAGAAATGGCCATAGTTTCCTGTAATGGTTTGCTTGCCTTTGAATACACGGATACACACAAGCATTCCAAAGCTACATTTCAAAAGGAACGTAACATATTGGAATAATCTACCTTAGTGAAACAAGTACCATTTTCTAGTTAATTTTAAATTTTGCCTTTAATGGTCATTTTAGGAGGCATCTTCACAGGAATTTTTCATGCATTATCATTCTCTTATGAATCCTAAGGTTATTTTTTTTAAAAAAGTAGTAAAAAGTAATTAAAAAGTAACAAGTCACACAATGAGATGATGTGGTTCGTTGGAAAAGACAATATTGCTTAATCAAGTGAAAGGCAGCAGGAAAAGGGGGAGCCCACACTTTGGGCGGATGGGCTCCGTCAAGGATGTCACAGCTTAGAGTCTGAAAGAGCTGAGCGGGGCGATTGATGATGAGGCTCTCAGGGGTCCCTCCCTCATAAGATCAGCATCAGTCAAGGCCAAAGCAAATGGCAGCAACAAGAAATTGGTTTCTCTGCCCAGCTGTATGCTGGGAGCTGAGATTCAAACAAGCTTTGCCAGATACTGGTAACTTAGGCATGAAACGTGGATCTACAAAACAACAGGCCTGTTCATACTGCAAGCAAGCCAAGAAGTAGGTAACAGTTAATACATAAAATTAATTAATAATAAATAACAAAAGAAAATGTTTAATAGCAGTAGCTGCCAGGGGTGATTTGCTCCCTTTCATAGGCTTGTCTGGCTCTCCATCACCCCTTGAATGTTAAACTTTTTAGTATTTCCTTTGGTTAACTATCATTATCTTATTGGGAAAAAGAGTGCACGGTCATTTCCTCAGGACATTCTTATAGCGCGATGATTCCACTTTCAACCTCCTACGGAATCCTGGGGTTTGCAGTTTTGGGAGGGGCCAGCCGGCCCCTCCCAGAACTGCAAACCCCAGGATTCCGTAGGAGGTTGAAAGTGGAATCATCACGCTATAAGAGTGTCCTGCGGAAATGTTCCATGAGGGCAGAGGCAGTAGTGATGACTAAGCAGATGCCCAGCAGTACATGGTGGGCATAGATGGACAGACATCCTTTTGGTTAACTCCAACTAGAGTAGATCCATTCAATCCACCATTAAATGGAGAGTCAACACACAAGTGAATCGTATGGATTCAGCTGGTCTATTCTAGTCAGGATTTAAGCCATGGTCAGTTATTGCTTTTAACTATTTCAGGCTTTCTGGAGCTTTCTGTCTTTATCTGTTTCTTCTCACTTGAAATTCTGAAGGAAAACAAGTCTCATCCAACTCACACTTTATTTTAAAAAAAAAATACAGCCCACGATGCTTTGGTCAATACTGCCAACATTGACTGTTCCTTCTACAGATTGTGATCTTCTAAGAGAAATTCTTTTTGATCATCTCATATCTGAATTTGCAATCAATAAAGGAATGTTTAAATTAACCTGAGTGTTGCTTAAAATTCAGTATAAACATTTTCTTTAATTTTATTGATGATTATATTAGTTGATGAAACATCTCAGAGGTAGGGATAGTACGCACATGAATCCTGTTTGTGTGTGTGTGTGTGTGTGTGTGTGTGTGTTTGTGTATAAAACTGTTGCATACTTTGCAAAAATATCATTATTCCTTTTTTCTTTTTCTTTTTTATATCCAGCTTTTAATAGAATGGCACAATGGAGACAATTTCTTAAGACCAATAATAATCACAATTATACATAGGATTTCTTTAGCGATTTGAGTATTCAAAGTACTCCACACATTTTGTGATATTTATAGTAACTTTGTATGACAGGTCAATTTATGGTAGGTTACTTTCATCTCAAGACGGTGCGGGTGAAAACAAGAGGAACAGGTTGAGGCAGGAGTGTGTGAGAGGCAGCCTAACTTGCTTTCAAAGGGAATTCAACAGCCTGAGGCATCTGCCTTCAGAGCCAAGAGGGGCCTCGAGTGCCTGAGAGGAGGATGGAACTGAGAGAAGGGCTTTGCCCGAACAGTCCACAGCCCAGGCAGCCTCATAGGGGAAAATGCTGTCCCTCAAATGGTCTGGACACAAGCCATAGGGGGCTATATGGGTCATAGCCCCCACTTTGAATTGTACTCAGAATTGTTGCCAACAAATTTTCCAAGCATTGCATAACTACTGTTTCTATTGTCCAAGTGTTGGTTGGCAAAACCTTGACATCAGGCAAAAGGGCAACTGTAATGCCATACGTACTTGGCCTTCTTCTGTATCTTCAAACTGAACCCTCTTCAAACAGAAGAAAAGAGAGGGTTCCCCTCATTTCTTTCATTTCATGTACCACACCCAGTTGTGTTTACAAATCTTCTTCTATCACAAATAAAAAGAGCTCCAACATGGACTTCCCACATGGTTTTTTCTTGTTGTTAACTGCCATCAGGTTGGTTATGACTTATGGCAACCCTACAAGCTCCAAGAGTCCTGCTATCAACAGCCCTGCTCAAGTCTTGGCTTCTTTGACTTTGTTACCCTGATTTCTGGGGTCCCTTGGGGGACACCTCAATGTGCCCCACGCGATGGGGAATGGAAACTAGCCAGAGCACAAGCAATAGCAATGCAAGAGGCAGGGTAACCTAGTGGGGTATTTTACCCAATTTTTACGGGGTCAGGCCAAGCCAAAAACCAAACAAAAATGTCCAATAAATGATTTTATTGAAGGAAAGTCTCATGCAGCAAAGCAATCTCACACACACGCACGCAAGAGCTATTAAGAAGCAAAAGAGAGGGAATTGGACAGAGGGAGTATTGAAGGGGTGTTGTTGGGGTAATACTGCACCTTGTTCTGAAGTCCTGGGTCTGAGAAGGCAGCGAAGAAGTGGGGCTCAGCATGGAGAGGGCTGAGGGGATTCCTCAACAAACAGAGCAATGGTTGGCTGGGGTGACTGGGAGCAATCCAAAGAAGCACTCAAAAGCCAGGACTATTTGTAGGGGAAAAGGTACCTGGAGGACTAATCCTTTCCCGGAGAGAACAATGGGTGTTGCAGTGAGCACGAAGCTCCACATTGGTAATTTCCTTGGCGTGATTAGGTGTTGCGAGAGTTTCCAGGTTTTTGGCTGTGTTTTGTAGTGTGACCTCTGGTTGCCGCCTGATGGGATATTTGCTCAACTTGGGCCAGACATGCTAATCCCCTCAAGTCGGCATCTCGGGGCTGAGGACCCTTTGTTCATTGCAGGTTTACATATCTTGAGGTTTCCTGGGGCTACGTAATGGGGGATTTTACTGGCCTGACATGGTTTTCAGTCTCTCGACTGTGCCTGCCTACGTGCCCCTTTGGGGGACCTCTCTGGCACACAAAATCATATTTTGATATCAAAATTGTAGATCTCGAGATAGGTTTTCTCCATCGGAGTAACAACTGAGTCTGTTAACCTATAATGCCATCTTTCTCTTTTCCCTCTGCCTTCCATATTACCAAGCACTATCACCTTGTCTAATGAGTCCTGTTGTATCATGATATGTCCAATGTTCCATAGTCTCAGTTGTGGTAGGTTTAGCTTAGTCATTCTGGCTTCTATATCTTTACTAACTATCTGCACATTTAAAACCCCACCAGTCTTCTGTATGCAGGAGAAAAATCTATGAACTCACTCTGAGCTATTTTCTTTTAATAATAAAATGCATTGAGGAGGGAATTCATTTAAGATAACACTCACTGATAAGACTTATTTGCTCCCCGTCATTATACTCCAAATGTTTGTGTAAAGATTGCTGTTGTTGCAAGAAGAGGGTGGCTATACCTTCTCCTCTGCTCCTGTTTGGTGCAGAATGTACTTTTGATAGTCTAGGGAACTTGTAAGGGAAGCTGTCCATTGGCTGTTTTCTATTGTTTTCCATTTTATTCTTTTCCTCCTAGCCCACTCATGAACAACACCTGATCTTAACTCTAAAGCAGAACAGGGAAGAGAAGGGCAGAGTAAAAGAGAAGAAACTGAGAAAAGTGAGAGAGAGAATGAAAGCAGCCACCAACTAAGGGCCTTTCCTCACTATGCTGTTACAGAACTCTTATTCTACTTTCAACTTCCTATGGAATCCTAAGATGCTTCTGCACAAGACTGTTATAGCACTATGATTCCACTTGCAACATCCTATGGAATCTTGGGGTTTGCAGTTTCGGGAGGGGCCAGCTGGAGTCATAGCATGGAATCATAGCACTATAACAGCCTAGTGCAGAAACGGCCCTAGTGTTTTCAGTTTAGGAAGGGGCATAGTCATGTAGGGATGGGGGGTGATGAGGGCGATTCACCTTGAGTGGCATTGTTTTGGGAGTTCCTGGCCCATAGCCGCGTGCCCTGGCCATGCCCCCCATGTCCTGGCCATGCCCTCATGCATAGTGGCCATGCTCCTGTGCCATACCCCTGCCCCCCTCCTGCCCCCCACACACACTCCAAGCTCTGCCATTGAAGGGGCCTTTAGAATTCTCAACCAGAGACCACAAACCCCAGAATTCCACAGGATGTTGAAAGTGGAATAATAGTGCTATAACAGTGTAGTGTGGATGTTCTAGGATCCCTGAATGTTCTAAGATCAGAGACAGAGGAGTAAAATAGTTGTTGCAGCGCAGAAGTGCAGAAAAGTTTTTGCCCCCAATCCTGCTTTTGAGTTTCCCAGGTGCACCTGCCTGGCCACTGGTAGCAGAAAGCTGGACTACATGGGGATTAACTCTTATACCACAGGGCACTTTTTAAAAATCTCCTTAACCCTGCCGTAGTTTGTGGGACCTACTTCCACATAGGAATGGATGGGATTAGGTTCCTATGCAACATACCCCTTCCTGTGGGTGAACTCATTAACTACACATTGGAAGAAGGCAGACAGGAATGAACAGAGAGCGTAAAAAAGAATATCAGGGATTTCAAAATGTGTTCATCTAAATGAAGCTGTGAATTATCACATGTAAGAAGGTTCTCTGGTGGTGAACGTTTGCAAGACTGGAAAAGGGAGTAGCCTCCTATTTGGATATGCTTGGTTTCCCACCATCCCCCTCTCCCTGGCAGGGTGCTGGAAGGGCTGTCTCTCTCTTGTTTTGCCAGTTTGCTAGGAAACGTCTGTGGTCTTCTTCCTGAAAGGAGAGAGTGACAGAGGGACTAATTGAGATCACCATACTTTACAAATGTTACTCTGCAGAATGAGGCAGCAAGATGGATTGGTCTCAACTATTATTCATTAGAGATAGTCCTTTATAAATTTCAGATTAACAATTTCTCTTCGGGAGCCTCTCTGTTATCCTTCTCTCAAAGTAACTTATCACAGCATTGCAAACGTTGAACCATGAAAATTACTGGAGAAAAATAGCAGTTGGGGAACTTAAGGGAGCTCATTGCCTTTTGTCAAAAGGGACTGGAAAGTGTTAGAAATTGCTTAATGTTCACATATAATATCTGCACTTAAATATTGCTGCAGGGCATGTATGTCGCCTTCAGGCAATGACTCCCCCAGCTCATCCCCACACCAAAACTTGCTTCACTCCCAACTCTCCAGCCATGCTGCTTGTGAGGCTTTTGTTTCTGCCATCAGTATTCAAGCTGAATACAAATACTACCGGAGGCCGCGTGGTGCCATTCTCCCGGGCCCAAGTGCGTACACTTTTGCAGGGAATAGAAACTTAGAATGCAAACCTAGCCAGAGTTCTCAGTGCCAGGAGGACCCAAGTCCTCTCACCTGCATTCCTTCCCCCTCCTAGCTTTGGAAATAAAAGATCCTGTCTGTGTAGGAAGTGCCATTAAACCATCCTTTCCCCTCCCTCCCTCCTTTCTTCCACCTTGGCTTGGCTTACTGGTACTTGAAGGATAGATGGCCTTTGTTGCTGTTACAGTAGAAGGAGAGAGCCAGTGTAGAATAGTGTTAGACTACAACCCTGGAGACCAGAGTTCAATTCTCCACTCAGCCATGGAAATCCACTGGATGTGCTTGGGCATGTCACACACTCTCAGCCCCAGAAAACCCCATGATAGGTTTGCCTTACGGTTGCCATAAGTTGGAAATGACTTGAAGTCACAACACCACCACCACCAACATAGAGTAATGCCCAATAAAATAGCAAACATGCCTCCATATTTCCAACTTAACTGTTGGCATCTTGCACCTTCACAGTTGACTACTATTAGGTGTGCTTCAGCCTTTAACAGTTTTTAAACATAGGCACACAAATGCCACTAGTGCTCGGAAGCCATCAAAAGGAACTAATATATGCACTGGTGGCAATACCTCCTGCCCCCCTCCCTTGCTGTCTTTCGTTGAAACAGCTCAAAATCCGTGCTTTGGGATGCTTAAGGAGCAGGGGTTTACCAGAAAATCGCATCATTCATTGGCCTGATTTCTATCCATGCTGGCACATCTTGGAAGGGCACAACCTTATTTTCCCCCCACTTCAAATACATATGATTAAATTTCTTGGTGGTGAAGTACAGGTGATCTAGAAATTTGAACCAAGGGAAAAAAAACACTCCATTCAACAGCTTCACTGCAGCAGAAGAAGTGGATTAATATCCGGCAAAGGTCATGCTAAAATAAACCAGTGAGACTCATGGTGCCGTTGGATACCTTCTCCCTCATCCAATATTCTTCTTCCATTTCATACTGAGAGAAGGGGAGCCCCAAGGGTTTGTGGGGGCCCTGGTAACTGAACCAATGGAATACCCAAGCAGCAACCTTAATTGGAGTCAATCGTTTCCCTCCTATTCTTAATATCTTTCCAACACACCATTTGAATTCACTGTGCCCAGTAAATTCATTGCTTGAGCTCCTCCCACATCTCGATTTAAGAGCTCAAATCCACAAAAGGTGAGGTTTTTGTGATATATTTCATACCCTGTAGCAGCCATGCAGGTTCTCTCTCACACAGCCTCACTTCAGAGTCAGTCATGAATCAGATTGCACCCAGTCAATGTATTCAATCAGGCATTCTTGCAGCCATTATTGCCTTACTTCATTCTCTGCCAGGCCTTTTTTAGCCTAGTGACTTTAAAGTTTGGATATATCATACCTTAAGGCAGGTTGTGAAAAGTGTTTATTACTTCATATAAAGTCACCAAAAATGCAAACAAAAAAAAAGAGAGAGAGAAAGAGAGAGAGACCACTGCCGAACTAGACTGTTATAGCACTATTATTCCACTTTCAACGTCCTATGGAATCCTGGGGTTTGCAGTTTAGGGAGGAGCCAGTCAGCCCCTCCCGAAACTGCAAACCCCAGGATTCCATAGGATGTTGAAAGTGGAATAATAGTGCTATAACAATCTAGTGTGGAAATGGCTAGAGAGAGAAAGAGCACACACACATGCAATACAAACACAGCTTTGTGTGATAAAGCTCCAAAACATGAAAAAAATGTTCTGTGCACGTTCTTAGAGTACATACAGCTTGTTCATTCTGTTGGTTATTTCAGAGTGATATAACTGCATGCTGTCAGTTCAGTAAGTTTCAAAAAGATTTTTGGATCAAGAGTGATCTGCCAAATAAATTTCCAATACTGTGGGGAAAAACTCAAAGATGTTTTTATTGCCTTCCCACAACATATTTGCTTGAGTGCAGATTCAGCAAGATAGTTTCTTTGACAAAATCCCAGAACAGAGTTGATATTGTGACAGGAGGAGACCTCTGATTGTCATTGTCTAATTTGGCGTCCAATATCATGAAACTTACAGAAGAGCACCAGCCTCAAGGATTACATTAGGCCCGATAGATGTTTAATTTCATACAGTCTTTTAAAGTTTTGTCCAGTATACGTTAGAATGTTCAAGGTTTTTCTGGTGTTCAATAATAATTTTCAGTCTATCTGTTTGTGTTGTATCCCGGTTTGACCGGGGCTGGGGTCTGGAACCTGAGAAGAGTTCCTAAGGGGCTCTGGCTAAAAAAACAGCTGAGAATGTCTGCCCTAGACCATTCTTTATCTAGCCCACCCCCACCTCCAAAAAGGGTGGCTACTTCTCCTCAATGACTCCAAGAGTAGCGATTCAGCATCTGAAAAGGTCCCAGGCTGTTTGGCTGATGGCTCTGTTACTAAAAGGTGGCAACTCTATTCTCAATTTTCCCAGCAGCCTCATTTGCAGCTCTCCGGGTGTAACTGAGGAAATCTAGGTGTGAACCTATGCTGGGGATAGGAAAAATTCCATAACATCTAGAGGATGTTGTCAGGCTGCTATGAAAACTGACCATCCCACAGTAATGGCGCCATTGATTGCACCTGATTTAATATTTTTTTATACTCAGGAGTGGACTTCCACTCACTTCTGGTTTGTTTTTTGGGAGGGGGATTTTTAGCCATCTTTCCCTGTATGTTTTCCCCAAGGGTTCCAGGGCAAGAAATTTGGCCCGGTTTACTGTCCACCCCTGTTTTTCATATATAGAGGTACAGAAATGTTTGTAAATTAAAGTTTAAATGAATTTAATCATGCATACTCCTCAAAGCCAGAAGACACCTGTGAGTTTTCAAGGCTACAGAATGTTGAGGGAACCCTGCTAAACCAAGAGAAGCAGATGGCACTTCAGGAGTGGTCTTGTCAAGGGGATGGGATGCCCATTCCAGAGGGGTTTGCCCGATACATTTCTCCAGTGACAGGTGAGGACCTTTCCTGCCAGCTTCTCAGCTTTAAAACTTTTTTAGGGGGGGGGAACCTGAAGGTCTTTTGGTGTTCTATTGATCCTGTGACATTTTAAGAGTTTAAGATTTGTGACATTTCTGATGATGCTGGTTGATGATATTTGTTTTATTCACTGCTGCTGGTTTTTACATTCTCTGTAGATTTTATTGTCTTATTGATTTATCCTTTAATCTATCAGTTTCTTTTATCGTCAGTTATCCCAGAAAAGTTTTGTTGGTGGGTGGAATATACATGGCATTAGATAGATAGATAGATAGATAGATAGATAGATAGATAGATAGATATTTTTTACCTTCCAAGTGGGAAAGTATAGCTGACACACACAAAATCAGGCACCTCCTGGGAATCAAAATAGACCTATCAGGAGCCCTGTCCCACTACTAGCTTTGGAATTGACAGAGAGCAGATGAAAATCACAAGGCCTTCTTCTTGCTTCAGGACAGGTCCTTTGGGTACTTCATTTAAGGGAGGGGGGCTCTTCTGTCCCGCCCCCTCAGTTTTTATTTTTCTCTTCCTCTGTCTTTCTACCATACAGATACACTCCTGGCTGTCTTCTGTCCACCATCACCACCATCTCTGCCCAACGGCTCTTTCTGGATGGAATTACAGGAAAAGAACAAGTCCCACATCCTCAAGGTCTGTTGAGTTACTTGACAAACACATTTTCCCCCAGGGTGTCAGAGACTGGCACCATCTTTGTGCCCATCAGCTACAATGGTTTCTTTCTTTCCTGGGGAGCCTTTGCAGACAGACAGACAATGGTTACAGACTGGCACTGGTCCATGGACCAACGCTTTGAGTAGCACTGCCCTAGGAATCTGTGAGAATTAGTCATTCAAATCAGGGCAGTG
The DNA here is from genome assembly GCA_948474755.1 of Ctenosaura bakeri. NCBI lineage: Eukaryota > Metazoa > Chordata > Lepidosauria > Squamata > Iguanidae > Ctenosaura > Ctenosaura bakeri. Next base: position 179,158 of record CAOLHI010001117.1, read on the forward strand.
TTCTCTCAGGTGGGCCAGGCAGAAACTTTTGAGCAGCCCCATTGAGGTAGTACACTATCGTCTTGCATACAAAATTGTATTTGGGGTGCATCCCTTAATGAAAACAGTTTTTACTCATTTCTGATTGCACTCATCCATTTGTTTGCAATTCAGATTTGTAAGAGAGTTCAATTTATGCATCCCCAAGAGTGTGCCAAACAAAAGTGTTTTATGGTTTTATTTAATCTTCCTTTGCAAATGTTCTCCCTGTACATGACTCACTGGAGGTGGAGGGGGAGCTATCGCCTCTCTGGGATATCAGTTCATGATATTGCAACAAGAACACACCCAAAGGATTCTTTATTCTTCTGTGTCTGTGAGCGGAAGATCTCCCATAACAATCCATAGGAAAATATAACACCCAGTCTGGTTGCCACAACCAGTACCAACCTTTGGCTTTTTGGGAAGGCCTTTCTCTCCTCCTTCCCCACCCCATCATTGTCCATCCCACCTTCTGGAAGACCACCCAGAGGAGGAAGTTTTGAAGCCCATTATAAGAGGTAAAATAAAGAGTTATTGCTGGTTGCATACATTTATCATCACAGCCCAGTGTATGGCAGTTGGAAATTCAAGGCCTCCGACTAGTGACCATTGCCAGATTCTAGGCCATTTCACATGACATAGTTTTGGATCTATTATCCCACTTTAACTGCCATGGCTGCCTTCTTTGATCAGAGGCCCCAGAGGAGAATTCTCTGGCTAAGGATTCTGAAGGCCCCTCCCTCAATGAACAGTTCCAGAAGCAGTCCATAGGAATGCATAAGTAGTTGGGGCTGGGGCTGCCTGGGGCATTTGGCCTTCTAAGGACCTTCGTGAGGAGAAGGAGTGTGTGCATTCAAGCCGGCTGCACTTGAATGTTACTGATGCTTTTTCTACCAGCGGAGTAATTGTGTTCCTGATTTGGAAGTCCCACTTTATTCTCCCCTTGTTACACAAAAAGGTGACTGATTCCAGGGAGCTACTTGCAACTGGTTACTGTTAAGTGCTGCTGTTTGACAGGATGACCTGCAGTCATGTGTTTGAAAAAGAGGATCTCGGTGCCCTGCAAACAGAGACTTTTGCTGGTGTGAACTTTTCCACTGGAGAGGCCACAAGGGCAAAAATACATCTGATATAAGAGTTCCATTTGGCCTAAATATACCAAAAGCACCAGATCCCAGCTGATTATGGAAACTAAGCAGGATCAACCCTAGTCAGTACATGGATGGGAGACCACCACTGAATACCAGGTGCTGAAGACTATATTTCAGAGAAAGGAAGTGCCAAAAGCACCTCTGAGTACTCCTTGCCAAGGAAAACTCTATGAAATTCATGGTGGCACCATAAATCAACAAGGAACTTGAAGGCACATACATATAGGGATTCCATTTGGAAGCTGAGAGAGAGGGGTGCTGGGGCTCCACCTCCTGGGAACACACCCCAAGGCAGAATCTGCTGTTGGACCATCAGACAAGGCAGGAGCAGCCTGGGAAATACTCAGAGGTTGTTTTGCCAGTCCTCTTCTCCACCTCCCCAGCTTTCAGCTGACCAGACAGAAACAGACATCTACCATTATTCTTGTCCAAATGGTAGTTTTAGGGAATGTAAGAGGCAAACTGAAGGCCCAGCCTTGTGGACTGAAGTGTATGAAGTACAGGGAATATACTGGATTATGGGATTCTGCTTGGTATATGATACAATGGGTGACTGTGGACCTATAACAGGAAAAGCAAGCCCTACAAGCCATGTTTCTACCCCAGGCATCAAGGAACCAGTTTTCCACCCTGGAAAAACAGAACCGTCCCCCCTGTAAAAAAACCCTGGAAAGTCAGAAGTTAATTTTCAGTCGCACATAAACAGACACAGACACCCACACATTTATTGGCATCTTGCATCTTGTTTTTAAGGAGAATGACCACTGACAGAGATGTACAAAGGGGAAAATGTATATTTTCCATTCAATAAAAGAGGGGTGTGGAACTAGAATGGGGATCACAGAGAGACTCCAGGGTCCAGAAAAATAACAGTGCGGCATGATTCCCATCACTGCCCAGCAACACGAGCAGCAATCTCAGCTTTGGTGGCAGTGAGTGACTCCTGCCAGGTTGGTTCCATTTATTGATCCAACATTGTGTCCTTGTTTTTAATTAGTTGGGGTGGGTGGATGAACCATGGTCCTTGCTTTTGGGGAGCAATCATTCTAATTATAACTTTTGCTTCAGATTTTTCTTTTCCTACCCAACGAACTACTATAATGGGGTGTATTTTTGGAGGAAGGAGTTGGCAGTTCAGGCAGAGTTCTTGACTCATAAGCTATTATAAACCACAGCTTTCACAGATGTGCCTGGACCTTTGCAAGGCAAAATATTAATGCTACAAAGACGGGAAGATGCAAGATGGGGGCCATTCAATTATAGCTTTCGCCTAGAAGGGTTTGGAGGGTGAGGGGATCTCAGATGTTTAGACAGGACCTCTAAAAAAAAAAGTTAACAGAAAAATCTTATCCTTTGCTGTTCCTTCTGGGAGTTACCTAGTTCACTGATGGATCTTTAAGGCAAGAAGATAACGGGAACAGTTCATAGGCAATCTGAAAATAAGGAGTTTGCCCTAAGCCAGTGGTGGAGGGACTAAGGAGACATACAGAAGAGGAGGCAATTAAATCTGTGAGAGAGCCTGGCCGGGAGCACCTGGAGGCTCCAGCAAGGTGATCAGAGTTGCCATCCAGATAGGTCAGAGCTAATGAGCTTTATGCCACCGAGATAAGTCAGAGCTGTGGGACCTGGGTGGCGGGGGAGGAGAACTCCTCTGTGGACTGTTGACATCCCATGCTCGGTGCTGTAGAAGGGGAGGTCAGCAAGCATCCCTCAGCACAAATTGATGTGTGGTAGGTAGAGCTGGAAGCCTATGAGCATCGGCTTCTCAGCCTCCATCCTAGGATAAACTGGCACATACCTGGCAGGAGATTGCGGACTGCTAGCTGGTCTCACCTACAACCAGTGAATTACTCCCACTTTTAGTACAGACTGGCGGTAGATCCTGTTAGTACTGTTGTGGTCTGAGTTTCATCCCATACTGTGCACCTGGCTTCCTATTCTAGGTGTGGGTGGGAAAGTCCTGGCCACATCTGAGTTGGCTCCTGTTCCTCTAAGAAGCACACAAGATGCAGAATATCACCAGGGCAAAGTCACACCATCCAGGGTGCTTCCTATGTGATTCTTCATGCTAGAAGAGCCATTATCACCATATACACTCATTTGCCTATGTCACTTCAGCATAGCTTGAATATCCTCTGGTGGAGTTACATTATGCCACCCCTCTAGCTGAATACCAATGTTGCACGACATATGTCAATCAGTGGTCAGTGCGCAGGGCTGCCGACCCATTGTGCACTTGCAACGTTCAATGTGCAAAACCAGGAAATAAATGGATATTTGCATGCTATTCTGCATACTTTAATGGCTTAGTGGATGACCCCTTCTGCTTATGCTGCTGTCAGCTGGATATGAACCTGGCACCTCGTCCAAAAATACCACAACTTGTGTGTCAGTGTTTGTCACTAACTGAATACTAACCACTGAGGTTCTTGTGAATTTTACTTACCACAGTACTTCCCTGAGTATCCGTTCACACAACTATTCTTCAGTCATATTATACGATTATCTATCAGTGTGGTTGAAATGCCGCCTGACTTCTAAATATGTACATTCACGATGCAAAGCAACTGGAACAAGGTGTGTGGACAAAAAAATAGCAAGTCAGAATTCACAACTGCTTATAGCCAGGCCTGCTCTTTTCAGCCACGGTTTCTAGCTTGCTTTCCCTGCACTCAAACATCATTTCACCAAAATGAAAAATAAAATATAGACAAGCAAACAAATTTCCACACGAGGCTGTTATAGCGCGATGATTGCACTTTCAACCTCCTCTGGAATCCTGGGGTGTGCAGTTTCGGAGGGGCCGGCCGGCCCCTCCCGAAACTGCACACCCCAGGATTCCAGAGGAGGTTGAAAGTGCAATCATCGCGCTATAACAGCCTCGTGTGGAAACGGTTAGAAAAGAAAGCCGAAGGAGAGAGGGAAGAGGCACCACGGAAATAAACTCTGAGAATGGGATGTAAATTTCTTTTGCAAGATTTCTAGACAACCGGACGGCCTGCCTTCTGGATCCTGGCCGCCTTCGGCTCCTTCCGTGCCGCCGAGCCGCCCGCGACGCCGGAGCGTTTTCGGGCGCGTTGGCCGGGCGAGCGGCGGGGCGGCCGGCGGGGCTTAATCGGCTCAGGGCGGCGTAATCCTGTTTGGCCCATTGTGAGGCAGGCAGCCGCAGAGAGCCCAAACGAGCAGGGCCGGGGCCGGGGGAAGGAGTGGCGGCCCCGCCACAAAGCCCGAGGGCTGGAGCCGAGACAAAAGCCGTCGAGGGGGGAAGAGGAGGCGAATCAAGAGATTAGCGCGCCCTACGGCCCCGGCGCAGCGGGGGGAAAGAGCCGCCGCCGCCACACCCCGGACCCTCCCGGACCCCCATCCGCTCCGTGGGCTTCCCCGGGACCGGCTCTCCCTCACCGGCTCCTTCTCCTAAGTCCCGGTGGGGGGGGGCGCTTTCTCAGCCAAGGGACCGAGGGGGCAGAGCGGCTCCCCCATCTTCCCCAAATCAGGGGGGCTGTATTGGTGGCTCGACGGCGGGGACAGGGGAGCGAGCGAGCCCGGGCCCGAGCCCGTTTCCCCGCGGTGTGGCCGTCGTAGGAAGCCACGCGGGGACGGGCGACATCCGTGGAGGATCTTGGCTTTGGGGCGGCACGGGGGAGAGCGCTTTCTCGTCCTTTCCAGCAGTGCTGGGGCAGGGAGGGCGACAATAGTCCCGGGATCTGGTCCCCTATTTGTAACCACTGGGCTGTCCCTGTTGCTTTCTTTCCTGGCAGCTCTCTGTAGGCTGTCAGCTGCGGGACCATCACTGGCCCAGAGTCCCCACCTTGAGTGGCTTTTAAAAACTGGGCATTACCCGCAACCGAGGGTTTCAGTGCGAGCCCCCTGGCTGCTCCCGGCACAGATGGCACAGGGTCGCTCTGGGCACTCCCCTGGACGGCTGGGGAGCTTTGGGCAGCGTTGGGAGAGAGGCGCCCTTGGAGAACAGGGGAGCCCCCGGGCTTGGGAGGTGTCGGAGGAGGAGCTGCTTTGGGGGAAGAAGAAGGGCTGGGGGGCGAAGGCGTCCTTTTGCCCCTCCTTGACTCCCCGTTCCTCTGTCCCAGATAAGAGGCGCTTGGTTTTGAAACGGCCTCTTGGTTGCAACATTTGCAACTTTTGCAATTTTTTTCTGAAGTCGACAACAGAAGAGACAAGGAAGGAAACAGGCGAAAGCAATGAGAAAACCTCTGCAAACCACTCTGAGCACTCATTAATTAATTAATAACAACGGTTCTCTATTCGTCGGCTATTGGACGCTAGTCTACAAACAGTTTTGCCCCGTTCCCTCCCTCCGAAGGGCCAAAGGCGCCCTTTGCTCACTGGAATAAGAAGCGCGAAGAAGAAAGGAGGCGAACAAATTGGCTTGACAAGCAGCCTGTGTTTTTGGGAGGTCCGGATTAGTGAGAAAGGCCAAGGGGCCCGGAACAGGGGCTTCCCCGACGGCGCTGCTCTTTTCCGGCCTCTAAGGCCGTTTCCCCACTCGCCTGTTATAACGCTATTATTCCACTTTCCACATCCTCTGGAGTCCTGGGGTTTGCAGTTGAGGGAGGGACCCAGCCAGTCCCCTCGCTAAATTGCAAACCCCGGGATTCCATAGGATGCTGGAATAGCAGCGCTATAAAAGGCTAGTGTGGAAATGGCCTAAGTGAGGAAGAGGTCAGTGGGACTCGAGAGCTTGCGCCGACCAAGGCAGTGAAACAGGGCAAGAATGTTTTTAAAAAATAGTAATAAAGCCGTATTTTGTGGAAGGGTTAATAGCCCCAAAGAGAAGAGCGGCCTTGGCTTGGGGGGGGGTCTTGACTCTCTGCGCTGGTTCAGACCTGGGGAAGGAAGGGAAGGACCCTCCACAGCGGGTCAGAAGCCCGCACTGCCCGTTTCCTTCTTTTCGACCTTCCTGGGGCCGCCGTCGGTCGGAGGGAAGTCCAGCAGGGGACGGCGGCGAGGAGGAGGAGGAGGAGGATGGCTCGGGGGGGGGGACGGGAAGCCTCGACGGCAGTTTCTTGCCCGCGCTCGCTCCGGAGTGGTTCAAACAGGCAATCAATTTTTACGATGCAATTTATAATTCATACAGGTTGTCTCCCTACATATGGTGTTGCTTTTGTGTGTCAATGTTTCAGGTGCTTTATTACTGTGACAGTTTGATTTGCATTCACGTTCCGTTACCCGGCTCATCTTTCTCGTGTTTACACCAGAAGAGCCGCGTATGAAGATTGATCTCGCGGGGGCTGCCCTGCTCGCGGGAGCGCGCACCCCGACTTCTCTGGGAGCGCGCCCGGGGGCGGAGGAATGCCTGTCCCCGAGGGGGGCCTGCCGCCTCTCCCCTGCTCCGCCCTCGGAGGGCCTTTGCCCCCGACGGGCTCGTGGAAAGGGCCGGCGGGGGGGGGCCGGGAAGGACAGCCCCTCCGCGCCTCTACTCCGCAGCAAGGCCCGCGCGCTCCGGCAGGCGGACTCCAAGCGCTGCGGCCCCGACGTCGCCTCGGCTTCCTCCTGGCGGGCGATTGGGAAGCGGGTTTCCCGACGGGCGTGTTCTGAAACGCCGCAGCAGCCCCCAGCCCTCAGCCCCCGGCGGGAGAGCTGGCCCGGCAACAGGCACACCCGCCTGTTTAAGGACGTCCAAGATAGGAGGGGGACCCCTGGCCGGGCCTGCAGCCGCCCTCCTCCAGCCCCGTTTTCTCCCAGAGCCTGCAGGGCTGGCCGCGCCCCCTCGCACCCGGGCTCCGGAGTCGCTTTTATTTATTTATTATTTATTTATTATTATTTATTTGTATCCCGCCTCTCCATATGGACCGAGGCAGCAAACAACTTACAAATAGCATGTATTTGGATACATGCCCTCAACAAGCTGGGTACTCATTTTACCGACCTGCGCAAGGATGGAAGGCTGAGTCAACCTGGAGCCCGGCAGGACCCAACTCACAACCTTGTGGCTTGCAGTACTCCGCCGGCTCCCCTGCCAGCCCGCCTGCGGGAAGGAGCCCCCCCCCGGCGCCGGCCTCCTCCTCCGCCCGGTCCTCGGAACCGCGGAGGCCGCGGCTGGCAAGGGGGAGTCCAGTTTGCTCCGTCGGGAGAGCCTCGCAGGAGTCCGGGCTCCCCTTTCCCGTCCTGCCTGGGTGGGGAAGGAACAGGAGGGATGGCCCCAGGTATCTGTCTGCCCGAAGCGATGCAGGACGCTTTCCCAAGGTCCCTGTGCAGCCTTCCCGTGGGCGACCAGGAAACCGGGGGTTCTTCTTGTGGGGCTTTCGAATTAAGGTGTACCTAACACAGTACTGAGTGTGGTTTTTGTTTTTGTTTTCTTCCCTTCTTCTTCTTCTCTCTCTCTCTCTTTTTTTGCAAAATGTGCGGACGTCAGAAGGATCTTGCCCCTGCCCTTCTCTGAGGCTGAGAGAGTGGACCTTACCCAACGATACCTAGGGTTTCCACGACCCAGCGGGAATTCGAACCCTGGTCTCCAGATTCCTAGCTCGACAGTGAAACCACTGCGCCACGCTGGCTCTGTGAGGCAAAACGGGGCGAGAGGGCAGCCCCACAAGCCTTTTCCTCCCTTTCTGGCAATAAAAAACATCATCGCAACGAATGGAATCATTTGCTGCTCTTTTATTAAGATCGTTGCCACGGGCGGCAAGGGCCCCCCTTGCCCCCCTTTGGCCGGAGACAGCTCTGCCGTTTTGGAGGGCACCCTCTTCGGGGGAGGGGGGACCTCCATATCGGGCTGGCCTTTTCAGCTTCCTCAGCGGCTCCCTCCGTTTGCCCCAAAGGAAGGAAAGGCCGTGGCGGAGCAGAGGCCAGGGCGGGTCACGCCCGCTAGTCTCCCCATCCCCGGTCACCAAGGGGCCCCCGTCCTCCTCTGAGCTGGGGGGGCGCTTAGAAATGGGACGAGGCTGAAGGAACTGCCCCATCACAGCCGAAATAATTAAACCAATTAAACCAACGCAAACAGAAGCAAGAGAGGAGAGAGTTTTGGAGTTGCTGGGGGAGAGGAGACGGCTGGGGTTTCCCTCTGCCCTCCTCCAGCTGTTCCCCCCGGAGGATGTGGCCGCAGTGGAGCTCCGTCTGGGGGCTTCGCCGCTGTCACCAGGGCCGAGAACCCCTCTGGAGGGGGAGGTGGGGGGCGGGATGGGTGGGAAATCTTCCTCCTCGGCTGCCGGGGAACTCGGAGGCGAGGGAGTCTGGGGGGCGACGTGAAGAGGCACGTGCGCGCGGGGGGTCTCGCTTAGAGAACCTCCCTCCCTCATTCATCCTTTCCTTCTTCGCTCATTCAACCTTCCCCCGAGAGCTCAATAGGCAAGCGATGGTGACTGACAGCAGACCCCCCTCCGCGCCTCCCGAGTGCCTCATTGGAGGGGGACCCGAATGCGAGGGCAGGTCGAAATCGAGTCCCCCGCCCCGTCTCTTCCGACCCCCTCCCTCCTTGCCGGCGGGACTTTGCTGGCCCTTTCCGCCCGGTCCCAGACAAACAGTGCGTGGCTACCGGGCGAGCGTCAGCTCCTCTCCCTCCCGACTCTGGATCTCTGCGCCCTCGAAAACCTGCATTTGAAAAGTTGGGGCTGTTGGGGTTTCCCCCGTTTTCCCTCCTCTTCAAAGAGGAACACATTAATTTTTTTTCCTGCCTTCCTCTGTTTTGTGTTTTTTAAATGTACGGTTTGGCGTCGCAGAGCTGCGTTGAAACAGCCCCACAAATAGCGATCGGGGTTGTTTCAGGCACGTACGCAACACACACACACACGCACGCACACCCCACCTGGTCTTTCCCGCCCCGCGTAAAAGGGAGGCAGGCGTGGGTCGGTTGGCCGGAGACGGGGCGCTGCGGAGGCCAACTTCGCCCGCCCTTTGGGCCCCCGCTTCCTGGGACGGGACCGCGGGCTTTGTAAAACGATGTGATGTGCAGATGTAAGTGAAATTTATTGTAACAACAAATATAGGGATGTCAAAGCCCGGCTCTGGATTAAAGCAGGCAGCCAAAGGGGGGAAGTGTATTAATTTCCAACAGCATCAGAGGCCAGTGTCTATTAGCGCGAGCTATTCTTCAGGCCCCCCCATCAGAATTAATCATTGGGAGTTAATTTGAAGCGCAGACAAGTTGCTGTTAATTTAGTGCGGGGAGGATGGGATGGAATAAAAAGCCGAGGTGCCGGCCAAGCCTCTCGGGGCTCATTAATCAGCGAGCTGAGACGGCCTGGCTTGATTACAATTTGCAAAAAAATTCATTAGAGCTTGGGCGATTGACAATTTTTCTCTCTGCCTGTGATCTGACTCATTAGGCAGCCAAATGAAAGCCATGATGGTGATGATGACAGCGATCAACCCCCCCCCCGACTTGTTTATCTTCCTGGCTTCTGCCTCGGCCTCGGGGGCGCCCACGCCGGGCTTGGCCTGACCTCGGCGGGAGGGAGGGAGGGAGGCGACCGGCCCCTCACAGACCCCCCACCCCACCCCCTGCTCTGCCCGGTCCACTCAGATTAGCCGAGTCCCCGTGTCTCCTCGCTCGCACACAACACACGTCTGGTTTCCTCTACTGCGTGCGCTCTTCCCCCAGACGCCCACGCGAGCACGGGTTTTCTCCCCACACCCCACGCTGTTTGGCTGACAAGGAAACTCTTCCCTTGGTTTGGCGGTACTGTGTGTATTTATTAAAAAAATAAAATAAAGGAAAGACCGAGTTGTTTGCGAAGCTGCAAACAGCAAAGGTCACTATTTCTCTTTTCTTTTTGGGAGTCGGGGGGCGCGCCCGCTGAGAAAGTCCTGCCTGAAGAAACAGCACGAAAGCATCCTGTCTTGCATCCCGGCCGGGCAAATCGGCTTTATTTTTCCTTCTCTTGCAAAGTATAGGACCAAACTCGGGCGCGGATTTCTGCAGAAGGGTTTTAATGCGCTCTCCTCCTCCTCCTCCTCCTCCTCCTCCTCCTCCTCCTCTCTACTGGAAGGGGCGGCTCTGAACCAACCACAACTGAGCTTCGCTGGGCTCGTGTGAGGCGACAGACACGTGTCAACTCAGCCAGAGAGAGAGGTTCCACGCCGGCTCTCCGGAAATCTCACGCCGGGAGCCCGGGTGGAACCGACGTGGCCGCCGAGTCTCGCTTCGGTGCCGGACCTTTTGCGGGCGGGCACCTTGGCACCGACGCCGACGGGCTCGCTCCGCCGCTGCTCCCGGTGCGCCTCGGCTCCGGCCAGGAATTACGTCCCTCCGAAGGCGGAGTGGTCTCCGGCCCCGCCGGCGGGTCTCTGCTGGTGCGGCTTGTCCAAGAACAGGGCTGGACGGCGGGACCTCTTCTGCCTCACATCGGTCATTAAAAACCCAGAAAATAATAATAATAATAATAATAATAATAATAATAATAATAATAATAATAATAGTAGTAGTAGTAGTAGTAGTAGTAATATAGTAGTAGTAGTAGTAGTAGTATTGGCCATTATTATTATTCATTATTGGCCATTTTCACAGTAGGCTGTTATAACGCTGTGATTCTGCTTTCAAAATCTTATGGAATCCCGGGGCCCTCCCGAAACTGCACACCTCAGGATTCGATAGGATGTTGAAAGTGGAATCATAGCGCTGTAACAGCCTACTGTGAAAATGGCCAATAATGAATAATAATAATGGCCAATAATAAATAAAAGTAATTTTAAATTCTGTCCTTAACAGAAAATTCTCCGATTATTCTTGTGACTGTTATGTTAACAGGAAAAACTCGTCTTATTATTATTATCATCTCATCATCACATCATGGTCATTTATTCGCAAGTGACCTTTTTGGTGAAAGAAAAACGGGAGGAACGGGAGTTGAGCGGCCTTTTCCGCCCGCGGCGGCACCTCCAGCCGGCCCCGAACCCACGGAAAGGAGGCGAGGGACGGGGTCCCTCCACCCCTGGCGTTGGCCACCAGCCGCCTCCACCTTTTCGCCAGCGCTCAATCGACCCGCTTCTCTGGAGGGCACACGGCTGGATTTTAGATTTCTCCTTGGTTTGTTCAAATTCCGTTTTTAATTTTATTTTCGGTGCCAACGGTCACTGCAACTGGACGAATTAAAGTGCTTAAAATCTCTGGTCCACCTCGCCACGCCTTGCGCCGCAGTCAGCAGGAGGACAGGTAGTTCTTCGCTTGTCCGCCCCCCCCCGCTCCGCCGGACTTTTGAAAAATAACTCTCCCCGGTTCCTTTGCCCCCTCCTCCTCCGCCGTCCCCCCCGGAGCTCCCGAGGGCGAGGCCCTCCGGGCTTCCTGGGACGGCTGGGCAGGGGGCAGGGCGGGAGGGGGACTGGCTGACCTCTGGGGCAGCCCAGCGGCGCCCAGGCGATGACCCTCTCGGCTTTTCCTGGAGTTGAGTTTTTCTCCCACGCAGAACCCGCAAAGATGGAGGGCGCGGGCGTGTGGGTCATTTTGCCCCCTTTCTTCTAGAGCTCGGACCCTCCTCCTCCTCCTCAGAGTTTCCTGGTGGGCCAGGGACTTCCTGCCATCGGGGGAGGCACTGCCCCACCTCTTCCCAGAGCCCCCGCCCGCCCCACTCTTAGCATAGACGGCACAAGATCTCAAAGTGGTCCTCCCGCTCGATCCGGAGTGATACTCACCCCTCTCCGGGAGGCGGAGGACAAAGCGCTCTGAGAAACCCTGGTCTCCCGGAGTCCTACTGTGACCATTAGGACTTCGGAAGACTAGGGTTTCCAATCCCCGATTGGCCGTGGAAACCCCCTGAGTGGCCTTAGGAAAATCTCTCTCTCAGCCTCAGAGGAAGGCAAGGGCAAAACCCCTTCTGAACAAATTCTGCCACGAAAACTCCGAGAGAGGCTCGCCTTACGGCCGCCATAAACCAGAAATGCCTCCAAGGCAACAACCGACGCACATCATTCCCAGTATTGGCACCCTCCCTGCTGGCGGGAACTGGAAGAGGGAGCCCGTTTCCACACGGACACGCGTGGGCTGTGGGAGATCAGGCCCCTTGCTGCTGAGCGGGTTTCGAGGGCCCTTCTCAGCCCCCTAAACCCGAGTTCTACCCTGCCCTTTTCCTTGCCTGCGGAGAGGCGCGGGAGCCTTGGTCCTTTCCAGATCGGTTCTGCACGTCCCTCGTCTGCTCGACAGGCAGGTTTGAGGTCGGGCAAATCCCACTCCCTTTTCCTTCAGATCTCCATCGTCTTCCCGGAGGAATTTCGTGACCTCAGCCTCGACTCTTTCGCCCTGTCTCCTCGTAGCAACGACACTCGCAGCCGCTCCGAAAAGGCCGAGACTGCGCGCCCGGGCCCGCACCCGAGGGAAAGGCGCTTCCAGGGCGCACTTCTTAAGCAACCCCTCCTCTCCTGCCTCCCCAGCTGCCCCGAATTCGTAGTCACTTCGCCCGGCTTTTTCTCTTTTTCAGCTTTTTATTCACAACATCACTGTGTTTCGTTCTGTTTTTTCATAACTTAAAGGGGGGGGGGGAATGTAAACTACATTTGAAATAAATTAATTCAACACAATTGGGGGGGGGAAAGAACCGTACATCCCCAAAAACAAAAACAAGAAGGCAGGCAGGCAGGCAGGCTTGGGAAGTGGGCAATGAAATCTGACAGAAGGCTAGGCTTTAAAAGAAAAGAAAACGAAAAACAAAACAGAAATACGAGAATGAAAAAGAATGGAGCGTGAGAGGGAGGGAAGGAAGGAAAGAAAGAAAGAGAGAGAGAGAAAGAAAGAAGGATGGAGGCAAGTCCGGGGAGTGGATGTACCTGAAGTATTTGCCTCCGTTGGAGAGACAAGAAAGAAAAGCAAGAAAGGAGAATAAGGAAAGGAAAGGGGGAAGTAGCAGCAGTACAAACTGAGCAGGTCTGTTTCTCCCCGTCTTCTCGATTTCTCTCTCAAAAGAAACAGGGAAAAGAAAGGCAAACCCAAAAAGAGAGGGGCGCGGGGCAGGGGGAGCCGAAGGAAAGCGGGGGAACGCGCCGGCGGCGTCCGGGGCGGCTGGAGGTCCTTCGGGAGCGTGAGAGGCGCCGCGGCCGCCTCCTTTGGTCCTGTCTCGCAGTCAAAAGGCCGCAGCTGAGACCCAGCCTTTGACATACATACGTACATACATACATACATTTTTATATATCTATATATATATATCTACAAAGTCCGGGCAGTCTAATAAATATGGAAAGCGATCCTCTCCGCAAACCTCCCGGCCCCGGCCGATGCGCCTTCTCCGACAGCCGGCGGCTGAGCACGTCCAGGCTCGGCTCTTCTCTCTCGGCAGCGAAGAGGAAAAAGACGGAGGCGCCCCCCCGCCCGCGCCCTGCCGACCCTCGGGTGGCGTCGCGGGGGTCCGCTGCCAACTTTTGCGCCGGGCAGGGGGCGGGCGGGGTGGGGCGAGAAAGCCGAGGAAGTCCGTCCGCCCGCCCCGCCGCCCTGGCCGCTCCTCAGGGTCGGGCCTGTTCCAGCTGCTGGTGTTGACTCCTGATGGCGAACCTGCTGACGTGCACGGGGATGGGGACCACGATCTTGGGGTTCCGGGAAGGCTCCCCGGTCTTGGAGTTGGCGTTGCCGGCTTTCACCCGTTTCCACTTGGCGCGCCGGTTCTGGAACCAGATCTTGACCTGGACCTCGCTGAGCTTGAGGGCGTGCGCGATCTGCGAGCGCTCCGTCAGCGAGAGGTACTTCTTGCAGTGGAACTCCTTCTCCAGCTCCAGGAGCTGCTCGCTGGTGAAGGCCGTCCGCCGCCGCCGGTTCTTCCCCGTCGAGGTGGTGCTGTTGGGGTTGGCCGAGGCGCCCGGGCCGCCCTCCTCCAGGCCGTGGCCCGCCGGGTCGTCCTCCTTGTGCGCCGCCTGGCCGGGCAGGTTGTCGTCGGAGCTGTAGTCGAGGTCGCTGTCCATGGAGAAGCTCTCCTCCTTGCCCTTCGCCTCCTCCTCCGCTTTGGCGTCCTCCTTGGCCGACGCTCCCCGGACGGACCCTGCGGGGAGGGCGCCCAGGGCGAAAGGGGAAGGTCGGGGTGGGGGTGGGGGGAGACACAAACAAACGCCACACCGCTGGTCAGTTTTCTTCAACAGCCCCAAAGGAGCGCCGCTCCCTACGTCCCCCTGTCCCCACAGCTCGTACTTTGAGGGCGCCGGGGCAAGTTTTTTTTTCCCGAGGGAGTTTCCAGTGAATCAAAGACACAACAGCAGGTGAGAGAAGAGGGGAAGCAGCCAGCCTCCTTTTTGAGCAGGAAACCTGTCCTGAGCACTGGGAACCGTTTCAAACAAGGCTTGGAGTCAAGGGCCATCTCCGCACCAGGCTGTGATAGCGCTATGACTCCACTCTCAACATCCTATGGAATCCTAGGGTTCGCAGCCTACAAACCTCAGGATTCCATAGGATGTTGAGAGTGGAACTATAGCTCTATAACAGCCCAGTGCGGAAACGGCCAAGGAGTGCTTCAGCCGCTTCTGAAACGAGGCCGAGCCGTCCCGCGTTAGTTCCACCACCCTGACCCAAAAGACGCACCGAATGAGTGGACTCTGGCAAGCAGAAACTGGCACCATGAGCCCAGCAGCTGGACCGAGGAGCCTCCAGAAGACGAAGGGCTTTACTGCGGCCTTTGCCCGGGGGGGGGCCGAGACTCCCGGGCGACTCAGAGGCACCCAGGGCCGCGCCACCACCCACCGGGCCGGTCTTGGAGGTGCTCCTCCAATCCCCCCCTCCGTGGCGGAGCGAGATTTCCTTGCAAGGCGCCCTCCTGCTCCGGCGCGGGGCGTTTGCACGGCCGGGGCGCCGGACGGAGAAGGGGGGCTGCCCGGTCTCCCCAAGGCAGAAGGGGAGGCGGGCCGGATCTGCAGGGAGCAGCTACCCTGTCAGTCAGCCCCCAAACCGCGGCGTCTGGGTCGTTGTCGCCGTTCGAATATGATTGTATGCCGGGGCCACAAAGGAGGCCGGGCGTCAAAGCTTTGGAGAGATGGGAACTCGGTAAAGAACTCGGCGTGAACGTCCCCCCGTCATACACACCCGCACGCGCCCTCCCAGTTCGTTCCGGAGGAGGCCCTGAGGAGGGGCGCCCATTCCTCCCCCCAGTCTCCCCCTCCTTCGCCTCTCCCCACCGAGCTTCCTCCCCCTGCCCGGCTCAAGGGAGAGGGGCCACCGATCTTCCCTCGGCCGGCAAGTTACTTCCCTCCGTCGCCCGGCTCTCGAAGCTGCCCCCCGCTGCCCCCGCTCTTCCCAGCCTCCTCCCGAGGAATCCCGACCAAATGGAATGACAAAAAGGTGCGGCATCAGCCTGGCTCGCCCAGCCTCCTTCCGCTTGTGGCCACCAGCCGGGACGGCCGGCTTTGGCGAGGCGACGGAGGGGCCGAAACGCGGGGAACGAGGCAGGAAGCGCCTTTTCCAGGCCCGGCGATCCTTTGTGGCCGGAATCCCCTGGCCCTCCCCCCCGGCCCAAAGGCAGGCCGACCAATCGGGGACCAACGCCCCCGCCCCCTCCTCCGCCCCCCCCGGGCCAGGCTCGCGGGTGGGGGCGCCCTGCGGGCCCCTTAGGCGGGGGCGGCGCGCAGGGGCCTCGCCACTTCCTTACTCACCGAGAGAGGCTTGCACCGCCTCCGAGGCCGCGAAGGCCAGCAGCGAGCCCTCCTTGGCCAGGAAGGCTTTGCCGTCTTCGGCCTCCGCCTGGACGCCGTCGGCCTTGTCGAAGTTGCCCTGGAGGGCCTGCGGGGCGAACTTTCGGGCCGCCTCCTGGTGCTGCGGCGAGGCCGAGAAGGTGCCCGGCAGGGTGGCCATGAGGGTGGAGGTGAGCGCCATGCCCTGCGCCAGGCTGGAGCAGAAGCCCGCGGGCAGGCCGGGCAGCGGGTGGTGGTGCGGGTGCGCGGGCGGCAGCGCCGGCTGGGCCAGGGCCGGGGGCGGCGGCGGCGGCGGGGGCGGCGGCGGCGGCGGGAGGACCACCGGCCGGTAGGGCATGAACATCGGGTAGCCCGTGTACACGAAGTGGCCCGGGCTGGGCTGGGGCGGGCTGCCGATGAGCGAGTCTATGCTGAAGGCGGTGCTGCTTCCCAGAGGGCGCGGCATCATCATGAGCGACGGCTGGAAGGCTGCACTCATAGAGGCGCTGCGGCGGGCCGGCGGAGCTGGGAGCCGGGTGGCGGCGAGGGCGAGAAGCGGCTGGACGGCGCGGCGGCGGCGTCAGCGTCAGGGCCGGGCGCTGGCCGGGGGCAAGGAGGAAGAGGAGGCGGCGGCGGCGGGGGAGGAGGCGCAGGAGGAGGAGGAGGAGGAGCTCAGGCAACGGGCGACGGCAGCGAGAGCAGGAGCCCGGGCTCGGCGGCGGCGGGCGGGAGACATCGGGGCGGGCTGTCGTGCGCCTGGATCCGACCCGACGCGCTCCTCCTCGCGGGGCCTGCCGCCCGCCTCCCCCTCGTCGGCCGCTTCCTCCGTCCCTACCCGGCTGGCTCCTCAGCGGTGCCGCCCCCTCCCCGCCGCCGCCGCCCGAGACCCTCCGAGAGCCCAGCGCCTCTCCGCTCCCCACCGGCTGGCGCCTTCCTTCCTGCCTGCCTGCCTGCCTTCCTTCCTCCTTTCTTTCCTCTCCCTCCCGGGCGCCGGCCGTACCTTTGAATCGCGCTCCTCTTTCTCATTCACATTTTGCCAGCCTTGGAACCTTCCCGGGCCCACGTGAGCGCTTCCCTCCCTCGCCATTGGCCGGCCGGTGCGGCGGGGGGAAGGGGGCGGGAGTTGGTGCGCGTTCCGGAGGGCCCGTGCGGGGCGGGGGAGAGAGACGCGGGGGAAGCGTGGAACTCTGCGCCCCGCCTCCCGCCCGCCCGCCCGCCCGCCTGCCTTCCGCGCGCAGAGGAGGGCGGAGGGACCCGGAGGGAGCGAGCGGGGCTGCGCTCTCCCTCCAGCGCCCGGGCTGGGATGGAGGGGCGCCGGGCTGCTTCCCGCACACGTGGACGCAAAGAGGGTTTTGAGTTGCAAAAGCGAGCCCCCGGGCTTCCTCCGCGCTCCCTCCCCCAGCCACCCAAAGCCGCACCGGGATCCTGCTCGTAGGGGAGAGGGCGGGGGGAGTCGCCCTTTCCCCCACATGACGGCTGCCCCAAGCGGTGCGCCTGCCCTGGTCCGCCGGTCCTCCTCCGGGCTTCTGTATGGGGACCGACGCCGGTGCGTCTCTGCTCCGCAATGCTTACCGGCTTCCAGAGATTTCAGCCCCTGAGTGCAATGACCACCTTCCTGATCGCCACCAACGATCACACCACTCCTGGTGTGGGCGCGCATGGTGGTGTTTGGATAAACACGGGTCAAACCTCCGTTGAGTTTCCCCACCTCCGTCGATTCTTCTCTTCCTCCCCGGTTCCCACCCTCGACGGCTCCGTCCCTTCGCATTTCCCAGTTCCTTAATCTTCCCCGCTTCCAGTTCCACCTTGGGTCTCGTCTTCACCACCATCGTTATCTCGGGCCATTTCCGCACGAGGCTGTGATAGCGCCATGAGTCTACTTTCAACCTCCTATGAAATCCTGGGGTTTGCAGTTTCGGGAGGGGTCCCTCCTGAAACTGCAAACCCCAGGATTCCATAGGAGGTTGAAAGTAGAATAATAGCGCTATAGCAGCCTCGTGCGGAAATGGTCTCATCAGCCATCTTTCGCTGCTGTTCCCTCCGGGGAGGCGAGCCCCCCGGGCGGTTCTGGAAGAGGGCGCCCAGTGGGGTCAGGGAGGTTCGGCCAATTTAGGAAGCGATCATTGGTCTTGGTCCGCCCGCCTCTCCGTCCTAAGACCGCGCTCGCCCCTCGTTCAGGGTTATTACGAGAAACGATCCGAGGATCAGCGGTGTGCCTTCCGAATGGTAAACGGGTGTTGTGTAAACTGCCTTTAGGTGGTAAAACGTTTGACGATCTGCGAAGGAAGGAGACATCAAGCGGTTCCCATCCAGGCGCGGGGGTGGGGGGTGGGGGGAGGGAGGGGAGCATTTAAACAGTCCCCGATTCTGCTCTGGCGATGGAAATTTAACGACCGCGTCAGGACAGGGCCTCTTTGGGGAGGCTGCTAACAAGATAACGATCAGAGAGAAAGGGAGGGGGCTCGTTATACGGGTAATGGGAATTTCTTTACTTGCGTAGTTAATTGGAAAATAAAGGCCGATCGATATTTATGACTGCTTCGATCCAACCTTTCTCTCCTCTCCCCCTCCCCCTCTCGCCTCCGCTGGCGCCTCCTGACTCCACGGCACCCTCAAGGATGCCTGACATGGGCCTTCCCCGCGCGGGGGATACCCGGCGCCCCTCCCGCCGGCCTCCTTCGACGGCTCCTTCTCAGTGCGCCCCAATATGACCTCTCGGGGGCATCCTCCCTCTCTCTCTCCCCCGCCTCCACGCCCAGCAGGCCTTGCGAGGCAAACGTGTTCCCTGGTGCGGCTCTCCTGGCCTGAAAGGCAGCCGGCCCTGGGCTGCAGACGTGGCAGGGGGTTGGCAGGCCGGGCTCGGGGAGGGGGCAGGAATTGGACCCGATCCCACCCCCTCCCCTTGTGACTGGGAGGTCTCTCGCGAGGTGGGATTCCTCCCCATCTTCCCCACGGTTGTCGATTCTCCGTCGCCCCTCCGCTCCTTCGTTTGCAGCGGGTTGACAACGACTTTTACGGGAAAAATAAAGAGCTGCCGAAAGGGCGGGTGTTTTCCGAGGGAAAGCGCTGCTGACAATAGAAAGGCGCCTCCAGATTTGGGGGTTTCCTTCACCCTCCCAAATATGTCGTTTTATTTCCCCCACCTCCGGGATGCTTCGGATTGGTACCCTCAGGACTTGCCCTTTGTGGAAGGAGTCCAGTGTGAAGACACTGAAAGAGAGACCCCCTCCACACATACTAACCGAGCCCCCCCCACCGGTGTAGGGCCGGGTCGCTTCTCGTCCGAGGTTGATCTGCTTAGCAAACGAGGGGAGCTGGTGAGGTTGTCGCTAGAAAGAAAAGAACGAACGAAAGAGGAGGAAAGCTAGAAAGGGTTCCTAGCGTTGGTTGGTGGTGATTAACCCAAATCGATCCCAGGCACCTTAAAAACTCTCCGCAGTGCGTTCAACGTGGGAGAAGGGCAGTTAATAAAAAGCCCCTCTCTCCGGCTTCCCACTTCCCTCCCGGGAGAGATTTATGGTCCGGGCTGGGAAGGGCGGCGAGGCGGGGAAGGCAGGGGGAGGGGGGCACCCGGCTGGTCTCCTTGGCTTCAGTGGCGGCGGCGGCGGCGGCGGCGAATCTGCCTCGCTTCCCGGGCCCCCTTTGGGCTCCCCCTTGGAACAGCCCAAATTTGTCAGGCCTTGAGGGTCCCGAGGCTCTCCCCAGCCCCGGGCCGGGGCGATCAGGACCGGGCGCTTGGCGCTTCTCCGCTCTCCCGCCTGCGCCCCCTCCGCCCCGCGCTCCCGGCAGGTGGCCACGGGAGCCGCTTCCCTGATCGCCGCCGCGCCGGAGAAGGGAAGCCTCGCTTGGAAGGGACCGACGCTGCTGCGACTGCCGCCGCCGCCGCTTCCAGGCCCCCCCCTCACATACAGAGTATTATTAATTAGCGTTAATTTTCAGCCTCTTTAGAGGGACGGATCGTTCCATCATTGCCGCCGCTTCAACGGCCCCAGCGATGATGCCTCCTCTGAGGAGCCGGGCGAGGAAAGAAAGCTTTTCCCCTGTCCAAGTTTGCCCAAAAGTGCCCGGGACGAGTTTCACAAAGGGGTTCTTGTGTGTGTGCGGGGGTGCGTGCGTGCACTTTATTAAAAAACCCCCAACCCTTCAGGGACACACCAATTTGCGACGGGCAAAAGACACTGAAGCCTTATCTTTTCTCTCGTTCTCTCTCTTTTTAAGGCGAACTATTTTATTCACGCTTAAAAAAAAAAAAGGCCCATCGGCCGGGGGTGCGTGGAGAGAGAAAGAAAGAGACCCCCGCCCGTCGCCTCCCCCTTCCCCCCTGCAAAGCGACTCCTCCGCGGGCCGCTTTAAGCGGAGCCAGCCCCCTCGCTCGGCTCTGAAACGACTTTTCGCAATTATGTCAAAGAGTCATTCACCAACACGGCGGAATTAAAAGGGATCGAGTCGGCTCCCTTTTCACGGGCAGGCCTCTCATGTTTGGCTTTTCAAAGCCCTTCCAACACGATGTCTTTCTTCAGGACAAAAGGCAAGACGGGGGAAGGAAAGGAGGGGCCCCTAAACTTGTAAATTGAATGTCAAGGGAACTTTTAAACAATTTCGAGCCCATAAATAATGATAAAGGGACCTGGCAAAAAGGCAAACCCATTCAATTAATAGAGATTCCCAAGCAAAGATCAAGTGGTTTATGAAAGAGGAATAATAGGAACCGTTCCAAAAGGGACGCTGGCTTGCATCTTTTTAGTCTGGGGAAAGGTTTTATATTTAAATCGTAACGATAATAAAAATAAAGACAGCAAGTTGTGTTCCCTCAAAAAAACCGTGGAACGGAGACAGGGAAGAGGAAAGAAGGAAATAAAACTTTTTCACCGACTGTGTGTCTGTTTCAGCCCGAAACAGGAGCGTGACTGTGTTTATTGGCACCGACTCGGCTAGGGATTCGCCACTTTGTGCCCCGCTGGAGTTAGTTTAAATTTGTTTGAGTTGCGGGTCGGCTTTCAGCTCCTTCGGTTTGTCACAGGGAGTTTGTGAAGCCCGTCGAGGTCGCCCTCGGGTCTCTCAGGGCTGCCCCGGCGCTGCAAAGGCTCTGGGCGTGTTTTAAAACCCTGCCTCCCTCCGTCCTTCTCTCCTGCTCGTCGGGGGTTCAGCTTATGCGCTGGCGTTGCTTTCGGCTCCCTGACGACAAAACCACCATCGCCACCATCACAACTGCACCCCCCCCCCGCCGTCGCCGCTTCTCTTAAATTTGAGCCCGGGTTCCCTTCCTCTCTGGCGTTTCCCTAATGGCTGGGGTGGAGTTGTCAGCGAGTAGATTGGGGAGTGACCCTTGCGAGTAATGGATCACTCTGCCTGGTGCCTTCCCTCTCCCACAGGTTCTTCCCTCGGCCCCGCTTTATTTTCTTCCTCAACGTGACCGACATGACAACAACGAGCACGGCGGCGGCGGCGAGAATTAATAAAATGCCGCCAAGATTTGGGCGCCGCACACAAACACTCGGAAGGGGAGGCGCTGGCAATTACTGCGCTTCGCTCCCTCCGAGAAAGGGGCCGAGGCGTTTGGCCGGAAGGAGGCGGCTGCGGCGGGGCGGCTCTTTGGCGGCCAAGCGGGGCAGCCGGAGAGCGGGCTCCGAAGGGAAAAGGCCGGCGCTTGGCGCTCCCCCGCCCCACAGGCGGCGAGGGCCCGGGAAACTTCTGGGCTGAGCCCGGGGTAACCGGTGGCGGCCAAGTGCGGCGGAAGGGCGGGCGGTTCTGGCTGGAAGCCCACCCCGACTTATTTGGTGGTGAGGCGAGGCGGTGAAAGGAGGGAGAAGCGCCGGGGAACGAGGGCCCGGAGTGGAGTTCGCAGAGAAGGAGGCCTTTCCCCAGGGACACCGAATAAAATAGCCCCAGTCCGCCTCGCCAGAGAGTGCCCCTGGAAGGCCGTTCCCGGCATGCGAACAAAGGAGGCGGGAGCCACCTGCCACAGTTCCCGCCTTTTCTCTGCAGCGTCTTGTTGAGGCAGAGGACGGGGTCCCCTTGCCCGGGCAAGGCCTCTGAGGGGCGCGGCCGCCGGGGTCTAGTTCCTCTCATATTGATAGTGGCTCAGGGGTCGCGCCAAGGAATGGTATTTATTTAAGGCCCGTTAGCTGAGGCGGTACGAAAAGAGCGGGGGAATAGTTGTCAATAAACGGGGGAACAGGACGCCAGTGTACGCCAAACCCTCCCTTTTCATGTGCTCTGTTTTCATGCTATTCAGGTAAAACTGGGGGAGGGGGAGACGAATCATTTTTTTTTCCACTTTGGGAGGCACCGTCAACATCAAGAACAACCTACAAGGGCAACTCCTCCTCCGCCGCCGCCTTGGCCGGTTGTCTTCTGTTATCTTGCGAGCGTCGCTTTCCTACTTTGCTTCGCAGGAGCGCAAGGAACTTCTCTCCTCCAGCCGCCGGTGCGAGGGGCGAGAGAGGCCGGGCCGCGGAGGGAGGCGGCGGGCGGGCGGGCGGCCTCGCAGACAGGGGCCATTTCCGCACGAGGCTGTTATAGCGCGACGATTCCACTTTCAACCTCCTCTGGAATCCTGGGGTTTGCAGTTTCGGGAGGGGCCGGCCGGCCCCTCCCGAAACTGCAAACCCCAGGATTCCAGAGGAGGTTGAAAGTGGAATCATCGCGCTATAACAGGCTCGTGCGGAAATGGCCAGGGGTGGCTGCGGCACGTCCTTTCGCGCCGGGTGAGCGGCCCTTTCCGAGCTCTGGAGAGAAGGAGGGTGCGCACACCCCGCCAGCGCCTTTTTCGCCCGCCTCCGGCCAGCGAAGCAAAAGGTGCCGATCTCGCGCGCCTGTCAGGCGCACCGCCGCCCCCCTCTTAAAGCGGCAGCGTCACTTTTCGCCCCCCCCGCGCTTTCCTCCTCCCTCTCCGAGTCTTTGTTCGGAGAATTGGTTCCCCCCCGGTGCTCGTAACCAGTGGGCTAGAGGGGCATGAGGGCAAGCCCCCTTGAGTCTTGGCGGGCGGGGTGGGAAAAAGCGAAATAGCTGTTTACTCAGAGTATGGTCATGGGCTGTTGTGGGTTTTTTGGGCTACGAGGCCGTGTTCTAGCTCGAAAAACCCACAACAATCCATGGATTCCGGCCGTGAAAGCCTTCGACTTTACGGAATGATCATATCTAATTCTGGGAGGCTCTTAAAAAAACAAACAAACAACTTTCCTGTTTTTCCTCCCCAGAGGCACTCAGCAAGCCTAGCCAAAGCGCCCTTTGTGCAACGGGGTCCGTGGGGACAGAGGTGGGGCAGCGGGGAGAGGAGACGGGAGGGACTTGCCCCAATTGCTCGGGCCTCCTGCCCTGATTCCAAGGCAGAAGAGGGAGAGCAAAGAGGGGAGAGGGAGGCAGGAGGCGAGGAAGGTGGCAACAAAAGCCAGGGTGGGAGATACGACGGGGCTGAGGAAGGGAAGGGAGACCCGGTATGAGGGCCGCGCTTTTCCTTCGACCATAAAGGGGGCAAGAGCTTCCACAAGGCCGCAGCTCCGGCCTCAGAGCAGCTTCCCAAGGCAGGCCAAGACCTGACTATACTCCAGTGGAGAGCCTCCAGGGAGGGCATGGCGGGCCCGGATGAGGAGGCCCCCCCGGACTCCTTCTGAGAAAGGGCTGGAAGAAGGTCCCCCCAAAGAGAAAAGGCGCGCGGGGTGGGGCGGGGGCGGCCGGAGAGGGCTGACTGTATGTGGTGAAAGAGGGCGGCAAGGAGAACTGACTACAGTATATCATTTCAGAGTATTTCCCCCTCCTTCTCAGATAGCGCCAGAACCGGGATCCAGTCGGAACTGTTGGGCAGAAGGCAGCACCTCCTTTCTCCTCGCACCTTCGAAGTGGCCTGTGGAGATGGTAGCCGGCGGGGGCGGGGGCGAAGGCCGCTTCGGAACAGCGCAGCCCCGCTCCCGGTGGGGCCTGGGGTTGCCAGAGGCTGCCGCCGCCACGACACCGGCGGGTTTTTGAAAGACCTACCGAGGGGCGCTTTAGAACCATTGCCCCCCCCCGCCTTCCTGTATTCCCTCCAAGGAACCGCTCATCTCTCGTGGAAGAAAGCGGGAAATGTTCCCTGCGGCAAATGTTTGGTGACATCGGCCATTTTCTTCATCTGTTTACATCAAAGGCAGGCATGGCTCTCGTTTTGATTAACGGCGGTGACACGTCCTCGACAGACCTCCTCCGTTTCCACTCCTTTAAAGTCTCCGGGTGGGGGGGACTTTGGACTTTCTGGCCACTGTGTTTCGTTCTTCGGGCTGACCGAATAAAGGGGTCGCTCCCTTTGTGGGGTTCGGTCATTGCGAGAGCAGACCAAGGCTGTTAAAAGTGACAATCTAATGAAAGATTGTTTGGTCTCCTCTGGTGATTAAACTCCTGCATCCAGTTTGCATAATAA
Source organism: Ctenosaura bakeri (assembly GCA_948474755.1). NCBI lineage: Eukaryota > Metazoa > Chordata > Lepidosauria > Squamata > Iguanidae > Ctenosaura > Ctenosaura bakeri. The sequence goes on from CAOLHI010001117.1 coordinate 203,245, forward strand.
CGGTGAAAACGGTATTAATAGCTAAATCGTGGAGCCAGGGAATGGAAACGTATGTGCTTTGGGCTGAAGCTCGAATTGCAAAAAGGCCGCCTCTTCCCTGGACTGTGGTTGTTTTTTTTTTTTTTAATGTCACTATGCGTGGCTGTTTACAAAAAAAATGAAAGTTGGAATTCTTAAAAGTCCGTAAATAGGTGCAGGTTCCACATTGCAGAGTATATTCCATGCTCGAGATCTAATTGCCTTTTTCTCAAGACTGCTTAGGAAAAAAGAAAGGACAAGATAGAAAACGGAAGGAAGAGAGGAAGGAAGGAAGGAAGGAAGGAAGGAAGGAAGGAAGGAAGGAAGGAAGGGAGAGAGAAAAAAAAATGAAAAAGAAAAGAAAAAGAAAAGAAAGGGAGGGAGGAACCCCCACGCAGTGTCCTGGCTTTGGTGGCTGTCCCCGCCCCATCCCGGTCCCAGGCAGAAGTGTGTGGGTAGAGCTGCCTGCTCGCTCCGCCGAGTTGCTCGCAGAACTTGCGCCATCCTAAGGGGGGTACGAGGGGGGGGGCTTCTTCCGCAGCAATCGCACACGCTCTGTGTGATTTTTAGACAACTGGGAGTGAGGAGTTGTGGGATGAGCCACGGGATCTTTTTGCGGGGAACAGTGCAAATCTGGTAGTGTCAACAGAAAGATTTGTAGGGCTTTAAGAGACAGACAGATTTATGGTCCAGCAAGGGAAGTTACTTTTCTTTTGCTAACAGATTTATGGTGACATTTATGGATGAAAGTCTCCCCCAGTTGCTGCGGGAACTCATCACCGAAGGAGGTTCTTAGAGGCTGTCTTTTAACATTTTGTGGCCATTTGGCCCCACCGTTTACATTTTTATCTACGTATCTATAGCTGTTTTAAATTTCAGCCGGCTGATGACAACAATTTAATATATCGGATGAAATGGGCTTTAGCCTAGGAGATCTTATGCCAAAGCAAATCTTTTAGTCTGTAACATGTGGGCAAGCTCTTTCTCCCTGTCATAACAGGAAAGATGATACAGATTAGGATTCTTTTGCTCAGGATGGAGAAAATGAAGAACTGACTATGTCATTTCAGAGTATTCGATTAGAAGAATTTATAGGTGATTTATTTATTTTTTTACCATCTGAAACTAGTGGTAGAGGATATTCAAGTAAAATGTAAAATAAATAAATAAATCATACTGTCTGTGCCACTCTCCTATGAAACAAGCCCTTTCCAAGCAGGCTCTACAGTAAAAAGACTTTGCCATCAGAATTAGCAACAAGTCAAAAACGTAACATCCCCTCCACTTTTTTTGTTTAAATTAAAGAAAGATGGACAGCCAGGAACTGTGTTCTCTCAGTCGGTCCTGCCTGCCACAATCACTGAGAGGCATGAATGTGGAAATTAGGGTGTGAACTGCATCTTCATTTACCAAATGCTCTGTGGCATTAGTCTTTGAAGAGATGATGCCTGTTGATTGATGGCTTTATTGTGCTGTTAACATTAAGGACAGTGCTTCAGTTTGGATTATGCGAGTGCTACTTAGTTAGTTTTGGGAGCTGTGATGGATTGGTGGGATGGCAAGGATGTTTAGAAGCCAGGCAGGCTAAATGCATTTTGATGGGGATTTTCAGGTCCCCTTCCAACCCACCACCCCCTCCCTATGGGTGCTTTGCAGTGCTTGATCTTGGGTGGGGGTTATTTGCTAGAGATAATCAGAGAATTGAAACATTAGTCAGAGAACCAACTAAAGAGAGGGCAATTACGGACTTAATCCTGAGTGGCACCCAGTAGGGATGCAGAATGTAAATGTTACCACATCCTTTGGTGTTTTTACACATAAATCTTGTCCAAATGAAGAGAATATAAAGGAGGACAAATCCTGGCCAAACAAGGCATTTTTTTTCTTTTAGGAAATTGTATTGCAATGGGATCAACATTAAAAAGTTTCTTAAGTCCATCAAAAGTAAATCTTTAAGTACACCAAAAATATCCACGGGGGCGGGGTGGGGGATTAGAGTATTAACAGAAGAGTTTTTTAAAAAAGAGATTGGCAGGTTACAGAGGCCATTTCCGCACTAGCCTGTTACAGTGCTATTATTCCACTTTCAACATCCTATGGAATCCTGGGGTTTGCAGTTTAGGGAGGGGCCTAAGGATTCCATAGGATGTTGAAAGTGGAATAACAACACTATAACAGGCTAGTGAGGAAATGGCGAGAGACAGTGGAAGAAATATTTCCTTCAGTCTCTCCTGTGTTGCATGTTTCTTCACCTGAGGTATATCTCTTCACCTGAGCCAATTTAAAGGAAAGAGTCAGTAGAATTGAGTGAGGCAGTGATGACAGAAGGTGGAGATCTAAGGCTTAACTGACAAGTTAAAAATGAAAAAATTACCAAGTCCAGATGGCTTACACATGAACATTGTTAAAGAACTCAGATGGTAGACATATTTTATGAGACAAATTGCTGGTTTTTCAACAAAATATGGATCTTGTCCATAAATGAGAACTGGAAAGTAGTCAATAGTATAGATAGATAGAGAGATCCAGGAAATCTTAGGGCATTTATTCTGAGCAAACTGAAAGTATTAACTATCAAGCACAGAGAAAAGCAGCACCCGTTTAAAACAAAAGAAATCTAGGGTTTGTGAGGTGGGTGCAAAGGAAATTACAAGCTGCTTAGCTTAAAATGTATTGCCTAAGTGAACTATTTCAAAGAGTTATAAATATCCACGAGGACAAGCCATGCTGAAGAAGAATTTCCACAGCTTTCCCAGTCTCATTGTATTTGTTGTACCTTCTTTTACACTGTCAACAGACACGTGGATGTGGGTTATTTCATGACTACAGTATACTTGAACTTCCACTAAATTTGATCAAGTCCTTCATCAAAGGCTTCCGAGTAAACCCAGCAGTCATGGGATTAGAGAAGAGATCCCTTTATGAGAAGAGGAATTAAAAAACAACAAGCAGAGAGCTGGAATAAGCAGCCAGTTCTTACAGTGAAGGGAAGACAGAAATGTATATCTCTCAAGGACTCTGTACTGGAGAGTCTCTGTACTGGGATTTCTCCTTTTAATTTCATAGAATCATAGAGTTGGAAGAGACCACCAGGGTCATCGAGTCCAACCCCCTGCCATGCAGGAATACACAATCAAAGCCCTCCTGACAGATGGCCATCCAGACTCTTGTTTAAAACCCCTGCCAAGAAGGAGACTCTCACAGCAGAGTATTCCATTGTTGAACAGATCTTATTGTCATGAAGTTCTTCCTAATATTTAGGTGGAATCTCTTTTCCTGAATTTGAAGCCATTGCTCCATTTTCTAGTCTCTGTAGTAGCTGCAGAAAACAAGCCTGGTCCATCTTCAATATGACATCCTTCAGGCATTTAAACATGGCTATCCTGTCATCTCTTAACCTTCTCTTCTTCAGGCTAAACATACTCAACTCCCTAAGCTGTTCCCCACAGAGCTTGGTTTCCAGACCTTTTACAATTTTGGTCACCCTCCTCTGGACATGCCTTGTTCTGGTGCGCAGAACTAGATGCACTATTCCAGGTGGGGTCTGACCAAAGCAGAATAGAATGGCGCTATTACTGCTCTTGGCTTAGACACTATACACTATACTCCTATCGATACAGCCTAGTATTGCATTGGCTTTTTAAACTGCTCCCATCACACTGCTGACTTATGCTCTACTCCACAAGTAGACTTGTGGTCTACTCCTAAATCCTGTGTTCAAGCCAAGTGTCATCCATCTAATATCTGTGGATTTCATTTTTTTTCTGCCAAAGTGTGGTATTTTACATTTCTCCCTGTTGAAATTAATTCTCTTAGTTTTGGCCCAGTTCTCTGTTCTATTAAGATCAGTTTGAATTCTGATCCTGTCCTATGGGATGTTAGCTACCTTTACCAATTTGGGGTCATCTGCAAATTCCATCATCCAAGTCATTGATAAAGATGTTGAATAGCACTGGGACTAGGACAGAACCCTGTGGCACCCCACTAGTTGCTTCTTTCCAGGACGAAGGGGAGGCCATTGGTGAGCACCCTTTGTGTTTAGCCACTGAGCCAATTACAAATCCCCCTAACAGTAGGATTGTCTAGCCCACATTTTATAAGCTTGTGTGCAAGAATATCATGAGTGACCTTTCCAAAAGACTTGCTGAAATCAAGATGTGTCACATCCACAGCATTCTTTTCACCTAAAAGTTATGCCAAATTATCCAAGATGATCAAATGTTAAAAGAGCTCTGAAAGAAACTGGGTAAACAGGTAACAAAATGGAAAATTAGATCAGATGCAAATAAATATAAAGAAGAGTACAGTGGGCCCTCAGTATCTACTAGGGTTTGGTTCCATGACCTTCCCCCTTGGATACCAAAATTTGTGGCTGCTCAAGTCCCATTATGTACAGTGGTTTAGTAAAATGGTGTTCCTGATGTAAAATGGTTGATTGAATCCGTGGATACAGAGTCCATAGATATGAAGAGCCGACTGTATGGTGGTAAAAAGTTGAGAGTGATCTATATGCTGATGGGCCTGGATTTGCAGTAACCAACCAGGGAAGATATATTGGGCTCATAGTGGACATCAGTGAAAACATCAGTGAAGGCACTGATCTATCATGGAGGAGGTGTGGAAGAAGCAAGTTCTATGCTAGGGATTTCTAGGAAAGTGATTTAAAATAACAGTGCTAGTGTAATAAAACCTGTATACAAATTTATGGTGTGGCCACAGTTGGAAAACTCTGTTCAGTTTTACTACTACAACCAAATTCAAGGGGCTAATCATTGAACAAGCTTACCTATGAGGAAAGCTGACATTTGAGTTATTTTATTTCCCCCCAAAAGACAAATAAAGGTATAGCATGATGGAGATAAATAACGTATTACAGAGAAAACAGGGAGAAATGTTTCTCTAGTCTCCATTCCATAAGAACTCACAGTTATTCAGTGAAATTGGTAGGAGATTCAGCATAGATGCATGGAAACACTTCTTCATCCAGTACCTAGTGAAACTATGGAATTTGGTACTATAAGATATAGTGATAGTTATCAATCTGGATGCCTTTTTTTTGTTCAATACTATATTAGAGCAGAAGTTAACAAACATAGGTGGTATGCTAGGGAATGCATATCACATGAAAATTACCATGATGTGTAATAAATAATGTTAAAGTGAAAGCAGAAACTCAAACTAAAATTTGCTCTGTTCTCTCTCCATATGGAAATCAGTTCCACAGCAGTTGTGGGCAACTTAATTTGCAGTTCTCAAAACTATTTCCTATTACATAGTCCCCACTGAAGACAGGAGAGTGTTTATACCAGCCCCATGTTTCATACCTTTTAAAGAAATAACTTAGTAAGATCACTTCTGGTGGCTCTAACTATATACTACAGAAGGTTAATTACTCAACAAAAATACCAACAAACACAGAAGAAAGATTTCGTACCTCTTTCATAGCTCAAAGGATCTTCTGTTTAGCATTGGGAGCAAAGGAACACTAGTTTGTAAAGAACCTGTGGAAGTTAGCATTCTTTCCTGACATTCCCACTTTTGAAAAGGAAAGAAAGGTAATCAGTTCTATAATACTTGAGAAGCGACCATGCAAGATAAGTGCACTTTTGGGAAGACTACATGACTTTCACTGGTTCTCATACAGGTACATTGATGGTGACAATAATTTAGTTCCTCCGAATTTCAGTGAATGCTTTTTAAGGGGATATCTGTCAGTGGTTATGATTGCTGTATGCCACCTATGGGTTCAAAGGCAGTATGCCACTGAATACTAGTTATTGGGGAACATAAGCAGTGAGAGATTACTTACAGTCATGCTCTGCTCGTGGGCCTCCTTAATCTTGGTTGGCTATTTTGGAAGACTGTTAGAAATCACAGGCCACTGTGAGAAACAGGAGGCCTTTGATTTGATTGAGCAGGGCTCTTATTTTATTTAATTCTTCTAATGTTCTGGTGAAAGCTGTTGTATAGGAGAGGGTGCTACATTCTTTCTGCATCTGCTACCTGCCTGTATCAGTACCAGACTGAGACTGGAAATGAGCTTAGCTAAGAGAAAAACCGGTCTGGGAATGTAGATCTAGGGGAAAAACTGTGAACTGGGGAAGGCCACCCACAGTATCTCTCCTGCCATCTTCACCTGGACACTCCAGTTCAAACAAATGCAGAGGTGGGCAATTTTGACAACTGTGAAATAAAGATTTTTGGCCATGCAGTGCAGGTCAAACCAAGACTTATGCAGAAGTAACCTATATTCCAGAGGAAAGAAATGGCAAAACCACCTCTGAGTATACCTTCTTTTAAAAAATCCATGAAATTCAGTGACATGTATATGTTCCATAGGATTTCAGCTATAGTCTCTCAATTCCATATGTGCAAGTGAATCAACAATGATAACTTGAGGCATTCACCCAGATCCAAAAGTAGTAAGGGATGACTCTCCTCCCAGTGAGTTGCTCAGCTCTGCTCCCATTTCTTGCTGAAATGGCCATGAACATTTGCTCTAGTTACGAATGGACTTAAGTGTGAGGCTATAGAGATGGATGTCCATCAGGGAGGCTCTTCTCTGCCACACCCTGGGATGTGTGCCAAGTACAGATCCTTTCCTTGTTATCTGCTAGCTGGAACATCAGAAGAAGCCTTAGGTAGCATAGCATTCTGTCCTAAACATCTGGGTTTTTCTGCATTGACAGGACTGGTGTACTGCTTTTGACTTTGAAGATTGGTTTCATAGGGTCCAGAACCCTTCCTACTTTGCAAGACTTCCTGAAAGGGTGGTTTTAACCATGGCCCTTGCTGAAGCCTCACTGTAAGAAGAAACCTAGATGAGGTCTCTCCTTGGATTTTTTTCTACAGTAGACACGGGACTGGCATGAACCCAAAGCCATCTGGTTCACAAAAGGAAGGAGCGCTGCTCATGCCCTATTGTTACATGTTCAGGTATGAGCACTAGATGGACATTCAAAAGCCAGGTCTTGTAAATATGTGAAGAGAGACCAGAATAGGGAGTGCGCTAGCCCCAGCCCCCCCATTTTCACCCCTCTCTTCATGTGTGGGGGTTAGTCTTCTGAAGAGGAAACGGTACCTTTTTTTAAATGGAATTTTTCTGCACATCATTATTTTTTCAGCACTCTGAACAGCATACAGAGGTTTCAGAAAGGCCATTTCTGCACTAGACTGTTCTACTGCTACTATCTGATGCAATCCTGGGGTTTGCAGTTTAGGGAGGGCCTCAAAGGCCCCTCCCTAAACTGCAAACCCCAGAATTCCATCGGATGTTGAAAGTGGAATAGTGGCACTAGTACAGTAGAAAGTGGAATAGTAGCTAGTGCAGAAATGGCCCAGGTGTATTTGCAAATATATAAAGGACTCCTCCCTTTCTTCCTCTCTCTCTCTCTCTCTCTCCCTTTTCTTCCTCCCTTGAGATAGTGAGTGCAGACTCTGCTGATAAGCTGTTCCTTTTCTTGAAACTTCCCCATAGTTGCCAAGGCTTAGGCGCTGCATGTATATATATTTGAATATATCTTTAAATATAATTACAGTCATCCCTCCACATTTGCTAGGATTAGGGGCACAGGACTTTCATGAAAGTGGAAAAACCATGAATAACACTAGGGCCTCACAAACCATAATTAACACGTGCAAAAAATATGATCACCATATTCAACCCACTGTGGATTCCTTTGAGGCATCAGGGTTCTTTCACAAGACAGAAGTAGGTGGCTGGTGGGGCTTCCTGCAGCATCCACTGCTGCCCCCCATTTTTAATAGGAACTTACAAGCTTTGTTGGCAATTTCTCAGTCTCATGAGGCTTGCAGTCCCTATTAAAAATGGCATAGAGAGGCAGCAGAAGTGACAGCAAATAATCTGTGAATAATCAAATCTGCAAAAGTGAAACCTGCAAATGTGGAGGGCTGACTGTAGTTAAGTTTATTAACTATGAAGGTTGCATACCACCTGTTTGGCTTACTTTACTAAACCTGTCTCTGAGAGACGCAAGGCATTCAGTGCTTTCACTTGTGAACTCAAGAGGCTGAGTCTTCATTGAACTAGTCTTTGTCATTCCCAGAAAAGGGGCTAACACCTGGGGAATCTACTTCTAATTCAACAGAGTGAGTTTATTGTGTTAAGGTTTTGTTTAGCCTTTGCACTATTTGGCTTTAAAAGGGATATTAGGAAAATTCGTGGATAACAGCAAGTCAACCACTAACTACTAGTTGTAATGGCCAGGGGCAACCTGAAGTTTCAAAGGCAATAACTCTGAGCACTGGTTGCTGAGAAGCAATGACACCTGTTCTCCTCATGTATGAGTTGTGGGTTTCTTACAGGTATTTGGTTATCTGACCCAGCAGATCACATCTTAGGTTCTCAAAAGAGAACCACATCTCAAATACCATGACCTTCATAGGATGTATTACTTGGCACTGTAACATTTGACTAAGAGAGCAATGGACAAAGGGAGGCCCTCCAGATCCCAGCTGCCCTAGCCACAATTCTACAGTTATACATTTCAGGAAGAATAATTAATTCCCAAAGAAGTGCTTGATCACTTCTAGAAGTGATGTTGGGGTCTGCTCAACCTGCTAGCTTTTCTAACTTCAGCCTTGGTACATTTGCCTTGGTTTAATCAAATGAATGACCTTGGAAGAAGGAGGTGTGAAAACTGGATGAAGGAATATCAACAGTTTAAGATATGCAGATGACACCATAGTACTAGAAGAAAATAGCAAAGAATTGGAATGATTACTGAAGCAAGTCAAAGAAGAAAGCGCAAAGGCAGGTTTACAGTTGAACATTAAGAAAAAAATAATAATGACTACATATGATTTACATAACTATATAAGTAGCTGATGAAGACATTGAAATAGTTCAAGATTTTCCATACCTTGGTTCAGTCATTAATCAGAATGGAGACTACAGGGAAGAGATTAGAAGACTAGAACTTGGAAGGGCAGCTATGAAGGAACTAGACAGGATCCTGAAGGGTCAAGATACACTATTGAATACTAAACTTAAGATTGTCCATGCCATTGTATTTTCAATTTGTATATGCGGTTGTGAAAGCTGGACAGTGAAGAAAACTATAATGAAGAAATGGTGCTGTAGAAGAGTTCTGCGGATACTGCATGGACTGCTAAAAAGACCAAACAAAACAAAACAAAACAAACAAACAAACAAAGAAGGGGGGGAAAAGAAAGGAAAAAAAAAGATCCTAGATCAAGTCATGCCTGAACTTTCCATGGAAGCCAAGATGACTTAATTGAGACTGTTGTACTTTGGACACATCATGGGAAGACATAGCTCACTAGAAAAGACAATAATGCTTGGTAAGGGAGAAGGTAGCAGGAAAAAAAGAAGACTGCATTACAGATGGATAGACTCAGTCAAAGAAGCTTCAGCCCCGAATCTGCAAGACCTGAGCAGGGCTGTTGATGAGAGAGTGGCTTGGAGTTCTCTCATCCATAGGGCCATAAGAAGTTGAAGTCAATTTGATGGCAGTTAACAACAAAGCTCCACTGAATCTAGTGGGATTGTTTTTGACTTAATTTTCATATCATTAAGCTGTTACTTTTTCATTGTTTTTTTTAAAACCATAATATGGTAAAAAGTATTCTGATAGTTTTATTCATAGGAGAGAGAAAAATGTTTTAAAAGTATTAGTGTGAGTACTTTGATGCCGTCAAATTCTTTGGATTTTTCATGGAAAGGCCCAACTATCGAGGTACTCCAATGGACACTGTAAGCAAGATCTTGTTAGTGGATGGTGCCCATTTTATTCTTTAGTCTGAGCTTCCATACGTCAGTGTGTGTGGCATTAGCCCCCATAGACCCCTTTTCGAAAAAACAGAATGGTTTCTGAGAATACAGCTACTGCTCTTTCCTGGTCTGTAATATATTGCTGCAGAAGTTAATCAACATGGTGACTTACTCTAGAGTCCTTGTGGCACTATTGAGCAGTTTATTATTTTCCTTTTACTTTACAAAACAGCTATCAGATTTCAAGAATTTTGCCTTTTTAAAAGGCAGAATTTTGCCTTTTTAAAAAATTAAGATATATCTTTTTTCCCAAGCATGCTTGGAGCATGATCTGTTACACAAATATTATAAAAAAGCTCCTATTCAAAAAAAACACAAAACTGCTGCTGTTCAAGTGTTACCAATTTTGTGAATCAGATAGCACTCAAATGTGTAGGTTTTTCAAACCACATTGCCTGGCACTGCAAAGATGAAGCAAAGCTTTAATTAATACAAGAATTCCTAGCTCTTCTTTCTTTCTCTCTCCCTGCTGAATGCAGGGGTTTTGTATTCACTGCCTTTTCCATTGTCTGGGACATTAACTGGCCTAAATGATTCCTTGGGAAAAATCAGCCTGCAGTCTGCAAATCTTAGCAGAGTGTGTGCTTGCTCCATGGCAGTCTTGACAACCCTACTGTTCAGCCTCAGACAGTCATGCTTCCACTATCATATGCCTGAACACACATCAAGAGAGGGGGTGCAATCTAGTTGGTTGAAACCTTAACAGGAGGATAATGACACTTCAAGTCTAAATACCCTACAGGCACCAGATCTTGTCTGATCTTGGGAGCTAAGCAGAGTTAGTTCTGCTTAGTTTGTGGTTGGGAGACTGCCAATGAATACGAGGTACTGTAGGCTATATTTTACAGGAAGGGACTGGCAAAACCATCTCTGAATATTCTTTGTCTAAGAAAACCCTATGAAATTCATGGAGTCACCATGAGTTGATAGGTGACTTTAAAGATATGCACACACACACAAACTCTCTCTCTCGGGCGCACACACACACACATATAGTTGTATTCTTTATTAGGGGGGCATATCAGCCAGTTTCTGATAAATTCCAGAGGGACAGCCATGTTGATCTATCAAATGAAGCACCCTTAAGGATTACGGTTTATTTTGGCATCACCTTTTGTGGACTATCATTGACTTTATCAAAGATGGCCTTTCTGACTCCACAAGAGACTAATCCTAATCACTATTCCACTGCTGTTCCAAAATGACACAAACATAGAGAAATTGCAGCCATAATTAATTAAAATGAACATCTTACTGAAGATGATCTTCCAATTCCAAACTCTTTCCATTATAACATAGAATGGAACAAAGGTATAACAAGTTTTATTTGGAAGGGGAAAAGCCAAGACTAAGATGGAACTTTGAAAGAAGCAAAGGAAAACGAGTAGCAATACCTGTAATGACAACCACCATCAAGAACTTCTCTTTTATCTTAAAAAAGATACAAGAGAAAGAGGAGATTCCAAGGCTCAATACAATAATCAAAGAAGTTACAAATGTAAGAATATGATTTGATAAGGATTCCCAGGCTGCTAATACACAGCTATATAGGGAATATGTAACATTTTTTGGAGACTGAAACTGTATGTTAATCGTGTTCCCAGTGTCATTGGGTAGTCTGTGGTTACTAACACTTGTTTGGAGGCTGACTACAGCCTGATGCCAGGCCTCCACTAATTACCTGTGTATGTACCTTCAAGTTGCCTCTTGATTTATGGTGACTCCATGAATATCATAGAGTTTTCTTAGGCAAGGAATACTAAGAAGTGGTTTTGCTAGTTTCTTCTTTTGAAATACAGCCTACAGCACTTGGTACTCATTGGTGGCCTCCCATCCAAGTACTAACCAATGGCTACTTTGAGATAAACCAAATGGTATTTAAAAAGGGTTGCACTAAACAGCCTGGGCACACTTTCTATGAGAGAAAATCACTAATCTGCCTGACCTTACAAATCTGGTAAACAGCTGTCATTATTTGATATGAAAATATTATTGTGCTGTTTTGTAGATATGTCTTTAACCATCAACTTTACCTTCTGTAGCATTATGCTGATAATACTACAGAAAAGAAAAACGACCCTATTCTTAATGTGATCCTTACCTAAAAAATTACTATACACCCATGATCTTATAGAGAATTCCAAACACTTCAGAATGGCATGTTGATGTGAAGAAATTTTAAGATCCTGAGTTTGCTATCCAGTTTAGAAATGGGAAAAAAATCTATAAAATATATCTTGGGAGAAACTCTAAAAAAGACACAAATTTTCACAAATGTGAAAATTTTTCACTTCCACACATATTCAAGAAGGTTCCATGATTCCTGTTAGCTCCTGATATAGTGAGGTAAAATAGTTACTCCCTTCCATGGATAAAACAGAACAGTGCTAAAAGAGAATTTAATATTTTGCTAACACTACCAGCAAAATTCACCAAATTTCAACATGAGGCTGACAATATTTCATAGATATTATATTCAGTCATTTAAATGGTTTTTAAAGGGTCTCTTGGTGGATGTGAAATAGCAATGAAACAGTGCTCTGTGTGAAAGAAGCATAACTAAATAAGAGCATTTCAAGAATCCAATTATGTCTACTATAAAGGCACAATATCCTTTTTCATTGTTTTTAACCTGAAGTATGGAAAAAGAAGGAAATGACTTTGCTAAATTTCAGGCTGCAAATTTCCTTTCCAATTGGAACTCTGTTAAACTTGAAGCATTTTCCTTTCAGAATACATGTTTGAAGCAAAAATGACTTACAGTACAACGGCTTAAGGTTCAGGTTTTCAGTTTGTCCCAGTGTGTGTGTATGAGAATCCTAAATCAACTTTACAAATTCAATTCAACTTTCACAGCGCATTTGTACAAAAGACTAAACACTACACCATTATAGCTTTTTTCATTTAAGACAGAAGTTTAAGGTATTGCCTCAATGCCAAACCAGTTTTATTTGTCCTAACCTTAAATGGTGTCATTAGGCATCATGAATGGATGGCTGTTAGTCAGTAGACATTACAGTAAAAGAGAAAAAGGAAAAAAAACCAAAGTGACTTGATGAACTAAATCAGATGGGTCAGAAGCTGTCAGGTAACTATCAACAATATGGCTGGAATATTGTTGGTGTATTAAATGTCTACACAGAAATTCCTCTAGTATCTGTTCCTCTACTAATCTAAAACCTGGGACATGTAAATGTTGTTTCTGCATTTTAAAAGGGGCAAGAAAGAACAAAAATTGTGGTTTATCAGTACTTTTGTATGATGGAAGTGGGGAGTTGTAAGCTATGGACATGCACGTTTACAGTTTAACTTTTCTGTTTCTCACTGTGCAACCAGAAAAAATATAATGAAAGGTAATTCCTACTTAATTGTGTAAGGAACCAATAAGGAAGAGCATTATGCGTAGCCAAAGGGCAAAAGACAATGAATTTTTAATGGTTCCCATCAAAATTGTGCCATTCTGCACAGCGGATCTGTTACTGACATCCACGCTGCGTCCAGTAAGTAAGGCTTCAGTTGTTCTCGCTTGTCAACATATTTTGTACAGGGAGTGGGGGAAATGGCATTTGGATGCTTACTATCCTAGGGGGATGAAGAAAGGCAATGCCTTTCTTCATAAAAGGGCCTGGCAGTTAACCAGAGCACTCATTCACTGACAGGGAGAAAAGGGAATTTAATGTTTTGCCAATACCAGTGGCAAAATCCACCACGCCGATTGATTTCACAACACAATAGTGACACTTCACATCACTTATTTTAAATGATTGATCAGTCACTTTCTGGGTGTTGAATAGCAACAGAAACGTCCTTCCCCATGGCCTGCCCACCCCAAGATACTATTTATACAAAATAGTTGTTCATTTTCACAAAACTGTGATTTGGAGGACTTTCTGTGCCCAGCTGCAGTAGAATGAAGCAAGGCCATCACCTGTAAATTTTGAGCATTAGCTTATTTACATTTTTACTTAGGCGTGTTTCGGTTTAACAATAATGGATTATTGGATTGGAGTAATGGATTTAATTAATTTTAATGCACACTGTTTCTGATGATCAGGATCATTGTATCAGTGCAGCAGAGAAAGCTTTCCATCTGTCACTCTGAAACAATACTCAGTTGATGAGAAAGAGAAATACAGGAGTTTTGTAGTGTGCTGCTTCTGTGTGAGTGTACGGGTACATTCTGAGCTTCTTTCAGTTGAACATCATACAAAAAGCAAAGGTAGCCGTGTGAGAAGCACTGGCTATATGAGAAAAATTCTGAAACTCATAGCAGTGTAATGCTTTTAATAGGTCAACTGAAAGGTAAAAAAATGTGCAAGGTTTTTGAGATCTCCAGGTTGTCTATCAGGCAACAAAATGCAAGTGGAGGAAAGTGAAGTTTGCCCTGGTGCTGAAGTCATAATTTCTGCAATGTTTAAAGTCTTAAGAGGCTGGGGAAGGTGACCCTGTAGGCATTCAGGCCAGGTTTTAGCACTGCCTTCCCTAGTTGGTGCTCTCTCAGGCTTTTGAATCAGAATTCCAGACCATGCTGCCTAAAGACCCAGACACTTGAGGAGCACTGGGTTGGCAAAGCCTGCTTTTACAACCAATGTTATGGTTTTAATCTGTACCTAGGCATGCACCTAAGACCTCTACAAGACAGAATGAATAAATCCTCTCTCCCTCCATTTTTGAAAATATGAAATTTCACTGTTGCTCAGAGCTGCTTTTGTCTTTGAGTGGAACATGCAGGTAGACTGGGGAAATTTGCCCAGCCTTGGTTTTGTAACATTTTATAAAAAATTGATGTAAGTTAAATATACATACAATTGATTTTGCAAATTGTAACTTGTTTCTTAGTTACTGTTACTTATGTATTATCCCTTTCTGTTTTAACAGCCCCTGAAGAAGGCCATAAAAATATTCCCAGGCCAAAACATGCTACACTATTTTCAAAAATAAAATCATTTCTTTTTTTCAGCATCCTGAGACTTTTTTCACTTTTCTACAGCACATTATAATCAACAAAGACATACATTTGCTTTTTGTGTGATTCAGAGAAAATCAAATTGGGCTGCTCTATAGCAGGGCCCTCCACTGGAGGAAGATGATTTTTATACCATACAAACCTGGGATTTTATTTTCTGAGTGTTAAAATAAAGCTACTCAACCTAACTTGAAGTGATTTTTTTTAACCTGGTGCAGCTTTGTTCATATAAAAATACTCTTGTTTCTCTGTTTTCCACCAATCACAGAACCTTTCTGTTTTACTCAAAAGGGGAGGCAGTTCTGGGTAACAGCTGGGTTTTATTTATTTATTTTTTTTTTAAAAAAAGGAATCTAATGTTTCTTCCTTTCTTGCTTTCAGCAGTCTGAGGAGAAATTCCAGCTGCTACCTGGAAAACCATAAGAGATCACACCACCTTCTAAGGGCTTTTGGGAATTCCTCCTTCTTCCTTTCCATCTTAAGACCCTGGTCCTGCAGACACCACATCTTCCCCATCACGTTAGCCTCCACCACCCCCCTTCCTATCCAACCTGCTTTTTGCAAAATCATTCCTGAAAAAGGGGTAAGGTTGATCTTGAAGCTTGCACATGTTTGCGACTTTTCAGTGGGCCTAATAGAGGCATTTCCAAGGCAGATGCTGAGGAAAGGGGCCCAAGCTCAGGGTGCTTTGCAGGAAGTCTTCAGCAGCCACTTTCTCTGAGGCTCAGGCCACACAATAGGCACAGGGACGTCTGGAGCAGCCTTAGAACTGAGGAGGCCCTCACACCTGGGATTGTCCACCAATCTGACTGGCTGCGGCTCCCCTGGTTCCCATGCAAGTCTCTGCTGCTTGAGCTCCTGTTAACTATACAGGCCACAGCTGCCCTAGGACCCTCTACAAAGGACCCATTAAATTAGTTATTGAGTAGTGAATCAACACACGGGTAATTCAGTGGTTTAGTCTAGTCAGGCATAGTCATAGAATTTAGACCAGGGCCATTTCCGCACCAGCATGCTATAGCACTATGATTCCACTTTCAACATCCCATGGAATCCTGGGGTTTGCAGTCCGGTCGGCCCCTCCTGAAACTGCAAATCTCAGGATTCCATAGGATGTTGAAGGTGGAATCATAGAGCTATAACAGGCTAGTGCAGAAATGGCCCAAGGTGGGGTTATATACGCACACGATTCCATAGGCATGAGTGTGAGCTCTTGTGTCACATTCTTAGGTCTAGGTGGCAGGGCCTTTCATGAAGAATCTACAAGGACTCAAGGAGTAGGACAAGTAACCTTGTGCTGCTGTGTCTCTCCAGGCTCACACTGGGGAGTGGCCTACTGTTTAAGAAGCTGAGCTGGCCATTCCTGTACACTGCTCATTCTTATTCCTCAGTCCAAGGGTTTATGCATACTTACCTGGACAAAGTCTTATTGAACATAGTACAGCCAGCCCTCCACATGGTGGGTTTCACTTTTGTGGAATTGATTATTCACGGATTATTTGCTGTCCCCTCTGCTGCCTCCCTATGCCATTTTTAAGAGGGACTGCAAGCCTCCTGAGACTGAGAAACTGTGAATGAGGCTTGTAAGTTCCTCTTACAAATGGTGTGGGACAGCAGTGGAGGTGGCAGGAAGCCCCACCAGCCCCTCACTTCTGCCTTGTGAAGGAACCCTGAGGCCTCAAAGGAATCCATAGTGGGTTGAATATGGTGGTCATACTTATCTTCTGTGTTAAATATTGTTTGGGAGGGCCTAGAGTTTTCACGATTTTTCTAGTTTTGCAGGGAGCCTGTGCCCCTAACCCCAGCGAATGTGGAGGGAGGACTGTATTACTCTCAGGCAGTGCTGCATTTCAAGGGAATACTGCTGAATTTCATCTGTCAACACCTCCCCCCCTTTTAAGGGGCAAAACCAATAGATGTAAATCATCTTCTGGCCATCACCCCTTGTTTTCGGTAAAAACATGCCTTTCCTGCACTTCCTTTTGGTAAAAGAGTGTGTTGTCAGAGAGGGAGTGGCCAGACTACATAAAACTGCTGTGGAGTTCACAAAGGGTGAGGGGATGTTGTGGTGTTAACAGGCAGTTAATCCGACAGTGTGTGGCACAATGGTGGAAGACGGACTAGACACTAACATGCCTAAAACTGCAACCCCTCTGAGGAGTTACTTCTGAGTAAATATTTGGGCTGTGCTGCGTGTAATTCAGTTAATATTCAGTTTACCTTGTGTCATGCCTAAGCTTTTTTTTAAAACAGCTTTTGTCTACCCTTTGTGCTTTTCTATCTCTCTCTCTCTGTGTATTAATAATTTTTAAGGTCGTTTCGTGACTTATTTTTTAAAAATTAATGTTACATGTGTGGAGCACAAAGTCGAAAAGCGACGTATGCGCATTTAAATACGCACAGACCAACGTGGAGGCAAAGCATAACCGTGCGGAGAAAACTTCTATAAGCTAGAAGAGCTTCCTGTTAAGTTTGGCCATTTCCGCACTAGATTGTTCTAGTGCTATAATTCCGCTTTCAACATCCTATGGAATCCTGGGGTTTGCAGTTTAGGGAGGGACCTCAAACTGCAAACCCAAGGATCCTATAGGATTTTGGAAGCGGAATTATAGCACTGTAACGATCTAGTGCAGAAATGGCCTTTATTGGCATTCTCGGCTTCTTCTCTGCTGGCGCCCCCGCCGTCCGGGCTCCCCCCCCGCCACTTGGGGAGAGAAAGCGGGAGAATTTGGCGGGATCGAAAGGGCGCCAGGAGGCGCAGAGCCGCTTCCGCGCAGCCTCAGGAAAGGGAGGCATCTGCTCAGAAGCAGCGGCCCCCTGTGCCCGTTTAAAACCCCAGGCCACAGGCTGCCGGTTTCATTTCGCCTCAGGCCTTGGCTTGGCCCTGCTTTCCAAGCCCTGAAAATAGGCGGCGTCTGCCCGGGTGGGCGACCGAGGAGTCTGTCAAACGCCTTTCACGTAGGATGTCTGGGGCGGGAGGGCGCACGCAAAAATGTCCGAATTAATTTAGACATTCATTTAATTAAATGCAACCCTACCGAACAACATCCCCGCAGAACGAGATGGAAGTCGACTGGGCAAGGAAGAACACGGTGCAATTTTCTACTGGCTCTCACTGCTCTCGTTAGAATTGGGGACCCCCTCCCTCTTCACCCCCCAAAAAAAAAGCAATTCTCTTGGAGGGCTGGGAAACCCTCTGGAGCCGGTTTTTGACGCCCGAAAAGCTGCGAGGAGAGGGAAGGAAGCCAGACTCTCGTTGCTTTTGGATCTTGGCCTCAGTCTGGTTGAACAAAGCGGGATTTCCTCGAAAGGAAATGGAAATTCCGCGTGAGGAAAAGATCTCGGGGAGGCTGAGGGGCAGCAGGGCGGAACCGCCAAAGGCGGCTCGCTCTCCATCCCATAACGGGGTGGTTGGGGGGGGGATGGCTTGAATTATAAAAGCAAAAGCGCGGGATTCTGCGCCCTCACTTCCCCGCCGGAGAGGCGCAGGAGTCCCTCCTTCTCTCCCTCAGGCGCAATCTCGCTCTCTCTCTCTCTCATATAGGCAGGCGAAAAGCCAGGAAGCTGAGGTGAGAAATCTGCGCCTTTAAAAATTCTGCCTAAAAGTCTGAAGCCCGTGGCGGGTCAGAGGGCCACGCGCTCTCATTAAAACCACTCCGGTTCGGAATCTGCAAGGCAGACATTAAAGTGCAGTATTTTTCAATTAGAGCTGACGAATTCAATCAAAATTCCATAGATTAGGATGAAATGAGGCATGGGTCATTTACAGGGGAATTTAATTGCAGAGCCATTAGACAAATAGTATATTTGCCATTCTCACATTATCCATCATTTTAGACATCAATAGTCGAAGCAGCCGCATCTTTGCTCCTATTGCAGCCCTTCCTCAATCTCACCCTGTAAACACTCCTTCCTGCCTTCCCTCCCTCCCTCTTCCCCCGTCCCCACAGCTCCTGATTATCTTCTGATTTCATTTAAAGCCATGGGGGATTATAAATGTTCATGCAATCAGGTTCATTAGGACGTGAGAGAGAGAGAGGGAAGGGAACAGGCACAAGGCACACCGCCTCCTTTTGATTCGGATTGCTTTGTGGATCACGCACTTCGGTACCCTTTGAGAGGGACAGGGCTCCCTCGGAGGGATCCGCGGAGCAAGCGCCGGGCGATCGCCGCAGCCCCCTCTCCGGTCCGCTCCCTTCACAGGCTTCGCCAAGCCGAGGCGGCTCCTCGTCGTCTGCACCGGTGCTTCCTGATTTCACCATCGGCTGGCGGTCCTTCCAGGAGCAGAGCTTCTCCCCCCCCGCCGGCTTTGGGGATCCTGGCGCTCCTGGCGCTGGGGATGCTGAACAAGCGGGCAGTTGCCGCCCCTCCCAGAGCCAGGATTGGGCCTCTGGCGCTGTTTTCTAACAACACCCCCGCCTTTCGGGGAAGGGTTTTGCTCTTCTTTCCGTCCTTCCCTTGACTCCGTCCAGTCCTTAAACGGGACACAATGTTCCGAGGTCGCCACGGGCCATTTCCGCGCGAGACTGTTACAGTGTCACCATCCTCCCCACTGTCACCATCCTCCCCAAACTGCAGACCCCAGGATTCCATAGGAGGTTGAAAGTGGAATAAAAGCGCTATAACAGTCTCGTGCGGAGATGGCTCTAGAGCGCCTGGCGCAAGTAATGAGTATTGGGCGATTAGGGCCATTTCCGCACGAGACTGTTATAGCGCTTTGATTCCCCTTTCAACCTCCTGTGGAATCCTGGGGTTTGCAGTTTAGGGAGGGGCCGGCCGGGATTCCATAGGAGGTTGAAAGGGGAATCAAAGCGCTATAACAGTCTCCTGTGGAAATGGTCTAGGAAAGGGTCACGGGGATGGTCTTGTTCTCGCTGTTCCTTTCCCTCTCCCCCCTCCGCCAGCCCTCAATTTGGCGCGTCAGCCGTCTTTCTCCTCTCCGTCGACACCTTTGCCTCTAAACGGTTTCATCCCCCTCCTGCAACCCGCTTTCTTCCACCTTCGAGGGCACCCAGACAACCGCCGCCCCTGGACCCCGGCGGTTTTGGGGCCGAGAGAGCCCCTCGAGGTCTCCTCCTCCCTGAAAGCGGTTTTAATTTAAGCCACATTTTCAGGCGACATATTAGCATTATTCTGGAGGGATGCTTTAGGGGGAGAAAAAAAAAAAGGCCCGCCATGCCAACGCTCATTTTACCCCATTGCCTTATGTGCTCGTTTGCCGCGTTAGTTGCCTCACTGATTTAATTGGAAGGAAACGTGGAAAATGTGTCATTTTGGCTAGAATTTATGCATCGCTTCCTGGAAATCTCATTGCGTTAACTAGAAGCCTACTGTGTTCTCTTTCGCAGTCATAATCGCATTTTTATGCCTTTCTCCGTCTCAGTTAATGTTTCTTTTCCTTCAGGGAGGGAGGAGGAGGGAGCCGGCCCCTCCACGAGCCCCTCTGACATCTCCGAGCGGCCGCACCGAGGCCCCGGAGCCGCCCCCGCGCCGGCGTGGCCGGGCGCGTTTCTGGCGAGGCGCCCGCCCTCCGGCCATTTCCGCACTAGCCTGTTATAGCGGGATGATTCCACTTTCAACCTCCTCTGGAATCCTGGGGTTTGCAGTTTCGGGAGGGGCCGCCCGGCCCCTCCCGAAACTGCAAACCCCAGGATTCCAGAGGAGGTTGAAAGTGGAATCATCCCGCTATAACAGGCTAGTGCGGAAATGGCCTCCGTCCCGGTCCTCGACCCGGGCGAGTGGGGGCGGGCGAGGTTGCCAGGCTGCCGCTGCCGCGCCGTCCTGCCAGGCGCAGGGGCGATGCCGGGCCTCCGGCGAAGGAGGGTCCCCGACCGGGCGCATTGCCCTCACGCTCACAAAGTGCTTCCACCTGGCACTACCTCGCTCCCTTGCCTCCCCTCCAGCCAATGCCGCCCCCGTCTCTCCCTCGACGCCCAGGCCTGCAGGCGGCCCCGGCAACGGGGGAGCAACACGAGGATCGGGACCGGCGAGACCGGCTCCCTCTCCCCGGCTGTAGCAAACTCTGCTCGTTTTAAAAGGATAAAACGTAGACGCCGCTCTCACGCCGAGGAAAAGGAGAAGCGGAGCCGGGGGAGGGAGGGGAAACATTTTTCCCTCAGGTGCCCTTTGGCAAGACCGCTTCCCCTCAGGGCGGGTTTGCAAACTTCGCCGCCCACCCGTGGCGCGTCTGTTGTGGAAGTGGCGCCACCTCCGGGTCGTCGGGCGGAGCTGCTGGAGAAACGCAGGCGCTCCCGCTCGCTTCCCCGGGAGGAGTCCCGCCAGCCACCGCCGGCCCCTCCTCCCAGGAGCCTTGAGGCGCTCGCTCCGGACAGCCCCGCCGCCCCTCGCACGTGCGCCGCACTGGCCAAGAGGGTCTGTGGGGAAAGCCGCAAACATGGGGAATGGCCCAGGGACTGAATCGTGGGGGCAGAGATGAAACCTAGGGACAGAATGCGCAGAAGTGCGCAAGGGAGACAGCCTCCCCGAGCCAAACCCTACCAAACCCGTCTCCAAAGCGACCAGGCATGCTTTGCATGGACCACCACAACATTCAGTTCACTCTCTGTTGCCCTTCTTGCGTGCGCAATCCACGTCTGGTGGAAACCTCAGCGGCTGAAGTCATTCTCTCCAGCCATTTTTCTTCTGGCTTGTAGCTTTTGCTTCCACGCTCTTCTTACTCCAACCTGTGACACCATCACATGCCATGCCTTGCCTCTGCTTCCTTGCTCCATTGGCACCCTTTTGGGCCTGCCCCGCCCTCCCATGCCCTACAGGAGATCATCAATAGGTAACAAGCACTTCTGTATGTGATAATAGGTGGCTTTGATCTCCTGGACAGGATGGAATAGGAAAAAACTTGGAGGAGCTCTAGAAAGTGTGACTAGAGCTTGGAAAGTCTTATCCCTGGCTGCAAAAACATCCATCAAGGCTACACTTCTGGGCAGCCTTGCACCAAAACTATGCTTCACCCCCCCTCCCCAATCTGTTTAGAAGGAAGCTTGCTGGCGTATAAGATGCACCAGCATAGAAGAGGCACCCCATTTTCAAACAGTATTTTTCAGGAAAAAAAGTGAGTCTTATACACCAGCAAATGGGGTATAAGGAAAATGGTCACGTAGGCCCTTTTCACACGCAGGGAGCCAAAACGGGGCGGCGCACACAGGGGCGGAGATTACCTGCGTGCGGTTTTCTCCGCCCCTGCTCCGTCCCTACGGGGAGCACGGCTCCGCCGCTCCACATGCCGCCAAATTTCGGTGGCATTTGGCGGCGCCCAAAATGGCGGCTGGCGGCTTCCGGCGGTGCTCCGCCAATCAGGGCAGCGCGCCAGCCGGAAGCCCGCCCCCGGGCAGATCTGCAGAGACGCACTAATGCGTCTCTGCAGATTCACACCAGGAGCAGCTGTGGATTAGTGTGGGCGAGTTTTATAAAAACCACCTGGGAAGGTGGTTTTTAAAAAACTCGTAGCGCCACTCTTGCGGCGGCACTCGAGCGGCACTCGAGCGGTTGGAGGTGTGGGGCCTCACCTTTTCCAACCGCACTAGATCGCCCGGCAGTGTGAACAACCTCTGTCTCCCATCGTCTGGAGGCGGAGTTTTACCCCAGTGTGGAAATGGCCATTGTCTTCCTTTTTAAAAATGTCTGCTGTTATTTCAGTTTTGAGGTTCATTCATTTGGTCCAGGTATCCAAGAAGAAACATAATTATTTTAGTATGTGTTGGTTGGTTAGAATGCCACTCCTGTTTGCAGGATTAGGTACTGATATGCAGATCCATTTCTACGGTTAAATAATGATGGAAAAAGTGATCATTAAGAAAGGGAACTATGTGAAGGGCTGGATCCATGTACAAACGTGAAGGATGCTAAGCATAAAATAAATTTGATCACACTTGCATCTTTGTGTCTTGTTTTTGTTTGGAGCGTCGCTAGGGCTGCAATGAGAAAATACACATTTATCGACTAGAAGGAAGTTTCAGGGAATACAATAAAAGCTAACTTGCAAGTGAAGATATAAAGGATCAGGCTATACCAGGCTGATCTCTCTCTCTCTTTTAAATTTTATTAGTTTTAAAAACGAAACAGAATTGTAGAAAACATAACAAAGAAAAGAATATTCAAATGAAAGGAATGGAATATTACAGGGTTATCAAATCATGACATTAGCAAAATATGTAAAAATCTTAACAACAGATATAAATATAATAATTGGACTTTTAGTCAGAAACCGGTCCATACCCTTAACATCCTCTTTACCATAGTATTTCATACTTTGTCATACTTTATCAAAATTCCTTTTACCATTTCCTTTCACTAGCTCTCCCCCCACCCCATTTTCCGAACCTCAAGAAGATAGTGCCTACTTATCTATACCTTACCTTCTAATAAAAATAAAAAGATTATTATCATATTTGTGTCACTCATTTTATATACCATGCTGATCTCATGAGCTTTTAATTCTGCTAAACCAAATACAAAACCCCTGTCCAAAATAACACTCATATTGCCATCTGCGTTTGCTGAATGCAAGGAAACCATGGTGGCTATTATGTACAAGTTTTACCAAACCTGATGTGCTGCATATAGTATTTATTTAATTATGAATTGACCTAATGCTGGTGGTCATTTTCTTAAATAATGACCATGTGATGGTAATTTAGTCCTTGCTGATTAATATATTGCTGCAATAAGATAATGATAATATATGAGTAGTTATATAAATTGTGGCAATATATAAAGGAGAGAATATGTGCATGAATCACTATACTACTTGCTTGGGTTATTTATGGAGGTCTTTCTATATTAAAATTATATCTGAGGAGCTCTGTGGAATTTTTTTTAATGGCTATTTGTGCAAAATCAAAGGATTCCCTCTAAAACAATAGCCAATTGCCACAATGCTCCAATTAGAACACAGGCTATCCTAACACATGCTTCTTTTGGTCTTGTGAACTCACTTGTTCTGCATTTATACTGTACTCTCAAACAGTGTTTTCACTTGTATAGTATTGATGTGAGAGCACTGACAACTCAAATTCAAAATCAGCTTCTTCAGTTTTGCTGAACACATTAACGATTCAAAAATTTGAATTCCTGCAGGATAAACAAGCTTGGTAACAGAAAGGAGGTATATTTTGGGGTAAGACCAATATATGATTAATTTCAGTGTATCCAACTAGTGAATTTATGTGCAATCTTTACATATATATCAGGGTTAGGATGAGGCCCGTATTGCATGCAACAAGGGACTCTTAACCCAAAATACAGCTGTTCAGTTTTCTATTTTGAATATAAATCAGATTCACTTCTCTTTATTAAAATATTGGAACAGCAGTAGGATTTATTGTCCTGCTAGGAAGGAGGCATTTTTGGCATTTTCAGCATTCATTTCTGCAATATTACATCTAGGGTAGGACTTAAGGGCTGAAGTCTAGGACCCCCAAAACCCTTACACTGTTTCCGCACTACACTCTTATAGCGCGATTATTCCACTTTCAACATCCTATGGAATCCTGGGGTTTGCAAACCCCAGGGTTCCATAGGATGTTGAAAGTGGAATAATCGTGCTATAAGAGTGTAGTGTGGAAATGGCCTGAGAGTGGCAGGTGATGGAGAAGGGAAACAAGGCTCACTGCAACATCCTTCCTTCCTTCCTTCCTTCCTTCCTTCCTTCCTTCCTTCCTTCCTTCCTTCTTTCCTTCGAAAAGGAAACATTTGGGGAGCAGCTGGGCAGGCACTTACACAGTTATACAGATACCCATTCTATTATTTTTACTTTTAAAATACATTATTCTTTTCTACCATTTAAATAGTGGTTATTCCCAAGCAAATGAATTTCAGCATAATGGCAGCTAAACAACCTCCATTGTATTCCCATAGTCATAACAGCACTATGATTTAAGTGAGCATAAAATGCACAACTGAGCTTGCTTGAGGCTGAACTAAA
This sequence comes from Ctenosaura bakeri, assembly GCA_948474755.1. NCBI lineage: Eukaryota > Metazoa > Chordata > Lepidosauria > Squamata > Iguanidae > Ctenosaura > Ctenosaura bakeri. Next base: position 227,983 of record CAOLHI010001117.1, read on the forward strand.
TGTGCCACGAAACATGTTTTTGGGAAAGAGAGATTACCATTTCTGCTTTAATTTAGGAGGAAGAGAGACAGACTGCTTAAGGAGAAGCAGTTATAAAGTCAAGAGAAGCTTCTTTTCCTATCCTTTCAGCAGAGGTTGGAAAAGAACAGGGCAGAGGAATTTCCCTGCCAGGAAAGCCCAGGAACCCATGTGGCACCATTTCCTTTGGACTCTACCAGTCCTGGGCCCCTTTCATACTGCACACACTTGATTCCCCTTTAAGAGTCATGGCTATCTCCTCCAGAATCCTCCTGGGGTTTTTAGAGTTTGGTCAGAGGCACCAGAGGGGAGAATTCTCTGGCTGAGGATGGCAAAGGCCCTTCCCTCAAATGCCAATTCTGGAATTCCATGGGAGGCAGCATTGGCAGTTAAAGGTGGAATCGTAGTGCTATAACTGTGTAGTTTGAAAGGACACTTAGAGACAGGCAAGGAAGCAAGCAAGTTAGAAAAGGCAGTAGCTACCTAAATTCTTCTCTGTTTGTCTGCAGGTATTACTACAGGAACCACTCTGGGGGTGGTGGTAATGAACCTCTGGGTGGGGCAGCCTTGGTCATAAAAGAAGTGGCCACCTCACTTTTTCACTCATTCTGTCCTGTCTCCCTGAGCATCAAGGTGGTGAGCAGGGGCTGAATGAGCAGGCAAAGGTAGTAGACTGCTCTCTCCTTAAAGACTAGGCACATTTAGCATGCTTGGTCTCTATAAATGAAAAAGCCCTAATCCTTGCTTCCTGCTGCACTGCCCAAAGAGACAATATGTATAATCAGGTAGAACAGTCCAGAAGGAGAGGGCAGGTAAGCAGACCAGTTCCCATCATTAGTCTGTTCCTGTCTCCCAAGAAAGGTGCCAGCGGCATGTATTTAATGGCAGGCAATGCACATGTCGAAGCAGGAGAGGGCAAGCAGTTGGTCCCACGTCTCTCTTTTGCTATCTGGGTAAGTGTGAAGAATGAGAAAGGGTGAGGCGCACTCAGACATTGTTTCCAGTGGCTAGTTGGGCCTAAGGCTCCAGAAATGCTGACCCAAGTGTGGGACTAATTTTACATGCTGCTTGTCACTGATTGGGTTGAGGCATGGCATGCAGAGGGAATTACTGCTGTTATCAACCATCAGTTCTTAGAGATAACAGCAGGGTTTACTAAACCACACTCACTCCCAATTTGAAGAAAGAACATGCTGTTATTTCCAGTCATTGACTGCTGAAAACTGTAGGAGTTCTTCTCCCCTGCAGCCTCCAAGGGGTCAGGGCTTGGGAGAGAAGCAAACTGGATGAGGCCTCTTGGCCTGAGGTCCCCAGTCCCTGCCTTTGCCTGGGAATAAGTCCCACTGAACTCAGGGACAATTTTTATCTCAGGCATGTGTACAGTTACACTCTTAGTGGGGACAAATGAACCTCTGCAGGAAGTAGTTCCTTTTAAGTATATTTAGAGTGCATTATTCTCAACCAAAAATATTGCAGCCAGTTTTGAGGCTGTCTAGCTTAAAATGGTTCATGATATCTTCTAATCTGATTACTTCAGCAATCAAGTCTTCTGCAAAAAGTAACTGAAAAGTAAAAAAATGCTACTAAAGATATTGTGCAGAAGAAAAAGAGTACATTTTGACTGCCATATACATGTAGAGGTGGGGTGGAAAGGAGATGGGGAGAGCAAGCTCTAAACCGTAGCAGTTTCCTAAAGCTGATGAATGGCCTTTTGGAAATAAAGTCTGCTTGGGTGATTTTTTTGCAGGAGAGCATGGAGGTAGGTCCTGCCAAAGGAGTCAATAGGAGGAAAAAATTCCTTGAGTTTTACATTACTTAAAATGCATCCGCCTTGCTCATGAGTAAAAGGCAAACCCCCTCTGAAGAAAGCCTTCCAAGATAATCCTTTTGATAGCTTTGCCTTTTGGTCACTATGAGTCGGAAATGACCTGAAGGCACACAACAACAAACATGTGTGGTTTAGTATCTGGTGAGGAACAGTTGCCCTTTTACCTCTTCTCATCAGCGATGTGGCAGCTGTACCTTTGACTGACAGTGCAGGGGGGGGGTTGGAGTGGCTTTTTGACTTATCTCCTTTGAGGCAATTAAACAATGCAGAGAATCCATGTGGATTTTTACTGCTCCACCTCCTTCCCTTTGTTCTGCATCCTTTGTGCCACTAGCTGCCTTTGTTTTATCCTGATTATTTTGCAAGGGAAGCTTGGCTATGATAAAGTTTGAAAACATCTGTTTGGTGCCATTCACATGCTACACATCCTCTTTCTCTGATACCCCAGGGAAGTGCTCTTACATTGCTTTGAAGAAGGCTGGACTGCAAATCAAAGAAGCATAGCTGAGTCTGTGTGTGTGTGTGTGTGTGTGTGTGTTTGTGGTGGTCATTATACCATATGGGGGGGGACGGACAAAAAACCACAGAAAGAAAAACTCCCTATTTTCCCATGAATGCTAATACTGTGTAGGATATATTTTAAAAAAACCCCCAAAATCCTTGATGACATTCAGTGAGATGCTCATTGGCTATTCTGTTAACAGTTTTCCTCTGCATGCCTAAATGTATGGAAGAAGTGTGATGCACCCCAGTGATCTCCGCAAACAAATCACAGCTGCTCCAGAGACCAGGACATGAACCGCAAGAATTTTACATCACTTTTGAGGCTCATAAAATCAAGCCGTTTTGGATTCAGCAGGAAACAAATGTCCCTTACAGTAGAGAGAACAGCTAATGCTGAATGCCTACCTGGCTCCACAGATACTAATACACATATTAAATTCTTGTATGGAGAGAAGGTACAGGTAACTCCTTTCTTGCTCAACAGTAACTAGGATGAGGTTAGAGGCCACCAAAGGTTTGCCTGGAGCCTGTCCTAACTCTTGTTTAACACTAGGCAAATATCTTTTAAAAATCCTAAGCATTTAAAATGCAATTTTAATTTTGCTATCTGCTTTGTGCTCTTTTAATTCCTTTCTCATTATTTTATTTTTTTGCATTTACCTTTCAATTGTTTTATTAAAAAATATTCTTTGCCCTGAAAATATACCTCAAAGGCAGTATAAAAATATGTGTGATAATTCAATAATGTTACATCAGTGAGTTGCTTCTTTAAAATAAAAAGGTAGCAAGAGGACAGGACTTTATTCATACATCTTACAATTAAGTCTCTTCACTTGATAAATTCTACCAATAATTATTTTATTTATGAATTAAAATAATTCTTTCCCATTCCCCCGACAGTGACCTCCAACGCACCTTACAACAACATTTCAAAACTATTAGTAAGCAAATAAATAACTACACCAGAGCAGCCTATAGCAGATAAATTGCCATAGCTTACAGCAGTGCCGCCAAATTAAATTCAAAGGCTTCACTCCAAAGCCTAATGCTGGCCACTTGCCAAAAGGGGAGCAGTGAAGCAGATACCTGGGCCTCTTCAGGTAGGAAGATGCTCTACAACCTGGCTCTTGCAACAGACAAAGAGATCAGTCTTGTATGCCCACCTGTCGGGGGAGCGGGGAGGGAGGAAAGGGTAACAATCAATCAACAGCACCTCCTGTGTTGATCAAAGCTCCTGAGCAGATTCTCATGGGAAAGGTGCCATCCTTCAGGTATCCCAGTCTCAGAATGTTTTATTGCCTTATTTAAAGCAAGCACTTTGAATGGGCCCAGGCCCTGAATGGGACAGCCATGGAAGTTAAAATGACACTGGGATCAGCATGCTTTATCCCTGATGGTTTTGTCAGGTTCATGCATTTGGAAATGAAAAGAAAATTCCAAAGACTATTCAAAGGCATCCTTATCTATTTAACTATTTATTGATTTTAGCTTTTATCAACTACCTTCCCACCCACCAATCCTTTCCTCTAAAACTAGTTCTTAAGGTGTATAACAAAGTATAGAGGAGAAAAAGTAATTAAAATTTTAAACTCAAAGCCACATCGTTTTTTTAAAAAAAGTCTAAGTGGCTGAACAGATCACTGTACAGTTGAAAGCCAGCACAGAAATCAAGAGACTAAAGAGCTAAAAAGTCTGAGAAAATAGAGAGGTTATCAACTCATGCTGAGAAGGGAATGAAGACAGGAACTGCTGTTCAAGGGGAATCCTGTTACTCCAGAGACTAGGCCATGAACCAAATTATAGATTCCATCTCAACGTTAAGAAGAACGTCCTGGTAGAAAGAGAACAGTGGAATAGACTAGATGGTGGCTCTCCTTCTTTGCAGGTCTTTAAACAGAGGTTGGATGGTCATCTGGTGGTAAGGCTATGTGGCCCTTGCAGTCCCTTCCAGCTTTCTGATTTTATGAATAAAGTTTTTATCGTATACACTGTTGGCAGGAAATGGCTATAGATTATTTTAACAGATGAAAAGTACCTTTAAATGCAAGGCAAATAGGACTGGAAGCTAACCAATGACAAAATTAAGTGGATATATTGTTATTTCAGGAGACTGAAAGAAATCAGAAGCACCAAAAGATTAACAGAAGTGAAAGTGAAATGACCCAAAATTCACTGAAACTGGGATATTTAAAAAAAATGGAGGCAGAGATGAAAGGGGAATACAGACTTGAGCAATGACAGGAGATGTTTCACTCATTATGGTTGCTTCAAGTATAAACCAAAAGCCTTGAATTTGAAGCTCTCAGAGATTTTCAGATAGACTGCAGTTCTGTGACCTTCTTTGTGCCTAATGTCTTGCTATCCTACCCTGGGAACAGTCCATTACACAGAGGCAGGAAATTATGCTTCACTCAGTACCAAGATGTTGTGACAGTAGTGGTAGGAATGTGGTGAACTTTTTGAAAATCTGGATATGTGTATTTTATGAGATGGCAGCTGGAAGGAATTAATATTGAATCCAGTTTGTGAGATACTATTGCTGTCTAGCCCAAATGATTTTAACTTACTGATTGTGGGACTCATAGGCCATTTCTGCCCTACATGTTATAGTGCTATTATTCCCCTTTCTACCTCCTGTGGAATTCCGAGGTTTGTAGTTTCCTGAGGCCCAAGAGCTCTCTGGCCAAGAATTCTAAATGCCCCTCCCTAAACTGCAAACCCCGGGATTCCACAGGTTGCTGAAAGTGGAATAATAGCACTATAATAGTGTAGGGCAGAAATGCCCATAGACTCATTAGAAACGTAGAGTTGGAAGAGACCACAACGGCCATGAGTCCAACTCCCTGCCATGCAGGAACTATTTAATCATTATGATTAAATTGAATTTCAACCATTTTGAGTAGATGCATTGAAAAAAACCAAAACACTCATCCTGCAAAATTTTGCAGAAGTGCAGAATTCACAGAGTTCATTCTGTACATTTCTGTCACATTTTGCATCTTTGGTAAGACTTGAACATCTGTACACTCCATGCCCACAGCACACAGTATATTGTGTGTTTTCTAGATGCTAGTAGTACGCGGTATGCTGCTCACTGTCTGTGTTTTTTGCAGCCCCCTACGCCTTGCCTTTTTCATGCACCGCCCGAGGGTTTTATTGGGAGCACCTTTGAATAGAGAACAAGAGAGAGACTGAAAGATTCTTGGAGAAATTAAGTCTTGGCAATTTCCCATGTCCCCTTTCCTTCTAGCATGGAGTCTGGAACCTGCTTCAAAGGGAAGATGGTTATGGAATAAGGCTATGGAGTACCAGAATGACAAGTGTAATCCCCCCACTGCACCCACAGGAGCCCTGGTGGCGCAGTGGTTAAATGCCAGTACTGCCAGCCCACAAGGTTGTGAGTTTGATCCTGCCCGGCTCCAAGGTTGACTCAGTCTTCCATCCTTTCGCAGGTCGGTAAAATGAGTACCCAGCTTGTTGGGGGCATGTATAGAAATGTTTTGAAATACATGCTATTTGTAAGTTGTTCGCCGCCTCGATCCATATGGAGAGGCGGGATACAAATAAATAATAATAATAAATAATAATAATAATTGATTTTTTTAAAAAAACCCAAATATGTGAAAAAATGCCAACAAGTACTGCTCATTCATACTTTATTAGCTCTTTGAAATACAATGGTAACTATTGGATTAGAAGTAGATTCCCAGGGTTTAGGTCCTTTCTAAGAATCATGACGACTGGTTCATTTAAAACTCTGGCCCTTTTCACAGGATGACGCTCTCATACATTGTCCTGTCGCAGTCCTGGCAGCGCCTTTGCCAGGATGGGAGCATGTCCCCAGTGCTTCTCTCTGCACCCAGCAGGCACCCTGCCGAGGGGAGCGTAAGGGACGTGCCTCTTCCTTCTACACTGCAGCCAGTCTTCGTCTCATTGTGCAGTGGGGAAGGAAACACGTGATTGTGCTTCCAGCCCTTCTGCATGGCCAGCTGCAACAGAAGCCTCGCATGATCAGGGGTCATTGACAGAGTTTTTCCATCAATGATATACCCTATGATTGCACTGGCTGGTGAAGCAAGAAGGGCGGGACCACTACAATGTGATGTGGAAGTGTCATTGCAGTCCCACTCTTCTCACATCCCCATGCTGGTAGGATGCTGTCCTGCAGAAAGGCCCTCAGTCTCCTTTAGCAGAGTTCACAAGTGGAAGTTCTGAATCTCTTGGGTCTCTCTGAAACTAGTTTTAGAAAAGTAAGGTGAACAGGCAGTATGAAAACTTCATAACTCTGACAGTTTTCCTTCCTAGGCTGGCCTTGCAGTTCCCAGTTCTTGAAACCTGTCACTTTCACCTTGCCCTCTGGCCCCCTTTAAAATTCCTCCTTTTATTTGAGTCCTAGACCATTGAGTGACTTCACTGTGGGCTGTTGTGTGTGTTAGCTTTGTGTTCTTTTTGGTGAGCAAGTTTAGGGTTAATGATGTTGTCCAGAGTCAGTTTTAAAAAATAACTGTTTATTTAACATCATACAAAATGCTTGCTTCCTTAAGTTCCAGTTCTTAGTTCCAAACATATATCACTATCCAAATTGAGTTTTGTCCGACCACTTCCTTAAATGACTCATACACCCGATACTCAGTAACTCCCTCAGACTCTCAACTGACTCTACCAACAGTCTGTTTCCAACTTTTTGTCTTCAACTGACTCTGTCTTCTTAAAACAAAAAAATCCTACCCCTTCTCACTGGAGTCCCTCCCTCTCCTCAGAGAGTTCTCTGTGCCGGAATTAGTTGCTCTCAATTAGTCTGTCTTCTTCACAGTAGCTAAGAAACTGTACTAATTATGTTTGAATGTAGATTCAGTGATGTAGGGATGGGGGGATTGAGGTAAGTGGTGTGTCCTGGGTGGCACTTTTTGGGGTGCGTCACCACTCCTTGTCTGCCCTGCCCCTGCATGCCATCACCCCTCCCCCATGCACCGTCACCCCACTCCTGCCCCTCTGGCTCCACCTGCCCCCTCTCCTCCCCTCCCCTCCGCATGCCAAGCTACACCACTGGCTACGTTCAGACATATATACCTACAGTGCCTAAGCCCTTGCCAACTACAGGGCCATTTCAAGAAGAGGAGCAGCTTAACAGAGGCTGTACTCACCATCTTGAGGGAGGGAAGGAGGAGTTTCTTCATGTGCTTGCAAACCCACCTAGAAGATCTTCTGATCACATGGTGTCATTGCTTAGATACCTTCCCACAGCGGGAGACTGAACCAATGGGAAAAGTTCTAGTGGCATCATGCCTAGGGTAGAGGTATGTGCTACTCTCTAAAGCCCCATTGCTCTAATAGTAAATGGGTGAAGGAGGTTAAAGAGAATGCTTGGTTGGGAAGCATTTTTCAACAGCATTGCCCACTGTAGTTCTCCATATACAGAGGTACAGAAATGTTTGTGAATTAAAATTAAAACGCATTTAAGCACATATACTTCACAAATCCCAAAAGACATCTTTGAGTTTTTATGGTTACACAGTGTTGAGGGAGTGTACACAGTGTTTACTGGAGTCCCGATATTTCAGTAGGAAATGCTTTTACCTAAGTGTTATTCTGTGCTATATATTATTTGCACTATTTATATTGCACTAACATATCACTCAAGAAGGAGTCTGTGAAACAAGCAATAAGTATCAAAGCCAAATATTTTCATGGTAGATCATAGAGGAATGCTAGAAAAACACAAAGTTCATTTAATTGTAAAGATCTGTAATTACATTAATATACTTTCTGAAGGTGTGTGCACACATGCATTTTAATCACAATGGTAAATTTTTTATTCACAAACAAGTTCAAAGTCAGAGAACAATGGGAATTACACCACATCTGGTGATCTGGCAATTGTTCAAAGCACAATACCCTCAGGTTCTAACAGAAGATAGTTTTGCAGTGGTTTAGGCACAGGTAGTAAAGGGATGAGATAATGGCACCTACTGCCAAACCTTCTCCTGATAGCACAACGACACAGATGTTGGAGATGCCGGACTCTGTTAATTTGACTGAAGAAGGACTCATAGAAGGTGAGGTGCCTCTGAAAGAAAAGAGAAAATCAATTTGCAAAGTCTGAATATCTGAAATGAGCTTTAGTCACAGTTAGCAGTCAATACATTTCTAAATGCTTATTAATTCTAACACACTAATATTTTTAAAGACCTTTTATCTATTGATGTTGTTGGCACAGGTGCTTCTTCATTAGGGCTCACTTGCTATTTAAACATGCCAAGCAGCACAGTCCCTTCCTCTGCCAGCATCTTTCTTGCAGGGTAAATGTTTCTGTTATCTCATCCTCTATTTATTCCCCTTGCTCAGGCTTCTGCTGTTGTCTATTATCTTCTTCTTCTAAGCAAGCTTCTGGGTAAGCTCCTGCCTCTGGGTAAGCTTCTGCTGTGGACTTGAAATCCTCCTCCTCACTGTCAGAGTCTCTGAGGCAGGGCATGACAGTGGCTTTTTTATATGAAATGGTGGTGGAAGGGAGGTCATCTTTGCTTTCAGGGAGCAAAACATCTAGGGTCACAACAGCTAACAAGTTTCAAACACTGAGACATCTGTTCCCAACCAAGGCTGTTGGGCTGTGTGGCCTCTAGGCCCCCCGGCCTCTTCAAACACTGTGTTCAAGAGGAGATTCTCTTCTGATGGTCTAATTTGTGGTGGTGTTACCCCAAAATGTGCGTGACTCGGGGTCCATCCGCAATACCAGAGCCTCTGCTCAAAGATAGGGAATTATTTAACTCAAAGTGGGAGGCCTGTGAGAAGGTGGGGTAACCTAGCGAGATCTTCCAGCAACGTTTACAGGGTCTTGTCTAGGGAAAAACCAGTCAGGGATTTAAAGTAAACTAAAGTGTGTTTTATTAGGGGAATTCAATCATGCATGCACAAGATCCAAACACTCACCCATTCACACAAGACTAACTAAAGGAAAAGGAAGGAAAGGTTGTTAATAGCAAAGTTTAAGGGTTTGGGTGATAGTTACCAAGTTTAAGGGTTTGGGAGAGCAGCAAAGAAACAGCAGTGTGGCTTGGACTCATGCCTAGTGACAGTACTTGTTTTGGAATCAGAGTGACAGTTTGGCATTTAGCAAGTGAGATTCTGCAAGGTAACTGGTCAAAATGGAGAGTTTTTATACCCAAAATCTATCTGGAGGGCAAGGGTGTGAAGGGCTCTTCAGTCCTGTAAACAATGGGGTTCACAGAACAGACAATGAGGTCCATATTGTGTTAGGTGACAAAGAGTTAATGGTTGTCATGATGGCTCTGTAATAGTGGACAGGTGTGTGGACAATGAGAGAAATGCACAGGTCAGAGGGAAGAAGGTTTGAAAAAAATCAGTGAGTTGGTGGGAACTTCCCATCACTATTGTCTGACAGCAGAGTTGTTACAGCTTAGCTTAAGCCTATTATCTCTGGAGTTACCTGGTGACTTCTGGAGTATGACCTGGCTACACCTAGAGGGGATCTCTGACCTACTTTGCAGAACATGTGTTCAGCCAGTGTTTTTCCTCTGTCTGGTTTGGCCTTACAGTCACATCACCGTCCATTTTATACCAGTGCCAATAAATATATTTTGTCAATTAAACCATATCAAATCTGGGGGTGTGCGAGCTGCTAACAATCCCCCCACATGGAATCTCTGTGGGGGAACCATGAGGTTTCATTTTTCTAGGAAGGTGCAGCACATCTCCAATTTGGTGAATTTTGGAGGATGGGACATGGGGTGATTAGGAATAAACATATAGGAAGGAGAGCTAGGGTGAGAGCTATTTCATTTCTATTGGTCTCATCAGCTAATCACTTGGTCAGATGGTCAATTTAGGAAAATGTGTCCAATTCAGTTTCCAAAAAGGGAAAGACAGGAAATTACAGAAGAAAGTACCTAACAATACACATACCAGGGTACATACAATATACAAATACCACTCCAGCAATTGGAGCTTCAAAATTCAAATATAGCAATCTCAAATATTTCAAAGAAATCAAGTCAGTAGCAGTCCTTCAATAGAAGCAACAAGGAGAAGTTCAGCTCAGATAATTCATGGCACAGTTTCTAAGTCCTTTGATTCAAAGAGTCCAATGCATATAGGGTGGAGAGCAGATTCCTCCCCACTTGGGTCTGAAAGAGTTCATGAAAGCAGTCCTTTAGGTGTTTGGAGAGGTGTATTGTGGATTCCATCCCTTCTTTGTATCTGGGAAAGGCATTGGAAAAGTCCGTTTCATGAACTGTTGTTGCTGTGTGTCTTCAAGTCATTTCCGACTCATGATGACCCTAAGGTGAACCTCTTATGGGGTTTTCTGGGGCTGCAGGTGTGTGTGAGATGCACCCAAGGTTATCCAGTGGGTTTTCATGGCCAAGCAGTGAATCAAACCCTGGTTTCCAGGGTTGTAGTTCAATGATCAAACCACTATACCACACTGGCTCTGTTTCATGAATAGAAGTCCATTTATGCAGCACTAGATGTAGCTCACAATATCGTTCTGTGTCCGAGTTAAGCATGCTGCCTTCCATCCAAGCATTCCATCCAAACAATGGAATTGTGGATTCTAATCCTTCTTTGTCACATTCTGAGTAAAGCTTTTCCTTTGTACCTCTAAAATATTTAGCTCCAGCTAATTTTAGGTAGCTGCTGAGAAAGGTCCTCTTGACCTAAGAGTCCTGTACAGGTGTTTTCAGTCCCAGAAGGCAGTCATGGGAAAGGGAAACCAGTGTTCTGAGTCAATATAAAGCAGCCCCACACACTCTGCCATCATTCCAGTGTATTATGCTGCAACACATATAAAGCATACCTAGTCCTTCCTGGAAATAAGCAAAGGGCTCTCTTCTTTCAATCTGTAAATACAGCCAGAGGCAAAGATCTGGTACCTGCAGGGATGTAGGGGCTCCTGCTGCTGAACTTGTAGAAAGGTATCTTGCTAGTTCCCGTTATGGAATCCCTTCCCCAGAGAAATTTGCTTGGCAACAACACTGTTAACTTTTCAAAACCAGGCCAAGAAAAGGAGGGAGGAATTTCCAGATACTTTGTTGTTGCTGTTGTTGTCATCATGTGCCTTCAAGACATTTCTGACTTATGGCAACCCTAAGATGACCCTATCATGGTTTTTTGGGGGACCTGAGAGAGTGGGGAATACTCAAGGTCATCTATTGGATATCCACAGAATGGGTAATTTAGCCCCGGTCTCCAAGGTCATAGCTCAAACCACTACATCACCCTGGTATTGTATTGTTATTTAAAAATGCCATAATAATGATTCTTTAACATTTGGATTATACCATGGTTTGTACAGCATCATGCTGAATGGTGGTATAGATACAATCTCTCTGTCTAAAAATAAAACTTCAACTCATAGTCTGACTGAACAGCCCAAATTTTGTGGTTCTGTTGTAGCACAGTTCATTTAACACTTACTTGAAAATCCTCCTTTGGAATAACTTCTACCCATTTTTCAGAGATGGGAAGGTGAGAATAGGAATTATAAAGGATTTCAATGATTTCTGGCACAGAGGCACAAGATTTCAGCACCTAGGGAGGCAGAGAAATCATAGTTTATCTGGATGCCTGTGCAAACTATGCGATTCTTTCAAAATTTCTTTTACATCTGGCTCACAGCCAGCAGTGGTGGTATTGTATAGCTCAAGTTAGCAGTCTTTACTAGTTTTGTCCATACATCTGGTAAAAAACATAATTGCCAGTTGTTAGAAAAGTGCTTTTTAAAAAATCTTTCAGTAAAAAAGGAGGAAACATTCAATACAGAAAGTACACGTTATTGCTAACAGTGATAATCTTTTGGGCACTGAAACAGGACACAATTGGACTTTTGGGAGTGTGATTCTCATATATATAGTGACCTCATCACTACACTATTCACACGCCCTCTCCAATGATGTCAGATTATACCAGAGGTAGAAGCTCTCCTTCTATTCAGTGCATGTATATGTACTCTGTGTGTGTGTGTATGTGTGTGTGTGTGTGTGAGAGAGAGAGAGACAGACAGACAGACAGAAGAAGAAGAGGGGGAGGGACAGAATGACAGAAAGGAGGGAAGAGAGAGAAAGAGAGAGTGCACACAAGGGAGTGCTTATGGCTATTCAACACACAAGGATCTTGTAAAACAGGAGAAGTGCAACTACAAAGGGAATGGTGGCCATCTCCCACCCCCGTGTTTCTCTGGTGAGCTTCACCGTTGCACTTTAGTTCACTGCAAGTGTGTAACATCACATCTGCCCACTATTTTGGCCTTTAGGAATCCCCCCGCTTTTTTTTGTAGAGAGCGGATGAGGTAAACCACCACATTTGTGTCCAGCTCTGGATGTTTGGGGCTGGTTTTGCTTGAAATTGGTGAGAAAAAAATAAATTTCACAGGAGTGTCTGGTGGCTTTGAGGGGTTTAGGGGCTGCATTTTGGCATCCCAGGGATCACATGCAACCAGTGGGTAATTTTGGTTACAAGGAACCCCTCAAAGCCACAAGACACTCCTGTGAAATTTACTTTTTTCTCACCAATTTCAAGCAAGACCAGCCCCAAACATCCAGAGCTGGACACAAATGTGGTGGTTTACCTCATCCGCTCTCTACAAAAAAAAGCGGGGGGGGATTCCTAAAGGCCAAAATGGTGGGCAGATGTGATGTTACACACTTGTAGTGAACTAAAGTGCAATGGTGAAGCTCACCAGAGAAACACGGGGGTGGGTGATGGCCAGCCCAGTTGTACAAGCTGTGACAACAGCTGTAGCTACGGAGTGCATTTTGCTGTTTGTTTGGATTCTGATAAATGCTTTCTGTGTTTTTCTCCTGGAACCAGATTGCCATATTGTTGTTTTTTACCTGGATTGTCTTCATGGTCATTTCTTCAGCTGACCTAATAGTTTTGGCTAGCCTGCCAGTCCCTGCCCACCCTCCTTCATGGCATCACATGCCCCCCTCCATTCTTGTGGCTGACCACAAAGTATTGGGAAGTGGGAAGCTGCTGATGCAACAGCTGTTCTTATAATGAGCCAAGTCAACTATTCTTCTAGAGGTAGAATGACTGGTGATGGGCCTCCTACAAGGTCACAAGCTGATGCCTTCCTCTCTTCTACTGCCTGAAAGGCTTTAAGCTGTATTGCAGAATTTCAAAGCAAGGGTGAAAGCACAACAGAACACAAAGACTCTCCTCTCTTCTGAACATAAGTACCTTGACAAAAGCTGTAGGCCAAATTTTTTGAGACCCATGGTTTAGCAAGGTTTGCACTGTGAGATGTGGTTTCAGGTCTTGTTTAAAAGCTGCGGCCTGCAGGATGCAGGACATGGGATATGCTCCATTGTAATCTATAGCGTTGACATCAGCTTGTCTTTGCAGCAAGAGCTGAACCAAGCTGTGATTAGCGTTCCTGCAGGCCTTGTGAAGAGGAGTCTTTACTTCTTCATCCACAGTCTTCACATCTGCTCCGTGTGCAAGCAGCAGTTTGCATACTTGCAAGTAAGTCTCTTGGTTCTCCACATTCTTTGCTTCTTTACAAGCTATGCTGAGTGCTGTCTCTTGCAGACTGTTCTTCTTGTCCACAGTAGCACCATATCTCAAATACAGGTGCAGGTGGTCATAGAGCCCATGTTTGGCTGCTATGTGAAGAGGGGTTTCTTGGGCTTCTTCACTTGGTAGGTTCACTAGGGCACCAAATCTCACCAAAGCTTTGGCACACCTATAAAGCAGGAACAGTATCATTACATCGGCCAAAAAGAAAGCGGAATAAATTTTATGTTATTTGTTACATGTACGTATCACCTTTTTATCAAGACAACCAAGGGAATGGACAGCAGAACAAAACCATAAAATGTTAAAATCAGCCAAACAACATTAAAAGTCAAGAAACACTGATAAAACCACTGATTTGTTAACACTGATTTATTTTGCATTTTATGATTTGCATCAGGTGCCCTGCTGTGAGTGGAAGGCCTCCGTTCTGCAAGTGGAAAGGGGAGAGAAGGAATGTAACAGAACCTTCAAGTCCAATTGATTTATTTTAAAAACCCTTCTCCCACTCCTTTCCTTTTTATGATGAAAAATTGTCTTTGTCAAGACACCCAGTTTTCCAAAAATATATGCTGTTACAAAGAGTGGTACATTGAGGTGAAGCAAGGAGTTAGATACAAGAGTGCCTAGGGCCTACCAAAACTATAATGAGGCCCTGATCTCTTCCCCTGAGTTCTTCTTCCCCAAAGCGTAGGCTGTTCAGGAGTTTTTTTTTTAATTTATACACATGACACACACAGCCATCCATGAAGAGAAAAATTGTGGAGTGCTACATAATAGGAAGTTTGAGCCTCCTGTGAAGCTCAACCTCTCTTGGAATACTTTCAATACTCCGCTGCGACAGAGCTTATGGTCCCCCTCTAAATGCCATGGCTGTCTCTGTATGGAATCTTCGTGGGATTTGGTAGTGTAGTCAGAGGTCCCAGAGGAGAATTCTCTGGCTATGGTTTCCAAAGGCCTGAACAAAGCCATGAACAATCTCAGGATTCCACAGGATGAAACAATGGCCCTTTCCACACCTTACCTGCATTCCAGCAGTGTCCAGTGATGACAGTGGCAGTGGTTCTCCCAGGAGGGAGCACAAAGGAGTGCTCCCCTCCACACCAAATGCAATGGAGTAAGGGATCCAGGAAGCATGATGGCCCCACCTCTTCCTGCCACAGCGCAGTTGGGTACTGCCCCAGGCTGCACTGAGGCAGGAAGTGCAGCCATTGTGTTTCCAGGACCTCTGCAAGCAAGGTAAGTGTGGGCACATGGTGGGAGGGCGGTGCAATCACCAGCCATTGATGGGAAAAACCGGTCAATGATTTGTGGTGCAAATGAGCCGCCTGGGGACTGGAGATGGGACGGGACCTGGATGATATTATGCATAAGCATCTTCCAGATCCCATCCTTATCCTGCCCCAGTGCCGGTTGGGTGTGTCAAGCGGAAAGGTCCAGTGACAATTAAAGTGGAATCATAGTGCTATAGTTGTGTAGCATGAAATGTTTCAGCCCCTGTGATATGAAGGTAATAATAACCACAATATTATTGTAAGGATTATAAAAACATAATGTCTGTGAAACCCTTTGAAAATGTACCTGAAGTAATTCAGTGAAAAGAAAGGCATACTAGATCGAGCCTACAGAAACCAATGGACTGGAGCCAAAGGATTTTGCTCTACTAGCAGAAATCTCTTTGACCCAGCAAGGCTTCTCTCAACAGAATGGGCAGGAAGGTCATTCTGGAAACACCCCTGCCTGCTTCTTCCCAAATCTGCTCCAGAAGATGAGGAGACCTTTTGGAACAGCAAGAGAGGTAGCACAGATCTGGACTCTTTAAAGGTTTGACATCTGCCTGTGTGTAGTTTTCTTGCTCAGCATTTTAGTGTGATTTTTTTTATACTCCATCTTTCTTGTTCATATTGTATTTTGGCTGTTTTTACATGTGCTACCCAAATAATTTTGGTTACAAGGAAGCAAAGAAATACCATAAAGTGATGCCATCTGTTTCTTGGATGATGCACAGCATTGTCCTTCTGGAAATTGTTGCAAACAGGTAAGATTATGAGATAAACCAGCTTCTATGGCATGCTGTGCCCAGAGATGTCCCAGAACCTATATTTGTGCCATTCAGTTCAACTCTTTCTTTGGCAACTCACTGTGGTTTGGTAAACTACTGATTTAGATTGCTTATGTAAATACTTCTGTGTTTATTCTTACATATTAGCACCAGGTGGGGGTGGGTGGGTATGCATACTTTTTGGCTTTTTCCCCACACACAAAAATAGAGATATTGAAAGCTGAAGTTCTTTCCTGAGCTCCAATTTTTGCCCAAACAAGTTATGATTCTTAGAACACTGCAATAAAATGACTCCTTCCTGACCCTCCATATATTTGATCAAGGAGTAGTCAGGGCTGTTCTGTACTTTTCTGTACTGTTCTGTCATTGTTACCAGAAGAAATAAATGTTCTATAACTACACCAAATGTGACCTGGGCTGCTGTGGAACACTCTAAGGGCTGCTACACAGGAGCAAAGAAGCTTTATAAATTAATCACAGGCTGTTTCAACTGAGGGGGAAGGGAGCCTTCATATATATTTTAAATTCAAAAAGAAAAGACATGGAGAGGCAGAAGCCCAAAACTCACAGCTACCAACACATGTCCTGAAAAGATTTCTTTCTCTATAGGTTCAAAGAATGGATAGTATGAGTGCAGAAGGCATATAGACCTGTAGCTGAGTATATAGCTTTTTCCACACTATGCTATTATAGTGCTATTATTTCACTTTCAACATCCTATGGAATCCTGGGGTTCGCAGTTTAGGGAGAGGCCTTTAGAATTCTCAGCCAGAGAGCTCTTTGGCCTCAGGAAACTACAAACCCCAGGATTCCACAGGGGGCTGAAAGTGGAATAATAGCACTATAACAGTGTCGTGTAGAAATGGGCTCCATCTAATGTGTTTAGAGTCCTAGCATAAAGTCTAGTGCATCTGCTGTTAAGTGGTTTCAAGTAGAAAAGTCCTCTCAATGAACAGACCCATTAACTGAAAACTAAGATATGTGGACCAATGATTTATTCTCATGTTCATAGTAGGTCTAAATCCAAAGGTTAGTCCCAATTGGAGTACACCCATTCAGTCAGTGGAACTTACATAAATCTTCCCTTCCCACAGATTCAATGCGTCTACTCTAGTTGGGAGTAGCCATTGGATTTTGGTGAGAGTTTCAGGTGAACAACATGAGTTGAGATCACTTTGGTGGGAAAGTGTGGCCTGAGACCACATGTAAGTTTGAAGCCCTCCCCAGACTTTTCGAGACAGCTCTTTTTCAGAGGGGAAAAAGGTGAGTTGCCCAGAGTCCTCCAGGAGTAGTGATTCACCTTATAATAGATTGCAGACCTCCAGCAATGTTTAATAAAATAAATGTCCCCTCTTCAAAGCCAGAAGTGGATTTGTAGCTATGTCTTTGGTCTTGTATTTTATTTTCCCTTTTCAAGTACTTTTGGTAGTGTCTGTGGTACCTATGAAGATCTAGGGGCAAAAAATCAGTCCCCAAACCTGCTTTTGTATAAGTTGTAATTAGTATAACTGGTTTGCAGCTAGTGTCACTACAGACAGCTGGGCTGTAATCTATTCTCAGAGTTTTTAAAGTAACTTTAAAAAGTTTTTTAAAAAAGTTTAAAAAAGTAATTTATTCGTTTTATTCATTACAGTCTTTGGAAAAGTAATTCTTATATATCAATCCGAGATTTCCAACTGAAGAGATCTTTTGTGACACACAAGGACACTATATTGAGGTGGAAGTTCAGTTTCAAGACTTCAAACTACTAGTTATAGGAATTTACTCACCACTAGAAAAAGAAGACAAATTCTATTAAAAGATTGAAAAAGAATTGATCAAATATACACATGAAAGAAACCAAGAGAACTTTTTGCTGCTTGGGGATATGAACAGAGTCATAGACCCAACTTTAGATAGATCATTGACAAAGCCCCCAAGAAAACGCATGGAAAACTTCCACAATCCTTTTTCAGATTAACAGACTGTATGACACTATTAGATGTCTGGAGACACAAATACGGAAATTCCAAAGGTTAGACATTCTACCCAGACTCTCATAAAACAATATCAAGAATAGACATGTTCTTTATATAGAAACCACTGCATAATAAAAAAAAAAAGGAGATTCTACCAAAGAGGTTCTCAGACCACAACTTAATCCAGCTAGAACTGTCAACTACTAAGAAAAAAACTGACTGGAGACTCAATCACCTATTACTTCAGAATGATGAATACTTGAAGAAAGCTAAAGAGACAATAAAATATTATTTTACAGAGAATATATCAGATGAACTAACAATGAGGACAATATGGGACACAAGTAAGGTAGTCCTTTGGGGCCACTTCGTCAAATGGGGCTGGGAACATAAAAAGAAAAAGTAAGAAAAATATCATAATATTTTGAATGATATAAAACAAAAGGAAGAAAAACTAAGAAACAACCCATATGATAAAAAATTATGGACAGAACTTAACATACTACAAGAACAATTAAAAGCAGAAAAATCTTATAGAGATCAGAAAGAAACTAAAGAGAACCAAGCAAAAATACTTTGAACATGTGGATAAGCCAGGAAAGTGGTTAGCATATAAACTTAAATGGGATAGAGAAAAGAGACTGATTCTAGAAGTAAATATAGGGACGAAAGTAGTCTCTGACCAAGAGTCAATAAAGCATGCCTTCCACAAATATTACATGGATTTATTCAGTACCAACACACAGGGCACAATGAAAGGTAAGATAAAAGAATACCTTGATAAACAAAACATTCCTCAAATCTCAGAAGAACAAAATAAAATGCTGAACTCAACTATAACTATTATGGAAATCATGGAAGCAATCCAGAATTTGAATACTACAAAAGCACCAGGTACAGATGGATTTTCAGTCACCCACTACAAATATTTACAAGACAAACTCATATCCCCAATGCAGAAAATGTTCAATGAAATCATAACAGAAGGGAAGCCAAAATTATGGAATGAAGCTAATATAACTCTAATACACAAAGAAGGAAAAGATGCAAGAAACCCAGGAAATTACTGTCTGATTTCCTTACTCAATGTTGACTATAAAATATTTACAAATACTTTGGCTGAAAGATTAAAAAAAATTACAAAGTATAATACATGAAGTTCAAAATGGCTTTTTACTGAAAAGACAAATACGAAACAATATTAGAACCATCTTAGATATAATTGAACACTATGATAAAAATAATGAGAGAAAATTGGCAATGATTTTTGTGGATGAGGAGAAGGCATTCGATAACGTTAATTGGGTCTTTATGACAGAACGCTTAACTAAAATGAATTGCATCCTACTTTTATTGCTTGGATAAAAGAAATCTATAGAGACCAGAAAGCTGCCCTTCTGGTAAACTGAGATAAAACAAAACAATTGGAAATAAAAAAAGGAACCAGACAGGGCTACCTATCCTTACTGTTTATTACAACCTTAGAAGTCTTAATTAGAGCTATAAGATCAGACCCAGAAATAAAATGTACCAAAATAAAAAAATATGGATATAAATTGAAGGCATACGCGGATGATATGGTGATTGTTTTAGAAGACTCCAGTCAAAGCATACGCAAGTTACTGGAAAACGTCAAAATGTTCAGAGAAGTCGCTGGCTTCAGAATCAACAATCAAAAACAAAAATGTTGACAAAAAATATAAAAAAGGAAGAGTTAGAAGAAATTGTTAAAAAGTACAGGATTCAAATCAGAAAATAAAATAAAATATTTGGGAATCTGGGTCTCGAAGCATAACATTGACCTGTTTGAAAGTAATTACAAGTCAACTTGGTTGACTTGTAATAAAAAAATCTTTACAAAATTGGAAAAGTTTAAAGCTGTCATTAATTGGAAGATTAGCTGAAATAAAAATTAATATTTTGCCAAAACTGAATTTCCTCTTTCAGAACCTAGCAGTTATAACAAATGACAAGGCCTTTCGAGAATGGCAGAAAGACCTCTCCAAATGCATCTGGGAACAGAAAAAAAAACCAGAATTAAGTAGAAGACTTTGATCAAGAAAAAGGCAAAGGGTGGTTTTGGATTGCCGGATTTGAAACTTTACTATCAAGCTAACGGTCTGACATGGCTTCGAGAATGAATAACACTTCAGGACAAAAGACTACTTAACTTAAAAGGCTCGGACCTCAGTTTTGGCTAGCATGCATATATGTGGTGCGGTAAAGCCAAAATAGACAAAAGGATTCCAAAATCACTATATAAGAAAACTGCTACTATTGATATGGATAAAATTAAAGAACAAAACCTACAGAAAAATTCCACAATGGCTATCTCGACACAAAGCACTGTATGGCAGATGGAAGGGTCCTACTGAGAAATGGATCTGCTACAAAGATATACTAAATTGAAGAAAACAATCAATACTTCAAAATGAAACCAAGAGAGGAGTTAGAAACAGCGGGATTTAAATGTCAGTAGTTCCTTTACAGACAATTGAAAGAAAGATTCAAAATGGACTCAAAATTGGAAGGGTTTGAATCAGCTTCAAAACTTAACGAATTTGAGAAAGCTATATTTGAACTACCGAAACACCTAAGATCTAAATTCTACAAAATATTACTAGAAAGAGAATTAGAAACCGAACAAATTAAAGATACCATGATCAGATGGGCTCAGAATATTGGTCATGAATTACATCCTGATCGTTGGGAAAAACGTTGACATGACACATGACAACGCTCTTCCACATTGTCTTGCTGCAATCCTGGTCCAGAAGGGAGTGCATCAGCAATGCTTCCCTCTGTACCTGCTCAGTCCATGTGGAAGAGAACGCAATGGCTCCACATCTTCCTTCTGCAGTGCAGCCGGGCTTTTTCCATTGCTGAGCTACATAAGGAAGCATCGCCAATGCGCTTCTGCAGCTTCTGCATGGCCAGAAGTGACGGGAGTGCAGTGCGATTGCAGACGCAAAACAGATTTTTCCCGTTTTGCGAAAACTGCAGAAGTGCGATACTCCATGACAGGATGGCAGCAGGACGGCGATGACATCATGTGGAAGCGCAACCTGCCGACCACTGCCATCCTGTGGCAGAAATGAGACAGCGATGTCGTGTGGAAAGGGCCACAGAAATTCACATTGGCCCAAACACTGAAAGAAAACTACTTAAAGATGTTGCACAGATGGTAGCTGGACCCTGCGAAACTGAGGAAGATATACAGAACTAAAGAAAATAATTGCTGGAAACATGGAATAGGAAACAAAACTTTTTATCACATGTGGTGGTCCTGCTCATTAGCCAAAAGGTACTGGAAAAAGATTCAGGAAACAATGTCTGATATGCTGCAAATAAATATTCCACCGATACCCAAAACTTTCCTACTAAATATGCTTCATAGATTGAACAAACCTGAAAAACTTTAATACTGGAAAATAATTTTGTACATGATCCCTGCTGCCAGAGCCATATATGCAAAATTATGGAAGAACAAACAAATCCCATAAATAGAAGACTGGCTATTAAAACTTATAGAATTCAAAGACTTAGACAAAAGGAATGGAATGGTAAAAGGGAAATCACAAACTAGAAAAGAGGATGAGTGGAATCCTATAGAGGATTAAATTTTAAGTGGTAAAATGATCCAATAAGAAATTTGAACTTGATACTAATAACTTAACAAGTTCTCAACTTGATGGTAAATGCTGTTTAAGATAAATAGATCAGTTTACTTGACAAAATGCTACCACTATATTGTTTTTTAAGTCATAGAAGAAATGAACAATTGATTTGAATCAGATGAAAATTAAAAATTAAAAAGGTAACTGATGCATTATATGGCAGACATTCATATAGCAGAAGATATCATAATGCTAACATAAATTTAACAGAACCAATATAAATAAATAAAGAGAGGATTAATATGGACAACAATGATAAACTGAGCTACAGGGATGTAGGGAAGTGCTATGAAGAGAAAAAACAAAAACTTGATACAGAGAGAATCAAATCGATAAGCCTTGAAATGATGAGTTTCATAAGATTCTTATGAGATTACAATTAAATACTATAATACAAACAAGTTGAATTTAAGATATTGATACATAATCTGATGGTATATTAACACATTTGATTCTCTCTGTTACTACGATGATGCACATTGTTACAATATTTTTAAAAACCACATCATTGCATGGCTTGTTACATCTCTGGTTACTTTTCATTTTCTTTTGAAAAAAAGTAGAATTTGGTAAGAGAATGGCATAAAACTTTGTTGAAATGTCTCTGAAATGCCTAAAATGCTGTTTGAAAATAACTTTTAAAAGCAGCTAGAAATGCTGCTTTATACATCAGTGCTATCACTTTGTTTCTACATGTAAAATCACTTTGTCATTCCCTTGGTATCCCTCACAGTAACTGTTTACAAGTAACTATGTTACTTGCAACTCATTATTTCCAAATTTTTTCTTTTCCAAGTTTAAGACTCTTTGGGTGGTTAGTAGACCAGTCTAACAATCACACAGTAGACAGTAATACTGGCAGTTTTTCCAAGGTAGGATGTAGCTTGAATAAGTCCTTATTGAGAAATGTATCTATTTGGGAGGCAGTCCCATTCACTTCAGTTGAATTTGCTTCTGAGCAAATGTGCAGATAATTTCAAGTATTTTTCTGAAGCAACACAAGGTGACAAAACTTTGAACACTCATAGGGGACATGTTCTGTCTTCACAATATTACTTTACATTTACTGCTTAAAATACCTTCTGACAAACAGAAGAGGCTTAGACAGTCCACTGCAATGTTGTTATTGTAAGTAAATTAATGTGATAAGCTAGTCTAAATGAATCAAAATGACTGCTGCTTTGCTTAGAGATGTTGACACTGCAGCTGATGAAATGGTTGACACAGGCACACAGCAAGGTCAAATCCTCTAGCAGATGGAAGGAAGGCTGGCAACAAAGCCAGTCCAAGGGGCCTTTTATACTTCCCCTAACTGTAGATTTCTGTGTGGATGGGGAATGTCAACTAAAGGAGGGACATTTATGTATTCGCTCAAGAGAGTGAAATCTTAATGAGACACACAAAAGAGGTCATATGCTACCTTTTCATATAATGTGATGGTGGGAAATTTGCAATGGTTTGAATTTTACAATATAGTTATTGTTGTGTGCCTTCAAATCATTTTCAATTTATGGTGACCCAACATGGTGTAGTGGTCTGAGCATTGAACTATGGCCCTGGAGACCAGGGTTTGATTCCCTGCTCAGCCATGGAAACCCACTGGGTCACCCAGGGCATGTCATATACTTTCAGCTCCAGAAAATCCCACAATAGGTTCACCTTAGGGTTGTCATAAGTCAGAAATAACTTGAAGGCACACGACAACATAACAAGGGCCATTTCCGCACTACACACTTATAGCACGATGATTCCACTTTCAACATCCTATGGAATCCTGGGGTTTGCAGTTTATGGAGGGGCCAAGGTTAATGATGTTAAACTTGTACCATGATGTTTTTCTTGGCAACATTTTTTCCGATAAGATTTGCCATTGCTTTTCTTGGAGAATGAAAGAGTTTGACTTGCCCAAGATCACATGGTGCTTTTCCATGGCCGAGCAGAGATTGTAGTCAGACTCTCTGACCACTATACTACACTCTGTCACTATTACAAAATAGGCAGAAAGCAAAACCACCTTTTAGGTCCAAATAAGGGCACTACAACAACATTAACACTGATTTTGCAGATGAAACAAGGTAGAAAATGACTGTGTGAATATTTCTTCCTGGACCCAGTGTGTTGTAGTGGTAGGAATGTTGGAGTAGGATTCTGGGAGATCAAGGTTCGAATCCCTGCTTGGCTATGGAAACCCACTGGGTGACTTGAGCAAGACTCTCTCAGACTCTGAAGAAGGCAATGACAAACCTCCTCCTCTGAATAAATTCTACCAACAAAACTGAATGACAGACTTGCCATGAGGTGGAGTTGATTTAGGTCGTTTCCATTCTACACCGTTATAGTGCTATTTTTCCACTTTCAAAATCCTGTGGAATTCTGGGGTTTGTTGTTTAAGCCAAAGAGGTCTCTGGCTAAGAATTCTAAATGCCCCTCCCTAAACTGCAAACCCCAGGATTCCATGGGATGTTGAAAGTGGAATAAGAGCACTATACCAGTGTAGTGCGGAAGAGCCCTTAAAGACATATAATAACACCACTTTTCAGCACGAGCTTTGCCAGTTGCAACCAAAGGCAACAGAAGACAAGCAGCAGAAGGAGCAACAAAAACAACACAGACTTCTTTTTTTAAGGAAGCAAACTAATCTTTTAGGCAATTGCATTAGGAATCCAGAATAAGTGATTTTAAATTTGCTGGTCAAACAGAAGCAAATGTGTAGTTGTATAGGAATTACTTGCTTTGCAGGTGGCTTGGACAGAGGTACAGGAGATCTGTGTATACCCTCCTTGGCCTGAGTAAAGGCAGGGCTTCTCCTTTCCCTTCCTTCTGTGAGAGGAACCCTCTTCAGTTTCCAATTCATACAGAACAAAACAAAACAAAACCCCGCCACATTTTAACTATGTATTTTAAATACACTGTGAGACTAGAGTTTCCTTGGAAAGTGGGTATGCTCCAAATGTTTGCTAAGCTAGAGTACAGAGCCTCAGTAATGGCTGATGAGCTAAAGGAAAACTTTCCTAAAGCAATTTCTTCTTTTCCAGAAGACCAGGGACACCAGTGGGGGCCTTTGTCCTTCCAGACACCTTACTGTGTCTCTTGGCCTCCTTCTTTATGTGCTCTGCAAGCAGACACTCGCTGTCACACTGTGGATCCTAAATGTTCTAGCCCTGCATTCACCTCTTGAACCCCCTTCTTCTGTTTGGTGTAATTAACTGAGAGGTGGTGATGAAAAGGAAGCATGGAGGTGAATACCCTGCCTTGGATGCTCAGCTCCCTGGGGGCTCGGCAGGGTGCCTCCTGAACAGCAAGGGGCTCCTTCTGTTTTATCTTAAGTAACCAACCTTATTAAGTTAAAAATAGCCCTGAAAACAGACGTGGATGGAATGCACTAACATGGCTGGAAGGAAAGCGGGTGGGGGGACATTGTTTACTGGAAAAGTTTGCACTGGCTTTGCTATTTCTAGACAGTTGATAGTACGAGATAGGAGAGAGCTGGCAAAGTTGCTGTACTAATGCACAGGCTGGGCACACAGCTTAAACGCTTCGACAGCCAGCCAGCTATACCTCTCATGTCAGATTTCTAGAGATAGGCAGTCCCCCCAAAAGGCACTTTACAGAGGAATCTCTCTCTCCCTCTCCCCTTGCTCTCTCTCTGTCTCATGGCCTTATTCTTAAAGAACTTCTTGTTGTATGGTCACACCCTGCTTGCTCTGTCTCTCTAGATTTGAGGGTGTAATCAAGAGGAGTCATTGCCTTCAATCATCCCATCTTTTATGGCTATTTCATAACATCTTAATTAAGTAGTTAGTTAAATAACTTTTAGGCCATTTCTATACTACACTGTTATAGTGCTATTATTCCACTTTCAACATCTTGTGGAATTCTGGGGTTTGTAGTTTACTGAGGTCAAAGAGCTCCTTGGAATTCTAAACGTCTCCCCTCCTAGGCTACAAACCCCAGGATTCCATTGGATGTGGAAAGTGGAATAATAGCACTATCACAATATAGTGCAGAAATGGCCTTAGTTAAATAGCAACTTTACAATTCAGTATTAATAAATATTTTCAGTGATTATGGGCCATTAATCTATTCTTGTCCATTCCCATCCCCTGTGCTCACAACAATATATAGGCATGCACATGTACACATGTGGAAGAGCATTCCATCATGTGTGCTTCTACTGATCTTCAGGCTTACCTCTTCATCTGCTCTTTGTGGGAAGTAGGTCACAAAGTGCCATTAAAAACACACAACTAAACAAAATCCCTATCTCAGATGATGACCCCTCACCCTTCAAACAGACAACAAGGAGTTGAGGAAAAGATGTTACAGAAGGAATGGGAAGCATTTTAGCAGAAATGGGCTTTGGGCTTTGAATGGATCATCATGTCCTTTGATGAACTGCCTGGGACTGAGATGTCACCTTTTTAATAGCTTTGTTGTGTCCATCACATTACTTTATCTTATGTAACACATTGTGGTATTTATCTGGTTGGATTTATCTAGCTCAACACCAGGATGTACTATAATATTGAAAACATAGGCCATTTCCGCACTAGCCTGTTATAGCACTATGATTCCACTTTCAACATCCTATGGAATCCTGGGGTTTGCAGGTTCAGCCCCTCCCGAAACTACAAACCCCAGGATTCCATAGGAAGTTGAAAGTGGAATCATAGCACTATAACAGGCTAGTGCAGAAATGGTCATAATGTGCACCCCAATCCTATCCACAGTTGTTAAGGTTTTCTTTCTGGTAAGTCTGTTTAGCATTGTAGCCATAGTTGTAAAGAGCGGAGTACTGCAATTCTGCCTGACAAAGAAAGCACCCACTTCCCTGCCAGAGAGAGAGAGAACAACAACCATTCTTTGCCCATAGCACATAGGAATGGGAACTGGAGCAGAGGTTCTTAACTTGGGCCATTTCCGCACTACACTCTTATAGTGCGATTATTCCACTTTCAACATCCTATGGAATCCTGGGATTTGGAGTTTGAGGCCCCTCCCTAAACTGCAAACCCCAGGATTCCATAGGATGTTGAAAGTGGAATAATCGTGCTATAAGAGTGTAGTGCGGAAATGGCCCTGGACTTCTCAAGCAATTCTATGCCTTGGGAGTCCTTGCAGCCAAAACACTCCTGCCATGTTTCCATATTGTTCAGGAAAGTTTGCTTCTATCTTTCTTCATATTTAAGGGCAGCTAGAGGTGTTGTAGAGAAAGAAGAGAATAAATTTATCTACCAGCTTTTGGGGAGTGGATACTGGTGTGGGAGAGGGAAGTTAAAAAGATTGCAGGTTTCTACCACATTAAACCTAATCTCACAGCTCAGTTATAGTCCAGTATGATGTTTTCAAAAAGGAATTACCTGGATAGGGCACAATGGTCCTCTATAAATGAGATGCCTGGGATAACTCCACTGAAAAATGAGATTTACCTGGGATAACTCCACTTTATTTCAAAATAGTTGCATTTACCACCAGCTCTATGAAATCAATGGGCTATTAATTTTCCTTCTGACTGTTATACTTCTGTTCTGAATCCCACATCAGCTTCCCCAGTGTTTTGTTGAAAAGTGCCTTTTTTGACTTAACCCTGACTTGGAGACCCTATTTGTGTTTCATTGTATTTTTGGCCCTATGGCATGGCCAAAGTATAGAAACAAAGAATCTTTTCTCCCCCTCAATTGTAGTTTCTATAAAACCCTGCATGATTCTCCCCATTTTTTAATCATCCCAGCTTTTGCAAAGAGAGTGCAGTGAATTTGTAGACTCCTCTTACCCCACCATGTTAATTATCGCTGCTATAAAAAGAAGGTCAAGGAGAGGAACTCTACTAAATAGGGCGAAGTTGGCATGCATGACTCCTAAAGTGAAGAAGACAGAAATGAACTTTGCTGGAACTTTTTTTAAAAAAATGTCTTCAAAAAGCTTCTAGATTAAAGCTCCTGTATCTTTTCTATTTTTTTGGTTGAATTCTCATGGATTCTGAAAGTTGAAATGGTTGGAAGGAAGCCCAGATAATTTTTTTTTTATCCTTGTCACTGAGAGGCTCAAAGGTTTTTAAGTCCTGCCCCCATGGTGAATTGCAGACTATATGGGAACATTGAAGAACCTGACACATAGGTGTTCAGGCCATTGTTACAAAGAGGGAGCCAAATAAAATAGCTCTCTATGTAGGTCAATGACCTGTTCTTTGTCAGTAAAAAATTAAGGATGACCTTGAATCCATTACTTGAAAAAAAATCAGGGGAAAGTAGTTTCCCCTAATCAAAGAGAACATGTTTGTTACCTAAAGCTTGACCTCCTCACTATCTAACTTTAGCATAAGTCCCTGCTATTGAAAAGCAGTGGTCGAATTCTCAAAACCCATCTGAAACATCTGTTAATTTTTGATCCTTCCAAGTAGATGGCTTAGTTATTGTAGAGGCATCCAGTAGCGCTGCTGTAGTTAAGGGCCTGACGGCATTTCCATTATAAAGCCACAATATTCAAGGGCTTAGACTTGGCTCAGCTCTTTCAACACATTGCATCTGTGATATATGAGGGTTATGGGAATGCAGCTCAAACAGCGCCCCCCTTCCCACTTGTGTAAAACATGGTGTGCATCAACAAAGATGTCTTCACAGTCAGACAGCCATAGGGATAGGCTCAAAGTTTTTGCTTACACGGAATGAGGAAGAATTCTTTCCCTTCACTCCCAAATTTCTTTCCAAGTCAAAGTGTCAGTGTCAGGTTCCTCTGATGTCCTCTCAGATGGAGCAGTATTTGGTGACTATCTTGTAATGAAGAGCCTAAAAACTAAGGTTGTGAATGCTTTTGGAAGAAAATGTAAATATGGCATTCCTTTTTTTCCTTCTCCTACCTCTTCTACATGATATTACTTTAGCTAACTAAAATTCATCCTGTTTGTAGGACAGTATTTTCAACAGAGAATTTTCTGTACACTGGTTGAGTGAAATGATTCTAATATTGTGGTGCTCAACAGGAATCCAAAATGTGAAATAACTGAGATATTCATATTTGAAATTGTTTTCCACTTGATCCTAATTATGAAACTGCTTAATTTGTGATATCATGATGGTTCTGCTGGCAGTAGATCACAAAATCTCCAGTTTAACTATGGCCATTTCTGCATGGCGTTGCAGTCCAGCAATGGGGATGGGTGGCAGTGGTTTGCAGGTTGTGCTTTTGCACAGCATCATTGCAGTGTGTTTCTTACAGAAGGTTTCATTTTCTTTAATGCTTTTCACCTGACCACAGTTTTGTCTAACAACAATCAATGTTGTATAATGATTAGAGCATTTTGCTTTAATTCCAAATCTCTACTCAGCTTTCTGGGTGACTTTATTAGGACCATGCATGCTACTTTCAGTTCCTTGGTATACCAAGAAAGGGTATAATTTAAAAAAAAAGTAGTAAGTAAAACAAATACCAAGTTAATTCCACTACTTACATATGGAAGGTCTCAGTCAAATTTTTAAAAAGAGGGAATACGTAATTTTTCAAGAAGGATGCCCTTAAGTATGTGCAGGAATCTTTCTTCTAAAATGGTGCTTGTTATTGGTAATTTTTACTATTATGTACACATATGCATATTCAAGAAGCAAAGCCTAAGCTGATTAAACTTCCAAAGTTGGCTGCGGGCGGGTAGGGAGGGGAAGACACATGATTAAATCATTTGTACTTTCAGGAGAACTGCTGCCAATGAGTCACTTTTAAAAACATCTATTTGGGAGGTATCAAAGCACCTTTCAGTTGAAGCTTTGGGAAGTGATAGGGAAAAGGATTCCCATCTTTTCTGTTTCCCCAAGGGTGCATGGCCTCCACGCCACCCTTGGCCTCTCAATTCCATTCTTGTGGCCACAAAGCCTCCACCAATTTTTTGTGCTTTTTAAAACTCAAAATACATGCTTAGTATTTTTAAAAAAAGGATATTTAAACCTTGACACTGAATCGGATAACTTGTAGTACTCTGGACAAAGTCCATCACTCCACTGCTCCAATTCTTGTTCTTGCACTACCTTAGTCTGAGTCACATCAGTCTTGTACTACCTTAATCTTAGTCACCTGTTCTTGTACTACCTTGTCTCTTCTCTCCAGATAGGTAAATATCGCCCACTTTGCCCTAACTTCTCACTATCCAATTTTCCCCTCTTTTCCTTCAGTTAGCCTTGTGTGGTTGTGTGGTTGTGAGAATGCTTTGATCTTGTGCATGATTGAAACATACTTGTAATGTCCAACTGGTGTCCCTGCATAAGTACCAGTATACATAAGTGTGAAAGATCTTGTAAAGATCTCACAGCACTCCCCGCCCCCTTGAGTTAATAGTTCTCCACTGTTTCATGGAGGCACTGGCATCACAGGTGGACTTTTGAGTCACCCAGCTTTTGGGGGTAAAAATGTCACCGATATGATGATGACACTCAACTCTACCTTTCCTTTCCATCTGATTCCAAGGAAGCTGTCTCAGTCCTGAACCAATGTGTGCTGTCAGTAATGGATTGATGGGGGTAAATAAGCTGAAATTTAATCCAGACAAGACAGAGGTGCTCCTGGTCGGTAAAAAGGCAGATCAGGGAATAGGGATTCAGCCTGTGCTAAATGGACTTGAATTACAATAATTCAAACTGATTTTAAAACAAGCTGATAAAGTAACCAGGAGGTGTCTTTTAAATCAAACTTTTTAGCAGATTAATCTAATCAATGCAGCCTTATCAGTCACACACTGCAAATTTGGAAGAAGGCTTGGTGGATACGTGAGTGCAGTGTTATTCTTTTCTCACACTTCTGTCAGTCATGCAGAGATACAGCAACTAACTTTTGTTTTTGTTGTGTGCCTTCAAGTTATTTCTAACTTATGGTGGCCCTAAGTCAAACCTATCATGAGGTTTTGTTGGTAAGATCTGTTCAGGGTTTTTTTTTTTCTTTCTCTTTCCTCTTAGGCTGAGAGAATGTGACTTGTCCAAGGCCACCCAGTAGGTTTCCATGACTCAGCAGGGATTCACATCCTGGTCTCTGGAGTCCTATTTAAGAGCTCAAACCATTGCATTACACAAAATTAAAATAAGAAATAAACACCCCATTTTGTGCATTGGTCTAATTCTTAAACTGACACCCATTAGCAACATGAACCTGTGGAAGGACAAGTGTCCTGCAGGCCTCTTACCCCAGCGTGTTCTGGCCAGTGCAGAGGTGCAAAGGGGCTTGGCCATCATCACTCAGAAGATTAGGGTTGGCTCTGTGTTCCAGTAAGAGTTCAGCACAGTCCGTGTGCCCTTTGCCACAGGCTTCATGGAGGGCAGTTCGTCCTCCTGGGGCTGCATTGGGATCTGCCCGCCAGAAGAGCAGATGGCGAAGACAAGCAGTGTGTCCATGGCTGGCTGAGATGCAGAGGGGGTTGGTCAGATCCCTCTTGTATTCCAGAGACCAAAGGCCTGGAGCAGAGAGACAGACAGATACACAGACAATCAAGGATCAGGAGGGAATGGGAGAAAAGGAAAAGGGGGTGGGAGGATGGAGAAAGAGTCAGGACAGGCTTGCGGTCAAGGTCTGAGATATAGAGCTGCTATTAATTCCCTGTTTTGGCCTTAATTGTTCAAATATTTTAATGCAGGAGTACAAGAAGAGAAAAGGCAAGCACTAGGTCTAGCTCTCCTTTGCTCTTTCTCCTTCCACCTTCTACGTTAGTTAAAAGTGCCAGAGAGGAATCAATCCTCTTGTACTCCTCATGCATCAGGCAAGATTCAGCCAAATCCCTAGATGGGAGGGAGAGAGGGTTGCATTGCCCTGCAAACATTGGGAGAGAGCTTCTGCAGCAGTAGCTCATTTATTATATTGCCAGAGCACAGTGTAAATGACAACCAGTGGAGTTATGTTCCATTACCATTATGAAGTCCCTTTACTGGATACCATTGTAGTACAATGTATGTGGATCACTCCTAAATGCATATGGCTGGCCTCCCTTTTCACAACTGCAACATGATGTGCATCAGTATTTTATGAAGAAAAAATTTAGATAGAATTGTATGATAGTTGTGAAGCAGATATTAACTCACATATATTTTGTGAATCTAACCACCAGCACTGGCTCCGATGGCAGCTAGATCAATGCATGTGATTATACACAGTGCTTTGCCTCTCCTCTTGTTTGTATCAAGGAATTCTGGTCTTGTGAGATCTTGAGAAAGCATTCATACTGGAAAGCATAAATCCCTCTTGGCTCTTAGACTACAAGCCCAAGTTAAACTGCACACAAGCCGCACTCTCTCTGTTCTAGAGAAGGGCTTGAACAAACAGCCTCCTTGTTCAGAATGCCACTTATTCTGGTCTGACACACTGCTTCTAGTTGACTCCAGCAAAGAGCCACAAGATTTGGACAGTACAGGTAGAGACAAATATACTCCCACATGTTATTCTCAAGGGATTTTCTATTACTTGTTTTGCCTGTTGCAACTGAGTTACAGCTGGGACTGGGCTTTCTAGATCAGTGCTTCTCAGGGTGATACAGGGGACTGGCAGGTTATTTTCCCTATGTGTCAGAGACCAGCATCATATTTATGCTCTTTGAATACAACTGTTTCTTTCTTTCCTGGGAACTCACCAGGGACCATCAGCAGTGGTTTGGGGCTGGCACAAGTCCATGGACTACAACTTGGGTAACACTGTTCTAGACCTTGAAATAAAGAGCATCTTTCCCTGCCACCTCATACAGTCATTTTGAAGTCTTACTCTTTATGATATTGTAGTCTGAGCTGCCAAATGATAGCAAAGTGGCACCTAAGAACAGGGATGTGTGGGGGAAACAGCAGGACTCAAGTCTTTTAAGGAACATGAATAATAAGGCTATGTCATGCATCTGGGATGTGTCTGTAATGAGCAGGAAAAATAAATGCAGTCAAGCCAAGAGACCAAATGTGTCTTGGCTCAGCCATCTGACAATGCGTGGAGAAGGAGTGGGGAAAAGTTTCAGTCATGTGGAATGATTGGTACTAGCTCTCAGTGCTTCTTGTTACTGAAAAGGATCACTGGCAGCACATATTCAACTATTTCAATGTGTGATTTAGTTCTGCATGTGATGTCAAGTGCTGAATATGACAGAAGCACACTGAACTTTCCTGCTTTGAAAACATTTTGGGGGTTTGGAAAGCTCTTCAGGGTTCTCCACCATTGTGAGCCAGGGTGGATAGAAAAGTAGGCAACAAAAATAATGTTTAAAAACTCTCCAGTGATTATGCCTCAGAGGTCTGGATTTCACATGACATGCAGAGATACCTTCGTGTAATGAAGGACAACTTGATATTATGCCTGTAACGAGCTGCAGACTTAACATCTCCCCAGAGCCAATACTGAAAAGTCTTTAAAAGATTTAGTGATAGTTGCTGTCCTCCGTCTAATGCTGATGTATAAGCTATTGAGGACCAAGGATGTGGAACATGCTGGCCATCCATGGGAAAACATGCATTAACAAGGCCGGTGCTGGTTTTGAAGTAATAATCCTCAGACCTTGGTGAGAATACAGTCTAATACAGACTGGATGAGGTTTTGCTTTCATTTTGTGGGGCAGTCAGCAACAATATTCAGCAGGGATGGGAAAATGTGGAAAGATGGGGGGGCATATTAGCCCCCAGCAGACCTTGGTGGACTGCGCTCCTCCACTGTAGCCAGTCCTGTGGAAAAAAAAAAAAATCACCCCTCTCAAATGCTCCCAACCACCCTCTAGAGGACATGACAGCATTCTCACCATATCTACGAGGCCTTCCTTTTTTAGCAACAGAAAGTGAACAGAAGTTATTTCCTGATCAAAAAGGGCTCTCCTGGGTATACAGTGGCCTGCCCCCACCTCCCTAGAGGGCATGTGGGGCAATTTTTTTAAAGTTGCATTTTTTAAGCCCTTGGCGAGGCCTAGAGGCCACCAAAACAGCCTGAGGGGCTGCATGCCTGTGATGTAGACTTGAGTCGATTGACTTGGACTCAAGTCAGATTTAAGTCACTTCAGTGACTTGACTCGGACTTGACTCAGCAAAAATTACACACTGACTCAACTTGACTTGAGACTTGCATATTTTTAGTGATTGACTTGCTGCCCTTGGTTCAGTCACATAACACTTTCATCCAGAAATCTGTCTCAAGCCCAAAGTGTGGACACATTTCTCAGATGGAACAGCAAACGGGGTAGGCAATAGGCTTGAGATGGGATTGAGGTCTGCTCAGCAGCCTGTCCCCAGAACATATAGGAGGAACTTTCTAAAACTTTTCTTAAGAGCAGAAGGCAAGACTGGTGCCCAGACTGCAGGGTTAGTATCTCAGAGGGAAACAGCAAATGTATTAGGCAATGGGCTGGAGGAGGAAGGATCCTTCCTCCTAAAGCTCTTGAAGCTTCAGTAATGGGGAATAAGAAGGATTCTATTCCCCGCTTTTGAAAAATCCTCCAGCTTTGCAAATGGGAAGTAAGAAGGATCCTATTCACCACTTCTGAAGCTGCAGATGGCAAAATCACAAAGGCAGAGGATCAACTCTACTTAAATTGTTAAAACCAACTTTATTCGGCTCTATCCAGAAATTCTGGAATACAGTTTGAGGTATAAGGTTGGCTCCCAGACTTGAGACTTGACTTGAAAGTATCTTCAAGACTTGAGATTTAGAGGGAGAGACTTGAGACTTGACTTGAGACTTGGAGTAAAGGACTTACATACATCACTGCTACATGCAGCCTGCAAGCCACGCTTTGCCCACCCTGATATAAGGCCTAATAGTTATATTGGACATGCTGGATGTAATAATCTAATATAGAATTATTATGTGTAGCTATTAGGATTTGAGTATCTTATGACAGCATAAGGGGGCAAGGTAGCCCACTTAAAGACAGAACTTCCCATATGGATTACATGGCCAACCAGGGACCACAAACTCCCCAGGTTTACAAAAGGAAAAACCTGTCCACAGATTGTCTTTGCCTGCCTGACACAGACAAACAAACAAACTTTGACTTTAATATATTAGTAGATATAAGTACATATTTTTTTACACATATGTGTGTGTGTAATATATGTTTGTGTAAGAGTGTGTGTGTGTGCATGCATATGTAAGTATAACGCATATATAAAGTTATAACCATAATCCAAGTTTATGCTCCAACTACAGAGGATGAAGAAGAAGAAACTGAACAATTTTGTGCTGAAGTCCAGGAGGAAATCGATCATATTCCAAAGCCAGACATGTTGATACCATAGGTGATTTTTGCCAAAGTAATAAACAGAGCAGAACCAACCTGTTGTTGGAAATTTTGGCCTAGGATCAAAAAACAAAACAGGAGAGTGACTTATTAAATTTTGTAAGGCCAACATTTTGTTCGCTGCAATCACATTATTCAGGTAACCAAAGAGATAACTGTACAAGAGATAACTGATGGTCAATATAGAAATTAAACAGAGTATGTCATTTGAAGCAGAAGATGAAGAAGCTTTATTCTCTCTGAGAAAATAAGACCAAGAGCTGATTGTGGCACAGACTGTGAACTAATAATATCAAAAATTAAAGTAAACCTAAAGAATACTAAATCAATCAGCATGCCAAAATACATCTCTGTAGAATTTAAAGACCACACAAAAATTACATTTGCATCACTGAGACTAATTGACCAAGAGCCAGAAGAACTCTGGACTGAAGGCCAGGAACTTTATCAGGGATAAATACAAAAAGATATTATCTGCAGCCCAAAAGAAAGAAAAGTTTCATTGAATGGCAAATGAAACTCTTTAGCAGTTAAGAACAGGTGAAAAGAAAAAGTAAAAGGTGACAGAAATAAGGTCAGAATCCCAAATGGAACTGTTCAGTTACTTGTGGGTAGGGACAAAGAGAATTGCTAAAATAATAAATGCAGAAAAATAGGAGAAGGCAACAAAAAAGGAAGAACAAGAGCCCTGTTTTGCAAGATGGGGGAAATCACAAGGAAATTTATGTTAAGAGTATAAGCAGGGTCCACTCAGGCTAGTACTTGGATGGCAGACCATCAATGAATACCAGGTGCCGTAAGCTACATTTCAGAGGAAGGAACTGGCAAAACCACCTCTGAGCATTCCTTGCCTAAGAAAACCCTGTGGAATTCATGGAGTTGCCGTAAGCCGACAAGGCACATACATACACACAAGGATACTATATGACCAGCAGGAGAACACATACTTGATCAAGAAAAAACAAAAAAGCAATGGCAATAACGTATGGAAAAATGTATAAAAGAGATACAAAGATGATGAACTCTTTCAGCTAAGAACAATTTGAAGACGAACCCACAGTTTTAGAAAAATGAAGGGGATGTTGCACTCAAACCACTTGGGAGAAATAAATCACCAGGAGTGTATGGCATACCAATAGAACTTTTACAAGCTACAGTAACAGAATCTACTCAGATTCTATGATAAATGTGCCAACAAATTTGGAAAGCAAAACAATGTAAAGGAGGGAGTGGGCAATGGATTCAAGGAGCAATGGATTCAAGCTGCAGGAAAGGAGATTCCACCTGAACCTCAGGAAGAACTTCCTGACAGTCAGGGCTGTCCGGCAGTGGAATATGCTGCCTCGGAGTGTGGTGGAGTCTCCTTCCTTGGAGGTTTTTAAGCAGAGGCTAGATGGCCATCTGTTGGGAGTGCTTTGAGGGTATTCCTGCATGGCAGGGGGTTGGACTGGATGGCCCGTGTGGTCTCTTCCAACTCTACATTTCTATGATTCTATGAATGGTCCACAGATTGAAAATTCTCAATATACACTCTAGTCCCTAAGAAAGGGAACACCGGGATGCTGTAAGCACAGGTCTATTGCATTAATCTCCCATGAAAGGAAAGTGATGCTCAAAATTTTACAACAAAGATTTTTAGTATATATGGGTGAAAAATGCCAGCTGTCCAATCTGGATTTAGAAAAGGAAGAGGCATGAGGGATCGTATTGCAAAAACACATTGGATAATGGAATGCATGAAGAAAATCAGTTTCTAATGTATAGATTATGGCAAAGCTTTTGATTATTTAAATCATGAAAAACTAGGGACCACTCTTTAAAAAATGGGTGTGCTACAACATTTGAGTGTTCTGATGTGTAACAGACCACTGTGGGCTGGAGTATGGAGAAACAAAATGGTTTCCAGTTTGCAAGGCTGTGTTTTATAATCTTATCTGTTTAATTTATATTCTGAACATATATGAAAAGTTGGATTAGACTAGGGGGACGTAGGTGTGAAAGTTGGTGGAAGAAATGTCATCAATTTAGATATAAAGATGATACTATAGTACTAGCAGAAAATAGCAAGGACATGGAACTTCTCCTGAGGAAAATCTAGACTAAAAAGCAGGGTCACAGCTGAATAGTAAGAAGAGAAAAATAATGACACAGGTTATTTACATAACCTTAAAGCAGATGATGAAGACAATGAAATAGTTAAAGATTTTCCATACATTGGCTCAATCATAAATCAAAATGGAGAACATAGTCAGAAAAAGACTATGATTTGGAAGGACAGCTATGTGAGTACTAGGTGAGATCTCCAAGTGTAAGGACATACTAGTAAATATCAAAATTAAGATTGTCCATGCCATTATATTTACAATTTCTTTGTATAGTTGTGGAAGCAGGACATTGAAGAAATCTAACAGGGAGAGAATCAACTCATTTCAGATCTGGTGCTGGAGGAGAGTTCTGTGGGGACAATGGGCCGCCAAAAAGACAAAGAAATGGGTCCAAGAGCAGCAAATCAAGCCTGAACTTTTCCTAGAACCCAACATGACTAAATTGGGGCTCTCATATTTTGGATTTATCATGAGAAGACATAATTCATTACAAAAGACAATAATGTTTGGTAAAGTGGAAGACTGTAGGAAAAGAGGGCCACCATATTATAGGTGGAGAGCCTCAACCAAGGAAGCTGTGGCTGCCCTGAGTTTGCAAGACCTGAGCAGGGCTGTTGATAACAAAGTGGGTGGGTGATGGTAATTAACAACATCAGCAGCAACAGCAGTGGCACTATAGGCCACAATTTACCTGGGAACTTGCATCTTCATGAGTGGACTTAATGCCTGTGGGAAATAGAATTGAGCAAAGTGACTGTTGTGCATTGGGCTTGATGCAGAACAGGACTGATGCCCCATGGGGCTGATGCACATTGAGCACTCTTGGTGCTGATCAGGACCAGATGGGGAGTGCTGATGTGTACTGGTAGAGCCTGATGTGCGTTGGGACACTCTTGCCTGTGCCATGATGGGCATCTTTGCAATTCGCTAGGAGGGTTTCTTAGCACAGTTCCTCTGCTACACAGCTAAGTATACATGTAAAGTTATGTAATGTAGACCATGGCCATTTCCGCACTACACTGTTATAATGCTGTTATTCCACTTTCAACATCCTATGGAATCCAGGGGTTTTCTATTTAGGGAGGGGCATCTTTGGCCTCAGTAAAATACAAGCCCCAGAATTCCACAGGATGTTGAAGGTGGAATAATAGCACTATAACAGTGTAGTGCGGAAGTGGTCCATGATAGAGAAAGCCAGCCATAATGTGTGTGTGTGTGTGTGTGTGTGTGTGTATATATATATGTATATTTATAAGATTAATAAGCAAACCAAATTAATTTCTATTTCTATTTGAAAAATGTAAGTACCTGAGGAAATTCTGAATGGCAAGCACCATTGTAGAAGAGATATCGCTTCACTTCAGTAGATTACAGAATGCTTCTCCTGTGCCATCATCTCGTGCAACATATCAACTGGTAATCCAAAAACGAAATTTTCATTTAAACTATTGTTTTAGTCATATGTGATATTTATTTAGATTAAATCAATTGTTTAATTGGATAATCTGCAGCCCTATTCATATGCTGTGTTTGACTTTAGGGAACACTTGGTAAGTGCAAGCCATCATGAGGTTCCTTTTCACACCCGTCCAGCCAGGAGCTAGAATTGCACATGAGCACCACCTCTTTAGTCTCATATTTGCTCCAGTCATGGGAAAGAAAGGACTCTGAGCTCTGAACAGCACATAAACCAGTGTCAAATTCTTATTGTAAGGCATTTAAAAGAACAAGAACAAGAACTTTATGACAAAACGTCACCTCAATGAAAACAAATAGGGAGAATTAAATAAAGGCAACTGAAGTACTTGTGTGTGGATGGATTTTATCTAGTCTTTATTAAATGACTCATTTGGTTGAACTACATTTCACAATTGGTTGTAATAAAACATGACAAGAAATAATGTTTTCCGGATATGCATTGTAGCTAGCCAGTCAGACCCCATTTTTGCTGCATTGCTTTCAAGATATTAAGGCTGGAGATGTGAGTACAGAGAGGGAACAGAAAGTGAAATGGCAAGATTTTAAAGTGGTTGTTATTTGGGTCCTGTTTTGGGAATCTTAGATACTGGTAGCATAAGATACTAAATAATGTCATAATGGAAGAAATCTTTGGCAGGAATCATAAAAAGTAAGTCTGATAGTTTCCTCTTAGTAGAAAGAGCAGAGATTTCTCAGGCTAAATCTTTGAATTATAGAATGAGAAAAAGATGGATAAACGGTTGCTGTGGTTATCATGTGGAATCCTGGGCTTTAGGGAGGGGTATTTACAACACTCAGCCAGACAGCTCTGTGGCCTCAGGAAACTACAAACCCCAGAATTCCACAGGATGTTGAAAGTAGAATAATAGCACTACAACAGTGTAGTGTGGAAAGGCCCTAAGTCAAGGTACAAGACAATGGAACACTATAGAGAAACTGCAAAGCTGGATAATTTTAGTTGCTCCATGTTCAAGTTGTACTTTGATAAGTGTCACATTATTTGCCCCAAGACAAACAACAAACAACTCCATTCTCCACCACCACCACCACCACCACCATCGTCGTCATCATCATCGTCTAGGATAAATGACAAAATACGCTTCTTATAGACTATCTGTAATATTTCCATGAGCTCTTGCAAACTCTTGCATCCCAACATTAGTTGTCATGGTGCTCACAAACCAGTTTAAGTATTTTATGGGTGCTCACTGCAAATAGAAAGCCAGCTGATTCATAATGTATATTTTAATTCTACTACAACATAAGTCACAACAGCTAATCAAAGATTTTAGGAATGCTTTTGCCCCTTGCCTGGATTTGTTGTTGTTTTTGTTATACAACTTATGGCAACTCCATCACAGAGCTTTCTTGGCATGATTTGTTCAGGGAAGGTTTCTCATTTTCATTCTTTAAAGCTGAGAGAATGTGACTTGACCAAAATCACCCAGAGGGTTTCCATGGTTGAGCAGGGATTCAAAATCTGGTCTCCCAGAGCTCTTGCCCAGCTCTCAGACCCCTAGAGCATGCTGGCTCTTACCTGGATAACTTACCAATACAAAGACTCCTCAAATATTCTATTGGGCATTTGGGCTTAAGACTTGATACTTCAGTTGTCTGAAAATCACAGACTCTGATGTGAGTCAGACTTCGCCTGACCCAAATCAAAACAACCAGGAGACATGATCTAAGTAGCAGATAGCATGGCTCATTTTTTTTCCAGTTTGGTTGCCCTTATAATGACAGATTATCACTACTGGTGTAGGACTAAACAGGAATGGGGCAAGATCCAGAGTGTACACCCAGCAGCATTTGCTTTGTTTCCCTCAGCAGCCAGTGGTTCACATACAAATGAGACATACATGCTGGAAAGATGGAGGTCCTCTCAGACTGAAAATGTACAGAGGACAGGTGTGCCATGCAACAGGAGAAAAATACCATCACATCCTGTGCTTTACCTCCAATACTGTTTAACTGCCTCCCTTCATAGACAGTCCCCATTAATGTCAAACAGTACCTATTGCAGGTCACTTGTATTTGCAGCATTTTACTGACCAATCTATGCCATGATATAGGCCTCTGCATTCACTGTCTGAACCAGCAGCAAAGGGGGTAAGGGTGAGACTGAACAAAAAGCAATGAACTAACTTGTTGGGCGAGGTGCTCATCAACCTATTGCCAGGACAACAGAGATGTACTGCTGATGGTGATATTAGAAGGTCACCAACTATATTGCCAGCTGCTGGAGATAGGCTGCTTAATGTTGCAAGACAGGGCAGCCCTTCAAGTTCTGGGGAAGAAACAAGAAGTGGTTCTCATATTGAAGACCAGACAAAGGAGGGTGCCCTGATGTTCAGGGGGCAGCTAATAGCTAACCACAAAGGACAGGAATGCCAGGAACTCTTCAACATCCTTCTGTCTCTGCTCAATGCTGAACACATTTGGCTAAGTCCTTCTCATATGGCCTGTCATGGCTTCTTCCTTGCTCTGTGGCCATTGGCCTGCTTAGAACTAGCATGTGAGATGACACAGCAAGGTTGCCATTGTCTTCACTGCTTATAGTGGTAATTGTTTACCCAGTATACTAAACAGCTTAAAGGCATGATCCAGCTTGGCCTTTCATATATGGAAGAGGTGCTGACAGAGTAGAGTGAGCAGGCAGTGAGTGGGCAGGGAACTAACTTTTGCAACTGCACAGAATGATGAGAGAGGGACAAGACTTGTAGACAGAGAATTTCTAAAAACACAGTGCAGCAGAAGGCGGGGACCCACTTCCCTTAACTTGGATTAGTAAATACCTGGTTAAGATTGAAAGTGGTCCTTGGAATCTAGAGTACCTGACAGTCCGTAAGCAGCTTGGCTTTTCACCTGCCATTCCAGTTCATTTTTATTGATCTCAAAGACCACATTGACATCTTCATAGTACTGCTCGATGAGGGCTTTGAGCTTCCTCAGGTCTCCCTTGATCAGAGCTTCATAGTATTTGTCCACAGGGGCATGAGTCTTCCGAGGGGGCTTGGATCCCTCTTGTTCAAAGATCTGCAACTTCTCTACAGCGAGTCCGGGCAGCTGTTCCATTGTGCTGATCCACAGTTTATGTTAATCCAAAATCTTATTCTGAGGATTGGTGGGGTTTTATAGCTAGAGTTATTTTAATTTCCCTCCTTATACTGTCCAATTATGTTCTAGTTAGGGCTATGACACTGCTTATTTTAAACCTATTAATAATAGTTACTTGATACAATTCAAGTCACATGGGCTGCTGGCTGCAATAACAGGCACTTCCCTACTGCCTGATTAGATGTCTGTCTGTATACAATATTTGCACCTGACAAGGTTGAATATTCACCATGCTGTTGGATGCTGGAATTCCATCATGAAACTATTTCAGCTCCCAGCCATAGCTTGGCAAGGAAGCAAACTAGTCTGCAGTGAACTTTTGCTATATTAGTCTGTCAAGGCCCAGGTGACATGGATGAATGCATGTAATAGTTTGCGTGCTTCGAGTTCTCTTGTTCTTCAAACATCTAAAGACTGTTTATCCATATGGTTTCTAGAACTAAATTCTTTCCCATGAGCTCTCTGTAAAAGCCAGCTATGTGATGAGTCAATATGTCCTGGCCATGCACACTGCCGTCCAATTTGCATTTCTCCATTGCATTCCCATATCAAAGCATGTTACACTGAGCTAATCTGCTAGGACCTTTTCATGCTGCAGAGACTGTGAGTCCGGGTGATTAAGAAACTATGCAGTAAAATCCATCTATACTTAAATTAATGGACAACCTTTATTGTGGTGGTGTTGCTGCCTAGACTAAAAATTGCCTCTGGAAACAGGATCTCTCCCTGAACTGACTGGCTGAAGGGCACACAGGGGACAGACCAAAAATAGGCAAGACAGGCCTCTTACATTCTCTGCCTAGGGCTCAGAAACAAAACTAGTCACACTCAAGAGGTATCTGATATTGCAATGAATTTATTACCAGAGGCTCACTTTTGTATAATGAAAAACCTGCAACACATCCCAAATATAGCAATAACCCCCCACCCCTGCAGAAAAGGGTGGAAAGGTATTAGGACTATGTTTGATTAACAGAACTTCTTGAATGATGCCTGGGAAATTCTACAATGCAGGAAAAGGGAAAGGGTGTGTATTTTCCAGGGAATCCACTATCTTGCATTACATTTTTCATTTTCTGCTACAGCATCTTGCTGCTTACTCTTTTTGGTAAGATGTATATTAATTTGTGAACTGTCTTGAGTGCCTCATTTAGGTGGAAATGTAATAAAAAATTCCAAAAATATACTGACCGCCCCCCCTCCACTATTCAGGACTCATGGGCTTATTTTAAAGACACTTGTATGCATGTTGTGCTTGTGCAACTTTGGCATACCAAAAAGCCAGAAGGGAAAGGATGGAAATGAGGAGAGAGCCAGTAGGTGTATGCACTGGGTCTCCGTTGTACCATTTAAAGAAAGGGGCCCAGTGAGCTTGTGAGCCTTCTTATTGTACACCAGCAGTGCAAAAGCCATGTAGGTGGGTGAGAGTGCCCCAAGAACTGAAGGCAGCCTCTCACAAGCCCCAGCAGCAGCAGCAGAAGCAGCGTAGAGCCCAGAAAAAGCCCCTCATGTGGCAAATGAGCTGTAGGGAAGTCTAGGTGAGATGTGAGGGCAGGAGATAGTGTCAACTACCACAGATGCTGGATACATTTTGCTGCCTGCAGCACCAAAAATGTTTCCTACCTACTTATTGTTTGCCATATTTACCCAGATTCCTTTTGTGCCTTTCCCCTTAACCAGTTGACTCCAAAATAAGTCCACCTGTCCCCTCCCAGCCCCATGCCTGCTTTGGCCCTGTGACATCACAAGGACTCACTGGATGGCCTCAGACTTTAGCCCTAAAATCTAAGCCAATGGGATACTTCTGATCTGGAAACCCTGGTTACTTTGCTATGATTTTATAGAGTTTAAAGTTGCTTTGATTAGGCTGGAATTTCTCTGAAATATAAAGATGACTGTGTGAGCAATATTCTTCCTCTCACTATTGAGCAATTACAGCTCAATCCCTCCAGATGTCTGCGGTATTTCTTAGTTTAATTCTATGGGTTCGATGTAGAATACTTTCTCATTGTGTGCAACAGTTTTCCAACTTGCCTGTCTAATATCAAGAAACTAAAGATATCAGGGTAAACCCTTTTTGTATCCCTGAACAACCTATTACCAACAAGATTCACACAGAGCCTTGGCCTTGCTAGCCAGAACCATCCTAACAAGTCCCATGTGACTCATGAAGAGAGCCATTCACTCCCAGGGAGGAAGGGAGCTCCTTTCATGTTGTAGCCAGGCCTCTCAAATAGTCAGGCTTCCACCTTC
Organism: Ctenosaura bakeri; assembly: GCA_948474755.1. NCBI lineage: Eukaryota > Metazoa > Chordata > Lepidosauria > Squamata > Iguanidae > Ctenosaura > Ctenosaura bakeri. The sequence continues at coordinate 271,741 of CAOLHI010001117.1, forward strand.
TACAGGGTCCTTGCTTTGTCAGTATGAAAGGTGAATAGTTTTGTATAACTCAAAAGCTTGTATGTTCTTAGATTAATAAATTTTGGCCCAGTAAATCATCCATTTTATGGACAAGTATTTTGTCCATGATTGTAGAAGAATTTGGCCTATGATCAGGAAATTAATAGGAGAGTGACTTATTCAATTCTGTGAGGTCAACACTTTGTTTGTCACAATACATTCTTCAAACAACCCAAGAAGTGACTGTATACATGGACATCACTAGATGGCCAATATAGAAATCGAGCAGATTATATAATCAGAAGGAGGAGATGGAGAAGGTTCATTCTCTCTGCAAAAACAAGATCATGAGCAGATTGTGGTGCAGACCCTGAACTGCTAATATCAAAAGTCAGAATAAAGCTAAAGAAGAACACTAAACCAATCATCATGCCAAAATACAACCGGAAATAAATAATCATAGAATTTATCAATAATATAAAAAAATAGATTTGTAATCTGAAGCCTAATTGATCAAGAGCCAGAAGAACTCTGGACTGAAACCAGGGATATGCAAAAAGACACTGTCTGCAGCCAAAAAGAAAGATAAGCCACAGTAGATAACAGATGAAGCTCTTCAAGCAGTTAAGGACAGATGAGAAGCAAAAGTAAAAGATGACAGAAATAGAATTGGAATGTTGAAGGCAGCTGTTCAGTGACTTGTGTGCAGGGACAAAGAGAACTACTATAATAATCATGCAGAGAAACAGAAGATGATAACAGAAGAAGAAGAACAAGCAGCCTCTTCCACAAGATCCAAGAAATCAAAGGGAAATTTAAACCAAGAGTAGGAATGCCATACAACCAACAGGAGAACACATTACATGACCAATGTTACATTACATGACCTTGGCAAGTACAAATGGAAAGATGATGGAAACAATACCTTAAGAACTATGTAAAAAGATGAAAAGATGACAGATTCGTTCAAGAAAGAACCAACTGAGGATGAGCCTAAAGTTCTAGAAAATGAAGTGCTGCGCTCAGAGCACTTGAAAAAAATAAATCACCAGGAACAGATGGCATAGCAATATAGCTGCTTCAAGCTATAGAGACAGAATCTACTGTAATTGTTATTAAACTGTGTCAAAAATATGGAAAACAAAACAATGGCTCACAGATCAGGAATGCTTCAATATACATTATAGTCCCCTAGAAAGAGGACCAGGGATTGCAGTAACCATAGGACCACTGTATTAATCTGCCATGCAATCAAAATGATGTTCATAACAATGAGTTTTGCTACATATGGAGCAAGAAATGCTAGATGTCCAATCTGAATGTAGAAAAAAAAGAGGCAATAGAGGTCACATTGCAAACATATGTTGGCTAAGGGAATACACCAAAGTATTTTAGAAGAAAACCAGTCTGTGCTTTATAGATTATTGCAAAGCCTTTGATTGCTTAAATCATGAAAAACTATGGATGTTCTTAAAGAAATGGCCATGTCTCAACATTTGATTGTCTTGATGTGTAATCTGTACTCAGGACAAGAGGCTACCATCAGGACAGAATACAGCAAAATGAAATGGTTTCCAACTGGCAAAGGGGTGAGGCAAGGCTGCATGTTATCACCTATCTGTTTAACTTGTATGCTGAATGTATCGCAGGTAAGGAAGGTTTAGACTCAGAGGAAAGAGGCATGAAAATTGGAGGAAGGAACATCAGGAATTTAAGATATACAGATGACACTACTAGCAGAAAATATCAAAGACTTCGAACGATTACTGAAGAAAGTCATGAAAGAAAATGCAAAGGTAAGTTTGCAGTTGAACATTAAGGAAATAAAAATAATGACCACAGACAATTTACATAACTTTAATGCAGGTGATGAAGACATTGCAATAGTTCACAGTTTTCTATACTGTGGTTTATTCATTAATCAGAATGGAGACTGCAGTCAAGAAATCAGAAGATGAGGACTTGAAAGGGCAGCTATGAAGGAAGTAGACAAGCTGCTGAAGTATCAAGATACATGATTGAATACTGAAGTTAGAATTGGCCACGCCATTGTATTTCCAGTTTCAATGTATGGGTGTGATAAGGTGGACAGTGAAGAAAGCTGATAGGAAGAAAATCAATTCATTTGAAATGCGGTGCTGGAGAATACCTCTAGAGATACTGCAGACTAACAAAGACAAACAAATGGGTATTAGAGCAAACCAAGCCTGAACTCTTCCTAGAAGCCAAGGTGACTAAACTGAGACTGTCATTCTCTCTCTCTATATATATATTCTGAGAAGACATTCTCACTAGAAAAGACAATAATGCTTGCTAAGGTACGAGGCAATAGGAAAAAGAGAAAGAGAACATTACAGATGGACAGATTCAATCAAGGAAGCCACAGTCTTGAATCTGCTAGATCTGAGTAGGGCTGTTAATGATGATTTGGAGATCTCTCATCCAGAGGACTGCCATAATTTGAAGTTGACTTGATGGCAACACATTTTGTCTAGTTCTAGAAGTTTCCTTCCCAGACCCCAAGCCAAAATAACTGTGCTCATGAAGCCATTTTCAGTTCTTCTGCCTGGAAGGCAGCTGTAATCTGGCTATCTTTCAATTCATACTTTTGCCTAACTCACCAGTGTTCACCACAAATTCTGTTAGACCCTTCACTTTTAAAATAAAGACCCAAGACCTGGTGCCAGTGCATTAACTCAGGAGGGTGGGTAGTTGAATCCTCCAAGTTGGAAGAGGAGGCTTTAAAGAATGAGGTATAGGATAGAACAACCGTGGACATCTGTTGAACCCCTCCCCACTTTTCTGTACATATTAAAAATTAGGGGAAAGTATTTCAACTTGTCTCTAAAAGGAATAGGTGATTACATTCCAGTCTATAGAAAATGTCTTTATGGAAAACTCGAGTGTAACTATGAGCTGTAGCAAGGATGGCTCCAAGTGAGATTGGATGAGAATGAACATGACTTTAAAGAACTTGACTCCTCGTGGAACTGAAACACTTTCTCCATTTCCTCCATTTGACAGAGCTCTTTGCCAATCCAGATGTTTTTGTAGCCTCTTTTAATTCCTTTGTAACTTCAAGATTTTACCTGTATCTATCTACAGAAATTGCTGTTTTGGCCACTGGAACACTTTCCTTCTTTGGAACATCTGCTTGCCCCAGAATTCTTAAAAGAAATATGGAATGTAGAAAATCTCATTCCATTCAATCCTTTGTGGTCTTTACCTTTTTTCTGCTCTTCTGTCTCCTCCCACCACCTGTTTTCCAATATATTTCTTTGATCATCTTATTTCAATCTACCTCTCATCTCAGTTTCTTGCAGGAGAAAGGCTATGTTGCACCGGCACTTTTTGCTTTGCTCTACACAGGACATGCTACCTACCGTACAGTGCTGCTTCACAAGTCATAATGGTTGTTTTAGCTCTGAATGTGGGCAGCTGTAAGTCCATCCCTACAGCTACTTTAAGAGGTATAATTTTAGCAAGTCCTCCTATAGTGTGAACATTTCTGCTGGTTAACCATCAATAGCTAACCCTTTGAGCTGTAATATTCACAGTGACCATTGTACTCCTGTTGCGATGACTGTTTGTTAGTAATAATATCTCAGATATCAATGCCCAAAACACAAAGGTGAAGGTTTATGATGGCTGCAATATGGTTTTTCTCTTTTTTTTAATACTCCTTTTTTGGCATTGCGGTCAAACAAGCATTAGACTGACAGCCTGTAAGGGCAGCCACTGTTCCTTTTTTGTTCACCCAGAAGAGAACCCTTGAAGGAAAAAAAATTGAATTGTCACCACATGGCAAATGAATTTCCTCTGAAACTCTAGAAATATGTAGCAATTAAAAGACTGTCTCACACCTACGCATCATTGTATGTGAAGCGTGTCTCATGTTTTGAGGTAACTACAAAGTGCCTCCTACCCAATCTGCAGTGAACTAAAGATTACCTATTAATCAATGAACTGGAACTAAACTTGTTTGGGTTGCAGTTTTGAAAAATGATGGCTATTCAATTTGGAACAGTGATAGCAAGCTGAGCTGGAAGTTTGCAACCTCAGTGGCATTCTTTTCTGTCTGCTGGATGCATGCATGCCCGACCCTTTAGATTTCTGGTGTTCGAACAGTTACATGTCCACCCTCTATTGCAGTAATTACAGTAAAGTTATAGTAATTACAATTATGGTAAAGTAATTGTTTAATTGACTCAAAAAAGCCCCCCAATAGCTGGCATTCTGTCTTTCAGTTACAGATTCATAACCCAGAGTTACAGATCCAGAACTGCCCTATATTCACTAACACTGGGCCTTTCTGCCCTACACTTTCATAGCACTATTATTCCACTTTCAACTATGGGATCCTGGGCTTTGCAGTTTAGGGAGGGGCCTTTAGAATTCTCAGCCAGAGAGCACTTTGGCCTCCTCAGTAAACTACAAACCCCAGAAGCCCACAGGCTGTTGAAAGTGGAATAACAGCACTATAATAGTGTAGTGCGGAAAAGCCCTTAGAGATAACTTAAATGTGCAGGTGCACACATATTAGAATCCTGAATGCAACTTCAGAATGGGTTTAGTATGTTTAGAAGCAGCTCTACATCAGCATTTCCATGCAAATGGAAAGTTTAGCTGTCGAGGTAGACTGTGCTAGCCCAGATGAAACCCTGTTGCTGTAAGTGGGACTGCTTCAGAAGAAGCCTTTAAAAAGATGGTGCTTTAATTGCCTTTTGGATCAAAAGTTCAAATTTGTCGAGGTTGATCAGCCAGAGTGTACGTGAACAGTTGCACAACTGGGCACACACTGAAGAAGTCCACAGAGAAGTGTGAATGCAAACATATTATGAGAGTGGGGCTCAATGCAAACATTGCATAGAGTCCAAAGCATAGTTTGAGCTTCCTAATGCATTTGTATCCTGAAACTACCTTTCTGTTTTCATTTTCTGTCCTCTCAGTTTCAAACATTAATTTCTGGCTCTGTTTTTCATTTCCCTCTAAGGGATAGCGGTACGTGTAGCTATGATTTGTCAGCTCAGAGGTCACACGAAACCGTACCCAGTCACTCAAATGCAAGGAATGAGTGAGAATATCATGGCGGATAATTTTTGATAAGAATTCAAAGCTTTCTTCATATTTTTGGATGGAAGAATTTGAGCATGGAAAAATCAGCACTGACACATCTGTCCACCTAGACTCAGGGGTTTCAATGCTTAGTTCTTAAAACTCTGCCTTTGAAATCAGTTATATTTGTGGTACTGAACTGGGGTCGCCACATCTTTCACTGACAGGATTTAACTGCTGCAGGGCAGGGAGGTATCACATATTCCTTTCATGTTGGAAACAGCTATATCTATTTAATTTGAAGAGGACTGATGTGTAGGAACTTTAATTTTGTTCAGTTTTGAGGAGAATTTAACCACAATCCACACATTTCATATCTGGGACAGAAAAACATTTAAAAATATTTTTTTAAAAAGTCACATTTCAGGAAATGTGAAACTGTCAAATTTGTCCATCCCTACTTCAGGCAGTTTTCTGAGTCTTCATTGCCCAGTAGCAAAGAGATATTTTAAACTCAGACACCATCCTAAGCTGTAGTTCAGCTGCTTGAAAAAGTTTAATGTGATATCAACATTATTTGACCTCCAAATGGTTTGGGTGTCCTGTATGCTTGGTAAATAGAGAAATAAATATTATTTTGTCTGGGCAAATTAGAACAGGTGGATATCTCTTTATTGTGGACCTGATGCATTTGCAAATTATCTTTTTAGTGCAACTGACACGTGTTTTTTTTGAGAAGGTGGCAATTCTTCCTTCAGTAAGGATTTCCCTTTTTCTTCCAGCTACTGCATGGGATGTGGCAATTTGATTTTTATCCCAGGTACCTTCTAGCAGCACTTGGAATAAGCCAGAGTATAGAAGAATTACTTTTTTGGACTACAGCTCGCCAAATCTCCTAGTCCCGTGGTTCTTAACTTCTTCTTTACTGGAGACCCCCTGTAAATATAATTTGTTGCTGGGGATCTGCAATACTTAATTCAAGATTTAAACATTTAAATTTTTAAATAAATTTAAATTTAAATATTTATTTACTTATTAAAAGCTTCTGGAGACTAGGATTCAAATCTCCACTCAGACACTGAGTAACCTTGGGCTAGTCACATTCTCTCAGCCTCAGAGGAAGGCAAATGCAACCTCTCTCTGAACAAATCTTGCCCCAAATTCCTGTAATAGCTTCACGTTAGGGTTGTCATAAGTTAGAAGTGACTTGAAGGCACACATCAACAAAGTGCCACTGACAGGGCTAGGTTCTTTCTAGCTATCATGTCTCCACCCTTTGAAAACAGACTTATGGTGACCCTTAGGTGAACCGATCATGGGGCTTTTTTTGGCAAGATTTGTTGTCTTTCTCTGGGGCTGAGAGAATGTGACTTGTCTGAGGTCACCCAGTAGGTTTCCATGGCTGAGTGCAAATTCAAACCCTGGTCTCCAGAGTCATAGTTTGGGTGCATGCACATGCCTGTCACTGTGTTCCTTTTGTTGGAAACATGACAACAGGGATGTGTGTGCAGGTGCCAAATTGCAGTTTGGGCACGTGCACTTGCCTACCACCATGTTATTTTTGTCAGGAACCTGGCAGAGGGGTGTGGGTGCTGAAACTACTCCCTCAGTTGTAAATGAGGGAGCAGTTTGGGTGAATGCACACACCTACTGCCGTGTCCTGCAGGACCTATACCTCCTGCTGCTGTGTTCCTGGCAGAAGGGACACAGCGGATGTGTGTGCCTGCCTAAACTGCTCCCTCTTTTGCAAATGCGGGAGCAGTTTCAGCATCCTCCCACACCCCACTGCCACATTCCTGTTGTTGCCGGAGCTGTTGGTGTCCATCAGCAGGGCTTCACAGACCCCCTGTGAAGACTCCTCAGGTTAAGAACCACTGTCTTAGCCAACAAAAGTAAGGACTATGGTGGTTTGGGATTCTATTAGTCTCAAACATAGTTTTTCCAGGCTCTGTTACAAATCTAGTTGTCCCACTACATTAAATTTTTACCACTTGTACATTTTAAAAATCTTCTGCATTGGTAGATGACATTCCTATTATAAAGCTCCAGATTGTGGTTGCCTGCATATTCTTCCAAAAAGAAAACCAAGGAGGCTATGTCAGCATTGTCTCTTTCCACCACACAGCCACTTGCACACATACACTTACACAATACAATGCAATATTCTGCCATTACAGGACTCCTTTAAATATTGTTCTTAATTGTTCTTTGCTTCGTAGGTGTTCCCTGCTTTCTTTCCATCACATTTCTTCTTTATAAAAGCAATGAACAGACTAGCAAATCTCCCTTGTGGGCAGCTGGCTGAGCAATGGCTGCTGGACTGGGGTGGCTAGAGTGTCTGGAGGGGGGAAATGTCTTTTTTTTTAATTGTCTGGTAAGGCCTTTGGTTGAGCTTCGCCTTATTTCTGCAGTATTCCACCCCCCGGCTGCCCCTAATCAATCTGGATGATGTAATTTGCCTGATAAAATTATGTGTACTAATTATGCAAATGAGATAGACTAAATTAGCACGCCTGGTCTGCATAATTTCTCATTCAAGCATAGAAGCATGCAGGGAGGGAGGGGGCAAGAAAAGGTCACCTTCCTTGACAGCTTGGTCAGCTAAGAAACTATCATTTCTGTTCACCAGGGCTCCTTCACAGGTTCTGTCCTGTTTATTGTGTGGGGTCTGGACTGGGCTCCCTTAGCTTTTGCATCTGTAGCAGTCATTCATCAGGGCAATTATTCTTTCTCTACCTTGAGCATTCCCCGTTCTTTCCAGCTCCAGTTGGAACAAATTAATCAGAGGGTGGAAGAGGAAGCATAGTGCCATGTGCTACTTAACAGCATATGCTTGAACATGGAGTATTTTTGTTGCATGAAAAGCAAACATTTATTTTCACTTTGCTGCTCTGGAGATCACAAAGCATTGTTATCAGCTGACATCCCTTGGGTTAGTTATACTTTTTTGTCTATGTCTATGCTGTTTGACTGCTAGCTTGCATGTTTGCAGACTTCCTGTTTGCTTTGTCACACCTCCTGTTTTCTTACATTAGTCTAGGGCCATTTCCTCACTAAGCTGTTGTAGCACTATTATTCTACTTTCAACATCCTATGGAATATTGGGGTTTGCTAATATGAAATATATTAGGAGGCTTGTAGCAGTAGAAGCTAGAGACTGTTATATACATAATGCCTAACTGCTAGGAATGTACTGGTAACAGCAGCTTGGCTTTCAAAGTCTCTCAGCAGAGGGCAGGAAACGCGGTGAATCTTAAACCTAGGTTCTTTCACTTTACCTTTAGTCTCCTCACTAAAGTCATTACAAATAAATAAATAAATAAATAAATAGTGCTTTATACATTGTACTATTTGCGTGTGGATTCTGTTCCTGACAGGAGCCCTTTCCGCACCTTACCTTTTTCTGGCGCTGGGGTGTGGGGATCGCGCAAGCAGCCTCCGGCAAGAGGCTCTCATGTCCCTGCTGCTTCAGCTCTGCACGAGCTGCCTGCTCACACAACAGCCCCACCTCTTCCTTCCGCAGTGCAGCCTGAGAGTTTCCCAGGCTGTACTGGGGCAGGAAGCGCAACTGGTGTGGCTCCAGAGGCTCCGCACACCAGGTAAGTGCGTGCAGGGCCTAGAAGCAATGTGCGATTGCGCACCATTTTCGGCTTCCAGCCGAAAATGAAAAGGTGCACGATCAGCGCCTGCCAGCCGGCCTCTAAAACATCACACAATTGTGAGTGTGTTGTGCAGATCATTCCTCACAATTGCATGATGCTCCAGGCGCCCTTTCACATGGCAAATGCCATGTGGAAAGGGCCATGCTCACTATTTGATTGCACTGGGCTTGGATTTTGCAAGTAGTATTGTAGCAGTTTCTATTCCAGTTGACTTCAGATCAGGTTTTTAAGAATCACAGTAGGAGATAAAAAGCACTGTGTAGCTCTTCCATCTTATCTCCTTAATCGATTTTCAGAGATGAGAAATAAGACAGAAAAGGGGCTTTGAATGAAGAATAATGGTATCTAAAGCAGCTGTAAAATTCAGTCACTGAGACAGGGTGATGTCATGACAGAAACTTCACCTGAAACTGCCCTTGTCTGCCAACAAAACTAAATGACAGAGTTTCCATGAGGTGCAGCTGACTTGGGGCCTTTCCCCACTATGCTGTTATAGTGTTGTTATTCCAGTTTCAACATCCTGTGGAATTCTGGGGTTTGTAGTTTCCTGAGGCCAAAGAGCTTTCTGGCTGAGAATTCTAAAGGCCCCTCCCTAAACTGCAAGTCCCAGGATTCCATAGGAGGTTGAAAGTGGAATAATAGAACTAAAACAGTATAGGGTGGAAAGGCCCTTAGGATCAGGAAGGGCTTGAGATGTGAAGGATTCAGGCAAAGCAGATGCCACAATGAAGTGACAGCTGTTTTGATCACCTCAAGCCATATGGGAACTATGTTGAAGTAAGTCCTTCTGTTGCTTGCATCTGCTCCAGATGGAATTCAGGATCAGTGAAGGAGCTGCTGAAGTTTCAATAGTGATAGTAGTTCTTCCAACCATTCCTGCTAGTGAGTGCCTCCACCTGGCGGTTATTCCCTCCTTTCTGTCTATGTTTGTACCACTACTGCTCATGAAAGCAACATCTGGAAGCACTAGAATTTGTGAAACGTAGCCCTCTTACTTAATTGTACAGGCGGAGATGTTTTCTTGTTTATTATTTCAGCAAGTTTGTTCCCTCCCCCTGAGTTAATGAATGTCTTCATTCCTGCATCCAAAAACATGAAGATATATGTCTTGTGTCCAAAGGATATTAAATGCTTTGCAGAAACATACATAAATTAGTACTAAAACATAGCCTCTAATAAGTACTACTGCCTCCTTACTGCCGTTAGTCATATACTACATTCTGCCTCATACAAATCTGCTACTCCCACATAATGGAAGATTTCTCAGAAACTCAGAATAAAGCATGCAGACTTGAATCTGATTAGGTTCAAATTCAAATGATTGATCTGCCTTACGTTGAGCTCTGAATTCAAGTTACTTTCATGCAATGACAATCCTGAGAATGGGATAATTTAATCACACAAACAATCCAGTTACCTACTAACACCAGAGGGTGCAGTTGAGCTGCTGGGTCTTTCATCCAGTCATCATTAGACAGTTCTATGGTGGCGTCCACATGTTTCACTTCATGGCAGAGTAAATCCATCACGGTCTCTTCCTCTTCCTCTTCCAGGGCATTCTTTAATCTGGTAACTAAATCTGAGTTGAGTGGGTGATCTGGGATATCGTAAAAGCCAGACTTCCTGTGTACTTTGTGGTTGGGAACCATTTTTTTCCCCAGGCAGAGTGCAAAGTTTGCTGGCTATAAATGAGAAGTGTTGCTTGGTTTTGCTAAAAATAGCTCAAGCTCCTCTTTCACAAGTGGGATTATAAGAGGAGAGGGGAATGTTGAGGGAGTCACTGAAAAGTGCCAGATCTCAAATGATGTGGGGAGTTTGTGGAAATATTTTCTCCCAGGAGACACGCAGAGGAAATGCTATGATCAGAGGTAGTGGACATGTGGTATCCTCTCCTGTCTCACTTCTAATCAGCTAATCACAACGGATAGATTAGATCATTAGTAAATGCAAATCTTTTGAAATATCATTCTACTTAAGCGTAAAAGCTGGTTTTTCTGAACTATTGTGAACTGTCTCACTGTATCCTGGGATCTGAGATTTGGCATGACTGGGTGCATGACTATTACTTGTCTCAAACTCTTAGAGAGGTGAGGGAGGAAATTTGTCTGGGCTGGCAAGTTATATTATGGGAGCATTTAGTCCTTCCTTATTATAGTTTCTTCAGGTGTGGGTCTCATGCAATAGGGCAGCCTACTGGACCCTCTGACATCCTATCTACACTTGAGTACACTCCTGCTTGGGGGCAGTCTTGTCATCCTCCTGCCAGGATCTGAGTTCCCCGAAGGATCCAACAATTCGAAGATCAAAAGATGAAAACTAGCATTTATACTCCAGATTCTTTATGAGATGCTGAATTCAAACAGGATCCTGCAGAAGTTCTCATCTGAGTGGGGAGAAATTGGCAGCAGTCATGTAGGGACATGGGGGTGGGAAGGGAAATTTGCCCTGGGCAGCAATGTTTTTGGGCCGTCCTGGTCTGTAGCCACACTGCCGCATACTTTGACCACGCCCCCACACACAGTGACCACGTCACTTGCACTGTAACCCTGCCCCTCTCATCCCCCTCCACACACTCCAAGCTCCGCCGCTGATTGGCAGTAGATTTTTGAAGGTTATTTTTAAAATTCAAGATGCAAGATTTCACTATTTTGAAAATAGTCAGAATTTCCAGCTGAGACAGAGCTATTTAAAATTACATAAGATGAGAGGGGTGAGAGCCAGTGTGGTATAGTGGTCTGAGTGTTGGACTAAAGCACTAGGAGATAGGGATTATAATCCCAATATAGCCACGGAAACCTAGTAGGCAGTATTGGGCAAACCACATTTTCTCAGCATCAGAAAGAGGCAGTGTACAAGCAAACAAAAGATGAGTCGGGTACCATTTGTTTTCAGCAAGAATCCCAGAACTGTTTTTTAGATTGGGAAGGGCTCAACACTGACAAGAGGGTTGTTATGAATTTTGTTGCTTGCAGATACATTTTAACAAACCAATGAAAGCACCTCCTCTTTCGTTACACTTTTTTTAAAAGCAAAAGCTGTGGAGGAGACATGTTAAACTTGGGGAGGATCACACAAACATATATTTCAAGTTTGAGGTATGGAGAGTCTCTTGATGCAAAACCTGGGATTAGAGGTATAAAGTGAGGTGGTCATATTTGCTGATGAAATAAAATTATTTAGGATGGAGAGAATAAAAAGAATTCCAAAAGGTTGTTTCTAAGCTGGGAAAATCTGCTTTGACATGGCAAATAAGTGAAAGCATTGTAAAGTTATGCATTTGGGGGCAAAAAGTCCCAATACTACATACCCACTGATGGGATCTGGGAGTCATAGTTGATGTCTCTTAGAAATGCTCTCCATATGTTCAGTACAGCTCATCTCCAAGTAAATGTTCATAGGACAGATTGCAGTCACCTGTTGCTGTTCCTTGGAGCACTCAACTGCAATAGTTATCTTAGGCCATTTCTATATTACACTGTTATAGTGCTATTATTCCACTGTCACCATCATGTGGAATCCTGGGATTTGCAGTTTGGGGGGGCACTCATAATTCTCAGCTAGAGAACTTTTTGGCCTCAGTAAACTACAAACCTCAGATTCCACAGGATGTTGAAAGTGGAATAATAGCACTATAACAGTGTAGTGTGGAACAGGCCTTAATATTTTTTGTGTGTGTTGTTGATCATATAAGTGAACTTCTGATAATTCTGGAGGCATCAGGTTAACTATGTAAAAGTCTTGGTGATCTAATTTTGGTGGACCATGGTGGGGAGGGTCAAGCCCTTCATGCCTTCCTGCACTGTTCTGAGGTCCATGGTTTCTAGCACCAGAATCATGGTTTTTGAAGGAGCTGATTTGTTGAAATTTTAATTGTCTTCAAGATTTATTTCAGTTTTGTTCATTTCCTCTTGTGCCTGTTCTTCATCACTGGGAACATGTAGAGAATATTCAGAGAGTTATTATTACTGATTGCCAAGAATACTGCTAACCAAAATGGCTAATGGAGAATGAGGTTTGTGTACAGCACTCAGGCCCTTTCTGCACGGCATTTGCCATGAGAAAGGGTACCTGGAGTGTCATGCGATTGTGAGGAGCGATCTGCATGACACATTCACAATCGCATGATGCTCCAGGGGCTGGCAGGTATTGATCGCGCACTTTTTCATTTTCGACTGGAAGACAAAAATGGTGTGCAATCACACATTGCTCCCAGGCCCCATGTGCACTTACCTGGCGTGTGGAGCGTCTGGAGCCGCGCCGGTTGCACTTCCTGCCCCAGCACAACCTGGGAAATTCCCAGGCTGCACTGTGGAAGGAACAGGTGGGGCTCTCGTGCAAGCAGGCAGCTTATGTGGAACTGAAGCAGCAGGGACGTGAGAGCCTCTTGCCGGAGGCTGCTCGTGTGATCCCCACACCCCAGCGCCGGAAAAAGGTAAGGTGCGGAAAGGCCTCAGTGTCGGACAACTGGAAAAAAAGGGTGCTTAATTGTCCTCTATTATCTTCTTGTCTTGTTTTTCTCTTTCTTTTCTGTCCTTTCCCCAGTGTGATTTCAAAGTGAATCTTAGTCTGTGGAAGTTAGAGTCGCTTCATGCCCGGCCACAGCTAAGAGGGAAAGTCTGGCCTTCTTCACACTACCTTTGTCGCCAAGGCAAACTACGGCACAGCACTGGGTAAGTTTCACTTGAAAGTCCCCCTGCACAGACAGCCGAGTTATATGGGGATGGAGACAGGGAAGAGCAGAGGCGTATGCTTGCCCTAATGGAGGAGATTAGAGGAGTCATGCAGAGGAATGGGAATAAGGGCCTTGATGCAGGGCCCTCCTACTTCAGATGGGAGACTTCAGAGCTCCGAACACACTGTGTGATGTCTGAGCGAAAAGTAACCTTCATGTAGCCTCAGTCGAGGAGCAGCTGTGACAAATGAATAATTTTGACTGGCTTCTTAGGAGACTTACCCAAAATATGAAATCACCATTTTTGTCAAAAGGTTTAATGCCTGTTCCGTAGCCCTATTAAGTGTAACTTAATGCAGAATTAATTTTAGTCCACAGCCGTGCATGTAAATTGCCCTAAGTGGTTTGTGGATTGGATTGTTTTGTTCCACAGCAGTAAAGCTCTCGAGAATGCTGAAACACACCAGGGTGAAACAGGGGGAACGTTGCTGCATATTGTAGCAAACAGCATTTGGGCATAATGATTTATAAATTTGACATCACACTTTGACAGTAGTTTGATATGTATTTTTCTTTTATATTGTACAGTTTAAGCTGATGAGTTATCTAAATCTGAAACATTCCAATACTCTGTGTGCTCTGTTGGATTTATTTTGAGCATTTAGATCTTGTTTACAAGTTATTTTATAAAACAAAGTGATTATCTTTCTTTGGTAAGGTAAAATTAACAAGAGAAAAGGAACTCACCTTAATGTGAAAATTAACCTCTCCCAGATGTTCAGATCAATATAAAATGAAATGAAATGAACCGCAGTGTCTCCTCCACCAAAATATAAGCTGAACTCTTTTTCCACATGCAGATCTGAAAACATTTAGCCAAGATCCTTAGAGCCTGTGTTTTATTTATAAGGTTAAAAAAAGGACAACTCCCATGATCCCATTCACTAGGCTGGGTAGGATTGATAGGAGTTGCAGTCCACAACCTTTGCTGAGCACAAGTCCCTTGCTCCTGCTGTGGAAGGAGAGTGCTCTGTGGGCATATGTCCATATCCTAACCATCGGGACTGAGCCTAGAAGTGCAAATGAAGTTTCAAAATCACTTGTAGAATACTGCGTAATGTTCTACACCAGGTTTTAATGTGGTATGTTAAGACCTTTTGGGGATGGCTATAGAAGCACCCTGTATAAAACTTTGTGGGTCTGCACTTTAACTTTATGCAGATAAATATCCCAAATGTTTCGGGTAGTAGTCATTGGCTGTTATCTTGCTAGTGACTTACACATGCATAAGTGCAGCTTATTGCTGTTGTTCTTGTTTGTCTTCAAGTCATTTCCAACTTATGGAGACCCTAAGGTGAACTTATCATGGGATTTTCTGGGCCTGAGAGTATGTAACACACAGTGGGTTTCCATGGCTGAGCAAGGAATTGAACCCTGGTCTCCAGGATCATAGTCCAATGCTCAAATGACTATACCATGTTGGCTTATGTGTGCATAAATCTACTTTTAGACAGAATGCAGGTCCTATTGTCTTGCCCCTGCACTCTGTCCAAACACCTTCCACAGCTGTTAAGCCCCCCTCCAGGACTCCTGCTGCTGCTTCTTAAGAGAGGAAAAGAGGAGAGAGGGAAATTCAGACAATGAAAATTCAGTTGCTCTCAGCTCATAAGGGAAGAAAAAGGTGGATGCACTCCCTTTGAGAGCACACCTTCATTTCATCATCCCTTGACACTTGACACCAGCCATTTCTTTATGGTCTGAATCACCTACCCCCTCCTTCCCTTCCTCACTGGTAAGTGACAGCAGCAGCAGCAGTACCTCTTGGGGCTTAACAGTTGCCAGGTGGTATGAGGACATGGACCTGTATGTGCAGAGCTACTCATGCATGTAGGGTCTTGGCCCTTGTGCATTTGAGTGGTAGAAGCAGAAAGGGTGATCAGATAGGGTGATATTGTAATCCAGGTAAGTAAAGTTGGAATGAGGTTATTAGATGTAGTAAAGAACTTATAGGTTTTGAGTTACATTTAAGTCCTGCAACTATACTTTTGGGAAATATTAAAGACTTGATGCCTAGTGTGTATACTGTGGCATGGCTCTTGAGCATGGTCTGAAGAGCACTTATTGGAAGATGGAATAATCAAGAGCATCTGCACCCTGTCCAAGCAGGTTGGGCATATGGCAAATGGTGGATATCAGGAGTTCTGAAGCCTGTTGAGCTTCTGCACAAGAAACTGATTAACTTCCTTTTCTGCTTTTAATAGCCCCCTTTGGGACAGATGCTGTTGTGGATCTGGACCTTGACATCTCAAACCCAGGAACTGTTTGTCGTTTGTTTCTTCATGGATGACTGCTCACAGTCTAAAGCTGACTGTGGACAAAACGGAGATCTGGGTGTTTCAGCCTGATCACCCAGCAGCCCCTCTCTCATGTCCTCCACTGGATTTACAGGGTTGCACAGTGGCTCCTGTCTCAGTTGCCAGGAACCTTGGAGTCCTCCTGGATGACCGCCTATCTCTATGTCCCTTTATCAGGGCTACAGTAAAGGCATGTAACTTCCATCTTTTGAACATCTGCAGGATCCAGAGGTTCCTGACTGTAGAGATTGCTCATCTGCTTGTCCAGGCCTTGGTTATCTCATGCCTGGATTATTGTAACAGTTTACTGGCAAGTTTGCCTTCCTGCTCCCTTCTTCCTCTACTTTTAATTCAGAACAATGCTGTCTGGGTTGTTTTAAATCTGCCAAAATATTCACCTGTTTCTTCTCCCCATAGATCCCTTCACTGGCTATCAGTTTAGGCCAAGGCCTATTTCAAACTTTTGGTCCTGATATTTAAAACTTTGTGTTTTAACCTCCCTCAGTACCTTGCAGGTTGGCTTGGTATGTTCCATCCAGGAATTTGAGATCTGCAGGCAAAGGATTATTGTCTGATCCATCAACGCATACAGCTCTGTCAAGGCTGCGAACCTTTCAAGATCTGGCTCTGCATTTGTGGAACGATATTCCTTTGGACCTCTGTCTGGAGGAGGATCTCATCTGTTTTCGTAAACAGGTGAAGACCTTCCTCTTTGACTCACCATCTTAAGCCACTAAGTTGTTTTTAAGGTGCTGAGATGGGTAGCAACTGGTGGAGGGTTGGGGATATCATTCCATGTATTTGTTACGGTGTTCTGTTTTGTTGTCTTTGTCCCTGATTGTGTATGTTGATGTTCTGCCCTGGGGTGTTAAGGGAAATAAATAAATAAATAAATAAATAAATAAATAAATAAAATAAATAATAATAATATAATAATTTCTACACTCTTTCCAGGCATGAATGGTACTAAGAAGTCCTAAATACCCTTAGATGGAGTGCTTGGTGGCTGAGGTACAGACAACACCTGTGTTATTCAAGCTCAGTTGCTTGGTACCATAGTCATTAATGCAGGCAGTGCCAAGACGAAACGAGGCCCTGAAATGATGGCCAAAATGGAAGCTAGTTCAGTCTGCATTGCTCATGGGTGCATGAATGGAGGTGGGCAGGAAAACAGAGGCAAAGCCTGAGAAAGTATGGAACAGCTTTGGGCAGCAGTATCTTATCTCTAAACAGCTCAGTCACTAAGTAGCACTGGAAGATGAGAAGACCCCTTCTTCCACTCCTGATGAGTAAAAACCTGGCAGCCTTGGTAAGAAGCCACCATTTGTCTTTCTTGCAGGCACAGGGGGCAAATGGCAGGAGCTTATTCCCATAGCTTGTACATTTCCCGAACAAGTACTGTAAGATCACTTAGGTAATTTCCGCACTAGACTGTTATAGTGCTATTATTTCACTTTCAACACCCTATGGAATCCTGGGGTTTGCAGTTTAGGGAGGGGCCGACCGGCCCTTCCCTAAACTGCAAACCCCAGGATTCCATAGGATGTTAAAAGTGGAATAATAGCACTATAACAGTCTAGTGCAGAAATGGCCAAAGTCTCAGGTGATCCAGCTATTGCACCTGCAGCATATATATGCACTGATGTGACATATGGATAGTACAGTCAAGAAAACAAAAGAAAATGAAAAGACACTGAAGAGGTAATAGAGAAATAATTCAAGTCAAATCAGGTTTTGACTTAATTTACAGAAATTATAGGAAAAAAAGGCACAGAAATCTGAACTTTTGATATTTGGGGCATCCACTATCAAAGGCTTAACTGTAGTTTGCTACCCTGTTTAAGCTCAAATCTTTCTTGTATCAGGGAAGAATGAATAGCACAGGGGTAGGTTGTCCACTCTCCATGAAGGAGGCCCATGGTTCAGTTTCAGCTGGGCTGAGCAATGACCTTGACCTAAGTCACCCTGGAGAGCCAGTCACAGAAGGCTGCTCTGGGCTAGATGGACCAGGGGCTGGAGGTAGCTTTCTTGTTCCATAAAGAAGAGTTTATTGTGCCTTGGACCAAACTGACTGGTGTTCACCACAATGGTTCATAGCTTCAAAAGCATCACCTGGACCCTTTCCACACTCGAGTGTTATAGCGCTCTGATCCCACTTTCAACATCCTATGGAATCCTGGGGTTTGCAGTTTCGGTAGGGGCCACCCCCTCCCGAAACTGCAAACCCCAGGATTCCATAGGATGTTGAAAGTGGGATCAGAGCGCTATAACACTCGAGTGCGGAAAGGGCCCTGGTTGCAATCTATTCATGTGCAAGGGAAAATTAGGTATTGTGATGAAACACACGTGGCAAAAATGCTGAGGTTCCACCCCACATCTTCACATGATTATTAATCACTGAACCTCTCTGTCCTCCAGAACAGCTCCTTTAATAGGGGTATCATAACCTTAGGAATGGCTAAAATGAATTCTAACAGTCACCAAGTGAAACGGAAATAGCTACATTTTAAAAAGAAGATTGATTTTTTTTAAAAAAGCCTCTGTCCAAGGGCAGTTTATCTTAAGGAAAACTCTATCTTGATTTTTCACTTCTATCAAAGGCAACTTCAGTAAAAGCATAGACAAAGTTGTCAAATAAATGACCAAACCTCTGTCCACGTTGGCCCTTACGAGACCCTTTCAATTTCCTGTGGTTTTTTGCAAAATCGAGACTTTCTCTGTAGTCTGACCTGAAACAATAAAAAGCCATGTAAACTCAGTCATAGGTCATTGATATTCTGCCACAGGAGGTGTTCCTTCCTATTTATAGGCTCACCTGGCGTGAAGAACTGAGCAACAGAGCTCCATTGCTCTTGGCTGGCCCGCATAGGCCTGATGTCTGAAGCATCTCATCTGCTTCTCAGAGGTGCAGTTCAAGATATCTGATGAGCCGTCAGAGGGCTGAGATATGAGGTTTTGAAGCTGACCATCCTTTATAAGCAGCATGGCAGCTGTTTATAGACAGCTTGCCAGTGCCTGTAAGACCTACAACCGGGTTCTAGTACAATGGATGCACATAATTCTACAAGGGGTCTCACATCTCAAAAAGGATATTAATTTTCCCAGAGTTTTGTTGTCTTTTTGAAAAAAGTTATTAGTCATCATGGTTGCAGATGTATATTTAAAAATCTTCAGTTAATAACTGGAAAACAGAACATCTGCTCTCTCTGTGGCTTGTAATTTTATGCTTTGTGTACTTTCCCCCTCTTCTGTACCTATTTATAAAAATGTCCAGATTCTGGAAACATCATTGTCATCATGATTACCATCATATATATGATTCAAGCATTCTGCTTACAAGCAGGATTGCCAATTATTGTTAAAATTGATAAAAATTCTGTTTTGGGATATTGTAGACTCTCCTTCATGGGTTCTCACATCTCAAAAAAGATATCAGCTCTCTAATATTTTGATGTCCTTTTAAAAAAATTGCTAGTTGCA
The DNA here is from genome assembly GCA_948474755.1 of Ctenosaura bakeri. Classification (NCBI taxonomy): domain Eukaryota; kingdom Metazoa; phylum Chordata; class Lepidosauria; order Squamata; family Iguanidae; genus Ctenosaura; species Ctenosaura bakeri. Next base: position 290,964 of record CAOLHI010001117.1, read on the forward strand.
GAACCATATTTAAGACTGTTTAACTCATTTGTCCAAAACAGTATACCTGTGCACCTGGTGCACAGGATGGAAATTCATAAATACATTGAGTACAAAATCATGCAGATTAAACACAATTGTATGTATTTACATGTTTTGTTAATTTTTCTGTTGCTCATCCCATGACTAGCAGAAGTTCCACAAATAGAATAAACCCATATATGCAGTCTAGGATCTGCCAGGTATCTAGTTCCACCCTTCTCAGCCTCCTTACACTTAAAAAAAAAGTCATGTCAATTGGGTTTAGAAACATTCATACAAAGCCTGCAAGATAACACTATGCAAGAAGAACAATAAAAATAATTATCTTTAAATTAGTCAGACAAATGCCAGAAATATCATGGAGCATAAGGTAGCTCATTTAGCAAATAATTTCAAGATGTCTATGAAAATATTAAACTAATAAATTATATCATATATAACTATGCCTCATTGGTGTATAATATATATTGCTGTTACTGTTATGAGAACCATTAGTTTGAGTGTTGAACTATGACCCTTGAAACCAGGGTTTGATTCCCCGCTCAGCCATGAAAACTCACTGGGTGACCTTCAGTGTGTTACACACTCTCAGCCCCTGGAAAACCCTGTTGCCATAGAGCTACCATAAGTTGGAAATGACTTGAAAGCACACAACAGCAAATTATTATGTTAAATAATAAAAGACCTCCCTGTTGTACAGAATTAGTGAATTGCCTGATTGTTTCCCAGGTCCCTGACCTAATTAACATTTCTGCAAGAGCTATTTGCCTGTTGAGTCAAATCAACTCATGTAAGGACTTTTCTGGACTTTTGCCCACATTCTATGTTTTGCAGCTATAGAGGCAGGTATAGACACAAAGGGCATATGCTCTCCCACTTCTGAATCTCATACCCTCTCCTTTTTTTCTTTCATAATGCTGCTTTCAAGTCAACTCTAACTTACTGCAACCCTGTCTTAGGATTTTCTTGGCAAGATTTACTCAGAAGAGGTTTGTCAGTGCCTTCCTCTTAGGCTGAAAGGTTGTGACTTGCCCAAGGTTGCACAGTGGAAGCAGAATTTGAGAAAGCTCATAGCGACGCCCACAGCAAAGGTATATCTCTTCTCTATCTCTGTGTATGTCTGTAAATAGAAGATAGAGGGTACTATCTGGGAACGGGTTTATCGGGGTGGGGAACAGACCTTTTTAGCAAGAGAGCGCCCTCGGTGAATCCCTGGGGATCCCACATCGGTGATTCTGGAGCTGCTCCTTGGCCGTGGGACAAGATGCCAGGGGCAAATACTAAGCTTCGCCAGCTTCATAGCCTGAGAGAGACAGTGGATCAGTTAGATCCACACACATACACACCACTGCTACCACAATCCCTATGAAGTTTTCAGTGGTGGCTAGGGTTTCCCATGTCAGTGAGAGATTATGAGTCTTCTCTAGGTTATAATCTGAGCCTGAAACCAGTTTAACCAAGGTGCTGAACCTATTTTGGGGATAGGGCTCAGCAACACCTTTGATCTAAGAGCAGATGTGCTGCCCCACTGTCACTGTCCACCATGGGAAGCATCTGATATTGAAGCACTGACTTCAGGAAGACAGCAGAGCAAAAGTACAGCTTGCTGCCTAGGGGCAGAAGATACCCTCTGCTGTGTTTGTGTACCAGACAGTCATTTTCTGCCCTTTATAAAACCAAACAGTTGGCCGAAGAAAATGGAACCCAGCTAGAGGTCCAGCCTGACTTAAAAAGGCCAGTGAGGGAACATGCTGTTCCTCTTTCATCAGCAAAACAGATGCCAAAAAGCACCAGTCCTTGCTGACTCTATAGGAAGAAGAGGTCCACGTTTGCATCGTATGACAAGAAAAGATCTTTGCAGGGGATAGCGCTTCTCTTATGAACTCTGGCAGCATCTTATGTTTAGAGGAGACAGTAGTCGGGAATTAGCTAGAGCTACAAGATTTCCCCCCCTCCCTTTTGATTTGTGTGCTGAAATAGTTCTGTCAGACAGCATGGGGCAGGCTGGTATGAGTGATGCCATCTTTAGAGAGCCCTCTTCCTTACTCCCCCTGGGCACTGAGCAGAATGGTGTTGAAGCCCCCATTTGTCAGTCCCAGGAGGTTTGTGTAATGTTACCTGCTCACTAGGAGGGGAGGTCAATCCAGTAGCTATCATAGTTCCAGAAACTTGTAAAGCTAATGCTGGAGAGGAGAGCCCTAAATGATTTGGAGTTTTAATACAGCCTGTTACCTTAAGTAATTCTTAATCACAGCAAGAAACGATCCCTTTTTATTTTTGAAAGAACAATAATGGCTTGGCGCCCTCGGAAAATAAAAGAGAACTCGGCATAGCACAGTGATGATTTGCAAGGCTAGACAGACTCCATAAGGCTTTTTAAAATAGACTCCAATATTTCCAGTGCTTAAAGAGGAACAAGTATGTGATAGTTTTTGAAGTGCTGATTTTACAATAGACCCTAGCTGAGCACATTATAATTTGCTACCAGAAGTTCCAAAGTACTAGTACTTTCAATAATGAGGCGAGAAACCCTAATATGAGAAGATTTCTGTATTGTGTCTAATGAAAAGCAAAAAAAAAAAAAATGTGCTAATTTGTAAGTCCTGTTGTGGTGGTAGCCTTGAAGGCTTTTGAAACACCTTACTGACTTATGAAGGATTAAGGAAAAAGTGACATTTGCTACTAGCAGAAAAGTCAATTATAAAATTTCCACTCTTTAGAAGCTTCCTGATGCAGGATGGACGTTAATAGAACAGTCAGTTTCACTTTGTATTACAGAGTTTTGTATTTGCTTGAGAGAAAAGGCATATTCTGTTTTCTTAATGGGTATTTAGACAATGAGCTGCACTCAGGTGTGTCTGAATGGAAGGCTGAGGCATGCTATTAAATCTGCTTTGAGCCACGGAGCTGAAACTGAGATCTTGAGCAGCTCAAAAAGAGCCCCAGTTGGGAAGGAGGACAAGCTCTTATGTGCTTATTGATGTTGGGGCCTCTCAGTCTCTGGTGTGTGAGTTTACGCTTTGTGTCCTAAGACTGAATACACCTGCATGCTGAACTCAAAAGGGGCCTTTGAAGTTCGGCAGGTAGCCCTGTGTCCTTATTCTCCGCCTGCAGTACCCTGGCTGCAACCCTGGATCCCTAACAACAGGATGCACATTGAAAACTTCTCTTTCCGCTGTAGAACAGGCATATGTAAGGCCGGATAAAGTGGTCACTCTTATGCTGGATTTAGATGGTGAGCAGTTGCAAATCAGCCCCTCAGCCACAGTCTAAAATCTTTTACTCGGGAGTAAGTCCTGGTGAATGGAGTAAGAGTTACGCCTCCATCAAGAGGCATACGATTGCACTGTAACAGATCATAGGCTACCTCTCAGCTTTGCAGGGGTATCTTGCAGGGGATGATATGAGTGTAGTCTACCCGTACATCTCCTGGTTGCAATCCACCAGCCACCCATGTGGACCTGAGTGCCATAGCAACCTCCCTAGCAACTGCTGTTCAAAGGCAGAATGGCTTCTGCTACAGGAGGAAATATGTAGCCATCATGACTAGCAGTCATGGATACTCTTCTCCTCCATGACTAGCCATATCACTGTGTTTCTTCTCATTTTATTGTTTGGGCTTGGTCTATACATGCCTCAGAACAACATGGTAGAACACTGAGATGGAAGAATGAACTCTTTTAGGCAGCTTTAAGCTGTGAGGAAGATTTTGAATGATGCCCTCTGTGTAAATAAAAGAAACAGAAAGATCTTTATCACTGGACAGCTAGGCAGAAAAATCAAATCTCCTCTCCATAATTTTTATGGAATTTATTTTTAACATAGAGCAGCATTAAAAACAGATATAACTCTCCTTCTCTGAAGCTGAAGCCAACATCTCAAGATTTTGACACCTGTTTTTTTTTTACATCCATGCAGACCAGGGTTTGCCTGCTTGGATAGGTGAACTAATTCCAAACACTATACTAGAGAAGCCTGGAAAATCCAATCTGTGGCTTGTGATCTATGATGATCCACCCATGTGGCTTATCATGTGAAATGACAGTCATTAAGTGATGAATGTATGAATGGGTCTCTGGTGATATTTGTCTATAATCTTCACTACACCTATACTTAAGCCATCATCGAGTCTGCAAATGAGTCACAGAGAAACGACTTGTACCCAGGCTTCCAGAACTCAGTGTAACTAATTTATGCCCTCAAGTTGGAGCTGACTTAGCCAGACAGCTGTTCTTATCATAAAACACTGGCAGCACTGTCCAGGAATGTTCTCTGACTTGAAGACTACAAAAGGCAGTAACTTGATATGTGATGCACTGATTTCTATCAGCTGGTTGCAAGGCTGTTACCTTTATGTTTTTCCCTTCCTAAGGCTGCAATCCTATATCCACTTACCTAGAAGTAAGGCTCACTGAAAACAATCTCAGAACATACACAGAGATTATTCTGCAAAGCTGCACTTGGCAGTTTTAAATATGTGAAGGGGTGTCATGTAGAATATGAAAGGAGATTGTTTTTTGCTGCTTCAGAGACAACAACATAACAAGAAAAGAGATTGCACCTAAACATTAGGAAGAACTTCTTTGCTGTAAGAACTGTTTGACAGTGGAATAGACTGTCTGGGGATTTCTTTCTTTGAATTGAATTGAGGTTTTTTGAATTGAGGTTGGATGGGCATATTTCAGAACTGTATTTGTGCATTCCTGCTTGGCAGGAGGTTGGACTAGTTGGCCCTTGGAGCCCCTTCCAGCTCTAATATTCTATGATTCTATGGTTGGTTAAGATCCTGCATCAGACTGTGCAGAGCATGATGCTCATCACGTGCAAGCCCATACTACTGCAGCTTGAAGAAGGCAGCTTTCAAGCCAGAGGGGCACTGCCATAGTTGTTTATCAGTCCGGGGGATGAGGGAGACAACCAGGCAATGCACAGATGTAGAAAAATGAGGTTGATCTCCCAGATTTCCAGTGACATGATACCATGTATACCCAAAGGCAATGTTGGGATTGGTGATCACATAGTTTTTAAAAAAGGCTTTAAAAAAAAGCCTAGAGAAATTAGCTAAAGGTTGATACGCACTAGGGCTTCAGAACCAAAAACATATGGTATGCCTTCATGACATTTTCAGAGGTGTACAGCCATCTTCTATTTTAATGCAATGTTTTCTTGCATCACATGAATGCCATCAGCTTAAGCTCATGGCATTGTTGCCCTGCAAATATGATCTAGTGTAATTTTTGTTTGGGGACAACAAGGATTTGTGCTGCTAAGTTTGGTAAGAGAATTCAAAGGTCAAATAGCATTGTCCTTTCTTCATTCATTCTGGGAAAATGAAAGCCCCACCTGGAGAACACTGCTGAAGCATTTAGAAATGTGTGACTAAAACACAGAGAATAGTTGCAATAAGCCTAAAAGCATTTAGTTCTCAGTTTGTTTGATTTTTTTAGTCCAAATCTTTCAATGTTTTCTGTAGCTTCTGTGCTTCATTGGTGGCTGAAAAAAAGGAAAACATGGAATACATTGACAATATAACTGGTTGGTGTTGGGATTGTATGAAGTTGTTTCCCTATGACAGAATGCTTAGTTGCAGTGAAGCTGGATTGACAGCGCTGATCTACCTGTACCTGATCTACCTCACATGATAGAACCTGCCTTGAGACTGTAACTTTGGCAGGTATTGGAACATATTTTATCTTTGCCCTGTCAGTCTGAGAGCAAGTGATACAATTTCTCCTTCGGACCCTTCCTGATTTCTTTCTATCACCAGAACAGCAATATAGAAGCATGGAAGGGTTGACCCTGCAGAAGGTGATGACCTGGTGCTCCACTCCTGTCTCATCATTAGGCAAGCTGACGAAGGCGGAAGGGAACTGGAGTTCAACAACATCGTAAGGAGCATAGGTCCCGCAGTCTCTTCTCCTACTGAGTTGTGAATAGTGAGTGCAGATTCTGATGGGGTTGAAAGGATATTCACCTCCACCTCCATGCACAGCACAGTCCTGATTCTGCTTTCTTCCTCTAGGATATAGCTGTTATTAAAGGAAAAATGGACTCCTTAAATGCATCCACACATTTGATGGTATGGCTGTTTCTGGCCCTAGATGATTGGAAGGTCTGTGCTGCAGCTTCTTTTCAATGGTGTATCTGTGAAGGTGTTGCCTTGCCATGTGGAGTTTTAAATTATTATCTCTGTATATCAGGGTACCTAGCCATTTCTTAATAAATAACTATAAACTGTTGGTAGTGGAGCTGAAGATTTTTATTAAATTTATACTTCATCTTTCTGCCAAGAAATGACACCTGAGGCAGTTCACAGTGTTAAAATCAAATAAAAACAATGAAAACATCAAAATACATAAAAGAGATGAAAGCAGATCACAAACACAATTAAAAATGCATCAATATGGAGAAAAGACCACCACCCAACCACTCTCCTTCTACAGCCAAGCTCAGATGCCAAAAGTCTATCTGAATTAAAAAGTTCTTTGCCTGCCAAAGGAAGGACAAGAGGGAGGCCGCCATCTTAGCTTCCTTTTGAGGGACTGCCAAAATCTGGGATCAACCACCAAGAAGGTCCTCTCACATCGCCACCAAATGTGTGTCCACAAGAAGTGACACTGAAAGACAGGCACTCCCCCTGCAGATGTTAAGCAGCATGGGCAGAAATGATGGAACCCTGAAGGACCTCATTGGACAACAACCATTGTGCCTACCAGAAGATATCCAACAGCACCTCCTGAATTTGTCCCTATAGGAAGGACTGGAGCAACTGTAGAAGACAGCCTCTCAGAGTGGGGTCTCAGAAAGTTCCCAAGGCTGGTGACATGAAAAGCTAAGATTGAAATCAACACATTGAATTCACTTACTTTGGAGTGCTTAAAAAAACTTGGCAGAATATAATTCTTTAATTAATTCCAAGGTTGAAGGTTATTGAGAAGCTGGGTGGGTGAAGGATATCCGCCAAAAAAACAACAACAAAAAACAGAGCTATTTCCTTTTGTCCTAAACTCATAACAGGAATGTAGGGGTAGAATAAACTCATGGGTGAGATTTTTAACTTACAATTTTGGTAAGTGTTCAGTGTAAGTCTTCAGTGTATGTATGTAAAATGTAAAATGTATGTATGTAAAATGTACAATTTAAATGTCAACCTCTGTAAGTTTTTATTTTCATTTTTTTAGCGTAAGCATAACGTAATAATGTTTCCATAGCATAATACTTTCAAATAATGCTCCTATCGCTGATCACACACCATCCAGAATATCAACAGTACCAACAGAGACACCCTTCTCCTGTCCTGGTCATGATGTAGATTGTCTAGCAAAATGGCCAAAGGAATCTCTGTTTGGCATGAAGTTAGGTTGAAATATTATCTAGATAATCATTCCTGTTCAGAAACGTTGGTTTCTCTAAAATTCCTTTATCTGTTCAGGTTATTATTATCAAAGCTTGAAAGTTGCAAATAAGCTAGTTACTAGCAATTAATTTCTTTTGCAACTTGACAACCGGTAACTTCACTCATTTTGCACAGTAACGGTAAAATTTTTAGATCTTTTTATATTTATGGGGTGTGGGTTCACTACACAGAAGAGGACAGAATCAAGTGGATTTTTCGTAAACTAAAAGTAACTAATGTAATTATTTTTGAGAAGAAAAAGGTTATTTTAAAACTGTGAGTATAATACTAATTTGTGAGGTGGTTGGACTAGGCACTATAACAATTATTTTTAAAAAGTAACTTCCCAAGGTCTTGATAATCAAGATGGAAATCCTGGCACTGTCCCTGAATGGACAAAAGTATTTAAGACATACATAAGGAGGAGGATGAACTGGAATCTGGCAACTTATCAGTTAGACAAAGCTTCAAAATGGAAAGATCCACTTTCCCCAATATTTCCACAATTTTTCACAGCAAATGAGCACGTGGCTGCCAATTGATATAACCCAAGCCAAAACTAAATTCAGCCCATGTTAGGTGATTGTGCAACAACAGTCAAATGAGGGGTGAGCTGTAGCGTTGGCCAGTCCCACTCCTACTGGGAATCTATATTCCACTGCCATTTGTTACCAGGTTAGTTTCGTTGGGATAACAACCTACTGCATTAGATATGTCCAGCGAAAATGGACACGTCTACTCAGAAATGAGCTTCATGGATTCTTCAACAGGGTATAGTCCTAGGTAGGTACACGTAAGATCACTGCCTCAGTATCTGCTTTAGTATTTGCTCTATTTAGAATTATACAAGTATAGAATAGGAGAGGCAAGCAGGCAGCAAAACATCAAAATAACACAGTACGCTGCTTCATTCACTCCCAGTTGCTTGCTGTTTGGTTGAGTCCTCAGCAAACTGAGTTCCTCCACAAACTTCTTCTGAATACCTCCTACCCAGGCACACCTCTAGAAAGTGCAGCTTCTGAGGGATGAAGAGAAATTCCAGTTCATCCAGTGGCTTGACTTCATTTTGCCAATTCCCTGGTCTACACTGGGCCACACTTTGGGCAAAATCTTAGTCCCTTCTCCATACATAGTGATCAGGATGGTTAAACTCACAATGCCATGGATGATTTTTTAGATTTGGGAGGGGAGGGAAGTAGTTAACTCACTTTATTGGTAAATTATCTCATGATGAAGCTCAGAATAATTGCAGTGAAAGTCTGACATTCACATTATCACTGTCATAATTACTTGCCTTATGATTGTTCTTTCAGTGAATGCCCAGTAATTTAATAATAATAGAGCATATAAATAATTTAACTAAAATTTTGTAGATCAGTCTCATTTACAAATGAGAATATGACATCTTCCTTTTCTAGTCACCTTGGACTACTCTGCTACAGCTCCCATGAAATGAAATGCTTCTTTCAGCCAAATATATTTGAATAATTGCACAGGATTTCCCCCCCCAGTAGTAATCAGTAAAAGAAAAGGGAAAAACACGTCCCCTTTGAAACACTCTTCAGTGAATTTCATTGTACTTGTACAAATGGGCATTCATCCTGTAACACATTTGCAAGAGGATGAAGGTTTTAAATTATAGACATTTTGAAAAGAATCATATACTTAAGCTGGTTCATATTTAAACAGTAGTGGAGTTCCTGTCCTGTTTAAAAGTTGTCTAAGGAAATGGTGTGTCAGCAGAATAAAACTACTTCATTAGCAAAATCTTAATGTAAAAACCAGTCCATCTTGGTCACGGAGGTCAGACATTTTTCAGCTTATTTCAGGTGTGTCTCTTCTGACAAGAATCTTGGCATTGCTTGGAAAAAATACAGATTTTTTTTGGGGGGGGCAGAAATGGTGCTTATGAGACCATGCAGGTATTCACAGAATCATATCAAATGTTAAATAAAGTTTCCAAAAGGTAGTGGTATTCATTCATTTTGCAAAATCTGTATGTTATTTTCCAAATCACATTGACCTCACAACAACGGATCTGAAATACCACATGCTGTTGACAGTATTAAAACAGGCTGATGGCTTCCCAGTCCTCCTGCAGGTGTTGCTAGCTCACTAGGACCAAAGCTGTGGCCATGGAGAACTGCCACCCATCCCAAATATGTATCAGCCACTTCTTGGCGGGTACCTTTTTTTTATCAGCTCTGCCCGATAAGCTCTGCCTGCCATGTTTTCTTGCAGATTGCCATCTTGCTTCATGCAATGGCCATTAGCCACCGCTCCTTTGGGTTGCTTAATGAAATCTGCACTGGGTTGTTTGTGAAGTCAGATCTGAAAGCACAGGTGATGCCAATGCTCCTTTGCAGGGAGGAAGAGGAGATTGTATTTGCCCTGGTACAACTACATGTGCTGGTTCCAAATCTAATACAAGATGCTGTACTTAGCTCTTAATGGTTTGCATCTGATGTATTTCAAGCAGCATCTTTCTACATTTGAAAAGGAATCTCTTGAGAATTTTCACCAGAATTTCAAAAACTCCACCCCAACATCAATCTGAGCCTACATTCTGTGTAGCAAGTTAACTTTCTGGACACCACTGTATGGTGGCATAGTGGACTTCCATGCCCCACATTATACTGAAATCTCAGTGATCGTAACACAGTATTTGCATGCCTAATGCCCCAAAACACACCACCAGATCTATTGTTTATGCTCAAGTTCCCCGGTATGTACAACTGGATCTGCTCCACCTGATGAGACAGACATCAAAGATCACGGATTTGCAACATACACTTCTCAAACTAAAATACTCACCCAGTTAGGTGAGAAAAAAAAAAGCAAGACAGGATGCCTGGAAACAATCCACTACAAGACTGACCAAAAAGAGAAAATGACAGAACACTATGAGTGTTCATTTACAGCCCTCAGCTGAGACCACTGAAATGTGTCATAAATAAGCCACATCCAATTCTGGAGAAAATGGTATCTTGGCACACCACACATATTAATATATATATGTCCCCACAACTACAGAGGTAATAAGGGAAATCTCTCTGAAAAAGATACTGACTTCAGAGGAACTGACTCTGGGCAAGTAGATTTCTTTCTTTCTTACTTCAAATTTACTACTACCTTGACGGATGGGCATCATCTCACAAGCTCTTTGAAAGTTTATAGCATGCTTGCTATTTACATCTTTTTTTCTTCTATTATGCTCTGATGCCACCTTTACAAACATGTAACTGCTATACATTTGGTGCTTCAATATTAACTCTGTTAGTGCAGCTGAGAAAGTGGACTGAAATCCATGCAAGCTCAAACTAAAATAAACCAGTTGGTCTCGAAAGTATTGCTTGATTCTTTCCCTCACTTTCTTTTTTATTGTTGCAGTAGACTAGCATGGCTGTTGCTTGGAAAACACTTTACCACATGTTCTTCTTAGTTCATTCAGGTAATTTGGAGGGATTTTCTTTTGAGCTTCTTCTTTTATTAGAACATAATGATGTGGAACAGGGCTTTTTCTGCTGAGGAAACCCCCCTTCTTGTAAGAAATCCAGCTAGTACCCACTGTAGCTCAGTTCTAAAGGGGAAAGCTGTGTAGGTATTATCAACTAACCACAGTACCCAGCTTTACAAGGGCCAGAAACAAGCAAAGATCTACTTTGGTTCTGGTTGGGAAGCCTGTTTTGCCCCAAGAAGCACCAAAACTGGTGCTAAAGGTCCCAATTCATCTTGGAATTAGAGATGAATCCCATATCGCTAATAAAGGCAATTTAAATGTGTATGTGGGGTGTGGGGATTGCTGTCAATTAACAGAGTTCATACATTTCCTAGTTAAATGGTAATTGATTATTCTTTTCATATATTGTAAGTTGTGCCCCGTTCTGGTCTGGCTAGATGAATCTTTGTCTTTGTGTGTGTGTGTGTGTGTTTTATTGAAATGGGCCATTAATTTATGTTGGTAACTGTAACCAGTGTTAAGTGCATGTGGAATTCAGACTCATAGATTCTGAGATCTGTGGAGTCTAGAACCACAGCAGCTCTAATTTTAAAAATAATTACTGGGTTCTTGCTTTCAAGTATTTACTCAGTGGACTATGATGTTTTAAAATAACTTTTCAAGATAAAAGGGAAAACAGTATTTTGAGCAATAAAAACTTCACAGAATCATAGAGTTGGAAGAAACCACAGAGGCCATCTAGTCCTGTCATGCAGGAACCCACATCAAAGCACTCCCGACAGGTGGCCATCCAGCCTCTGCTTAAAAACCTCCAGAGAAGGAGACTCCACCACACTCTGAGGTGAACTCACTCAAAAGTATAATATATTAAATATTATATTTATTTTGATAACTGAAACATAGTCACATATATTAGAAAGTGTCATAAAGGTAATGAAAAAAGTTTGGTAAGGCATAAACAGGTCACACACACAGATGATCTCCACAGTGTTTCCAGTCTTCTCTCTTCTTATGCCACCACTCTAGCATGTGTGAAGACTGCGTGTGTTGACAGTCTAGAGACGGAGCCATCCAGCTCTTGCTGTCTTTGTGCAGCAGCTTCCTGATGTTCACACCATTGGCATGTGGGAAGTCCTAGCCTCTCTGGAGAGCTGCCAGTGTGCTCATCAAGAGAGGGGAAGTCAAGGAACAGGATTTGCTCGACCCCTATGGAGATTTCTTGGTGTACATATGCAGCACCCTCATTGGGAGAAACATCATGCCCAGAGATCAGGGCTAGGTAACGTGTGGTCCTCCATGTGCTATTGTACTGCAACTGCCATCATAGCCAATGGTGGGGCAGAATGGAAACAGCAACCTAATAACATCCGGAAGACCACAAATTGCTTACCCCTTCCACAGATGATCAACAATAAATGTCTTAATATACAATCAAATTTTAATGCAGGTTCCTATTAATTTAATCATAACTATTTAAGACCATATATTTACTATCTGAATATACCTAAGAAAGAATAGCAAAATTCAGTGGCCATTAGTTCACCTTGAAGGGATCAAATGCCACACTGTTATCTGCCCTGTATTTTTCACAGAATATTGATAAATAAAGGCTGTAGTAGAATCAAAGACCTAAAATTTCAAGAAAGCTACCCCTCTTGCACAATAGCTGCACTCTGCAGCAGTAGACTATAGTTCTCTAACTGGGCTGAGTATTAAGAGGACCCTTCAATTAAATGACTGCTATTTCTTCTTCTTCTTCTTGCCTTTCTTGCTTTCCTTTTTCTTCTCTTTATCCTTTCCCTTGTCTTTCCCTTTCCCTTTCCCTTTCCCTTTTGCAGTTTCTTCATTCTCTGTCAGTGACTTGATCCGTGCTTTTCCAAGAGGAGTCTTTGCATACCAAGCCTACAGATGAAAATGCATTTTAAGCAGTCTGAAAGTATGCAACTAACATTTCCTTTTCTGTCTGCAATAGCTTTCCCCCCCCTTAAATGAATCCTAATTGTGGATAGCTCATGGAGAAGCAGCGTCACAATCTTTAGTTCCCTCAAGATTGCTATTATAACAAGTATAGTAGCAATCATCTGCTTGAAGTGGCTCATTAACATGAATACATAGCTTTGGTACTCAAGTTGCTATAGTTATGATACCATTACAATCTCTGTGATCAACCCTATTTCGTAGGGTATGTAACTCTTGTTGGAAATTATCTTTGAAATTTGGCACTGTGGCAAGGTGCACAAGTGAATATGGCTCTCTGATCTAGTAGGGAATGGAATTTTTGTTTTTGTTGCAAATTTCCTGATATTGACAAAATTTAAGTGGGGAATGTCAATTACATATTTCATCTAGCATGCAAGCATATTAAAAATTAAACAGCAATTATCACAATAGAATAACTTGACTGAAAATATGAGCAGTTACAAAGGTTCTTATAAGATATCAAAGCATGGCTATGAGATTTCATGTTGAAATACTAGTATTGAAATAACAGGGTTACTTTGGCCTTTACATTAGGACATTATAACTACCCTACAATTCTAAGTATCTTCCCTGGCAGGCAAAATTCCCTGAAGAAATGACATATTAGTTCCAACAAACCTAAGACGAGATAGACATCCTTCATTCTGGAATTACTGTATAGGCATGTGGCATTCAAAGTCTTTGGGGACCGGATGAGGTTTAATCTGTTTTTGCAAGACTTTCTATAGTGTGGTGCCCAACTCCCATCAGATAAATATTCCAAAGGATAAATATTGATTTGTAATATGATTGGACACTGGTCTTTAACCAAGGAAACCAAGAGGTTCTTGGCTGAGCTACTGATGTGTAAATCATTCCCTGGACTATGAAATGCTGGCATGGTAACAAAAATACTATTAAAGCATTTTAAAGTATATTCTGACCCATTTACATTATCTGCAGAGTCAGAGGTTACTGGCAAGAACAATGGGTGGTGTTTAATAACTAAGCAGGCTTTTGGTTGTTTGTTTTAGGTCATATCCCAGTTTTTACAGTCACTGGGCTGCAGACATTACTCCAAATCCACAGAAATGAAGCAAAGTCAACAACGGAGAGAAGGTCGGTCTGAACACATGGGCGGGCCCACGTGTGTTTGGCTAATATATGTTCCCAAATGTATGAATAGGTCCTGGGAAAAGCATTATTTCTGAATATGCTATGTAAAATTAAGAACTCTAATTTACTATTTAATTAAGGGGGAAAGGCACATTTCTTAACAGAGCAACTTAACCTTAAATGTTTCTTCTTCTTCTTTGTACACAGGATCCTGTTTGGCTAAGCAAGTCAGGAATTCAGCCGCAACCAGTGGCTTCTTATTCAGTTGCATTAGGCGTCGTTCAGTTAAGACAGCTTGAACCGCACGGAGAATATGTCCTTGAGTATAACCATCAGAAACCTGGGCCAGGCAACTGATATTCAGTTGTTTAGAGAGAACCCCTCCGTTCTGTTGAATGAAGTGTTTCCAAAAAACTATCCAGTGCCAGCAAATAAAAAAATAGTCATGAGATTATCAATGAATGACTTGTATTTTCAGAAACCTAACTATTAACTATACCCAGAGTAGACAGGAGTAACAGTAAGCAGCAGAAAAGCCTGAAGTCTCAATGCAATTAAGAACTATGTACCCTGAGAACTGCATGGAAGGCCCCTTTTTGTACACCTGGGTGTGGTCTGGAGGAAATGGGTTAGGAATAACCCTCATCGCTACATTCTTTTGTGCCATGTTGCATGCTACCCTGGAATGGCATTTCAGGAATTATTCAACTGGGCAGGGACTGCACATGGAGAGATGAAGAGAACCTGACTGTGTGTGCACAATCACTGAATCACATTTCCTTGGATTCAGGCCAAAATTTTTACCAATCTCAAAATTACCAATCTTGTAATAATCTTGTTGATTATCCTTTACTCTGGCTCTAAAAAATAAAGAGCATCCACAAGTTCGCAATCTTCTGTGGTACACTAACATGCCAGATATGTACATTTTTGAGGTTGAATCATTATCTTTTTGACGGCCAACAGAACACACTGGGGTTTTCAAGACTTCTTGAGATATGTTTGCCTAAATCAGGTTTAAATAAGCAACACTTTCATAACATGTTTTCATATACTTGCCAAATCGTGAAGCGTAGTCTGGCCTGGGAACCAGAATTATTTTCTTGTAAACTCTGCAAAGAGGTTTGAGGTCTGCATCAAAAGGTCGTTTAGTAGTCCCCACTACCAGTACTCGGTCTTCAATTTTCAGAGTTTTCAAAATTTTGGCAAGTTGCTTTTTCAAACGTTTAGGTTCCATCTTCAAAGATCAAATATAAATAAAGGTGATACGTTAGCTGGATTAAGCAAGATATGTGAGCCTTGGAGTTTTGGAGCTATGTGTATAACTGATTTTCTTCTTCCTGAACACAGAAAGCCACTTGACTTTATGATTACAAAGGCAAAATTTGATGCCAGGCTCCATATTTATTTGCAGAAATGGAGCCAGAGAGTCAGTATTATCTGGAGGGATCTCTTTAGATTATGACAAAGCAAATGCTTGTTGGTGAGATGCATTATATTTAAATAAAGCATCTTTGTAGCTCAAAAGAGGGTGGCACTTTTTTTTTAGGATTTGTTATGCTAATTTAATACTTCTTTTTGTTCCTATACAGGTTCATAACAACCATACTAAATTTATATGTAAAATACTTTCAGAACCTGTTTAGAGCGTTGAATCTTGTTATAGATCAGTGATGCCCAAAATGGAGTGGATGATGAAAAAGGGGAAAAATGAGTGGACGAGAAATAGCTGAAAAGTAGGATACAGTGAATTATCAGAACTGCCACATTACTCCTCTACTAAAATGTTGAGCCTATTAGGCAGTTTTACTGAAAAAAGGCACTGCAGACCAGATTATATTCTGGCTGGGTAGATCAAAATAACAGATTATCATTTGTGAGTAGATGTGAGGAACAAGAGGGTTAACCTGTATCTGGAGGGAATGGTACCAACCACTAAGGGACAATGTATAGTAGCTGTTAACATATGGTTTAATGTCACATTTTTTTTGGAAAAAAAATCAAATAGCAGGATGAGAGGATTAAAGTCACTCTCCAAAATACAAGTAAACTTAAACCACATTTTCCATCTCATGTGTTCTACACAGTTTGGCCCTAAACATATGTAGTTTAGCCGTAACATGGAAATTGCTATTTATAATGTCCAGATATTCTCCTAAGCAATCCTGGTCAGGAGCATGCTGAGGAATTAACAGTATATAGAACTGGCCAGTACTCAGGAGGCTCCTATTTATTTCTTCAAAGCATTTTAGCCACATTTCGAGGCTGCCGTCTTCTCAAGACTTCTGCCTATACAAAACAGACAGTTCTATATCAATATAAAAAGTTCAGAAAATCATATGTTAATCTGCCACATGCAGATTTAAAAATGCATGTGGCCCATTCCGCAACTCACCTTTTTGCGAAGCTGGGGTGCGGGGATCGTGTGAGCAGCCTCTTGCAAGAGGCTCTCGCGTCCCTGTTGCTTCAGCTCTGCAGCTGCTGCCTGCTCGCGAGCAGGTAGCGTGAGAGCCAGGGCAGGAAGCACGAGCGCTGTGGCTCCAGAGCTCTGCACGCACAGAAAGTGCATGCGGGGCCCTGGAGTGATGCGAAATCACACACCATTTTTGGCTCACAGTCAAAAATGAAATAGTGCGCAATTGGTGCCTGCCAGCCCCTGGAGTGTCGCGCAATTGTGACTGCATCCTGTGGACCGCTCCTCGCAGTCGTGTGACACTCCAGGGGCCCTTTCGCATGGCAAATGCCATGTGAAAAGGGCCAGTAATAAAAGCAACATTTGTAACAGAAACCTTTCAACTGAAAGCCAAAGTGAACAAACACTTTTTTTAAAGGCTACTGCTAGGCATTTAGATCTCAGAGTGTATAATGCCATGGGGCAGGAACCACCAATGGGAATGCCATCTCTTGATCAGTCAGTCCTTGAGATCATAAAGGTGGGCCATTGAGTAGGGTCTCCAGTCAGGACACATGGGCAGGAGTGTACAGATGCAGTTCTTCAAATGACATGAACTCAAGCAACTGATGACAAGGAAGGTCAAAACTTGTACTTCTGAACCAGAAACATTTGGGGACCTTGTTTAAATTCTTTCTTTTCCCTGGAGAAATAAAATTTGTCATAGATCTGAACATCTTAGGCCATGTACCAACATACGTTAGGACTTGCTTCTTCTATCTGAGCTTTGCACTGACTTCCTGCTTCACTATACCTCATTTCATAAGTGTACCGGTTAACACTGGTTCTACAGTCTAGTCAGGACTGAGATTCCCACAAGCGCTGTTCCACCCATACACAAGGATTTCAACTCTTCCCTCTTAAAGCAGCAGCCTATAAAGCTCAATCTGAAGACTAGGGCTCCATTTGAATGGCACTTGCACAGTACAAGAATGGGAATTGGAATTTTTATACATTATTGTGTGTATATGTATGTATATATAAGTTGTTTTCAAATAAACGTACATTCATCCTTTGTCCTTTTAAAAACAGCGTTATTTCAAATTGAAGAACAACTATTTTGCAAAGGAAGCAGGTTAAGACATCACCAATTCCCAGCCAATCATAGTATATAGCAGTTTCTAAACAGAAAAAGGAGTTTCGCTTGAATTTGACCTAGAGCAAGATATTAAGGGGAATGCATATACTCTGCAATAAACCAATTTTTCTTCCACAACAGGATTTTCTCAGAGATGTATATCTCAAGGACCAATCACAAAACAAATCACATTAAATGCAAGATATACAGGTTCTTTTCAACTTCTCAAACCACTGAGCGGAATCCTGTATTGGAGTTGTATATTCATAAGTGACTTATGTATGCAGGAATTAGAACTGGGCAGTTTGTAAACTCTGTATCCAGTATAAGCCTGCTGTTACTACGTAGCAGAGCTGACAAAGTGTCAGACATACATTGTATGCATCTGATGCATAGCTAGTGCCTCAGTATGCATCTTCACAATTCACTAACGGAGTTTCTTAGCATCCCTGCTACTTAGCTAAGTATGTGCAAAGTTACGTTAAGTAAAAGGTGATACAGGATTCTAGTGATGCATTGTCTAGTTTCAACTTTGTATGTGACTTTGTATGCAGAGTAAATATGCTTCATAGCAGATCTGCAGATTAAACTATGAATGAATGAATGAAAAAATGAGCCTTTGACCTGGAATTGTAGGAAAGTGGAAAGTTCATATTTCTGAGGCCCTTTCTGCAGGACAGTGGCATCCCAGCATGGGGACATGAGAGGAGCATGACCACGAGGACGCTTCCACATCTTTGACAGCACAAATTTCAGTTTTCTAGGTGTATGAGTCTCGTTAAAAAAAAAAAATTAAGCTGGTATATAACATCAGTTTATTCAATAACATCAGTATGGCAAACTGT
The DNA here is from genome assembly GCA_948474755.1 of Ctenosaura bakeri. NCBI lineage: Eukaryota > Metazoa > Chordata > Lepidosauria > Squamata > Iguanidae > Ctenosaura > Ctenosaura bakeri. The sequence continues at coordinate 309,291 of CAOLHI010001117.1, forward strand.
TTCTGCAAGGATGAGCCAGCAGAGGGCATAAGTCACCTCTTAGCTTGCTTCAACGTCTCTATGTAGTTTTTGAACATTTTGATTCGTACCTCTCTGCAGATACTGAACGTAAGATTAACCAAAAATAAGGCTGTTTCAAAAAGCATTTCCTAATCTTAGATTGAAAAGAAGTTATGTTTTGGTAGCATAATTTTAATTTCTTTACAGGTGATATTTAATTGGTAGGCTGCTGCTGGCAAATCTGCTAATTCTGCTAATGATAAATAGAATGATGTAACATAATGATGCTGGAAAGTAAGAGCTGTCTGAAACCTGACAAAACCATGTGTGCTCAGTCAAGACTCAAATCTATTCTTTGGCCACTTTACATGTGAGTGATTAAAAAGAAAGTCAGGTTCCTACACAGAGAAAACAAATGAAGGATTTAGTTTCAAGTTCTCTCATAGTTATCACCAGTTTTCAGAAATGCTGCTACTTTGCCTTTGTCTTCTTATTTGTTTTATAAGCTGATCTGTTTTTTTTCATTTCCATTGTGCTCAATGAAGAGATACGTGTTTATCAAAAGTTAACATATTACTTCAGCAAAGACACACAATTCTAATAAAAGATCTGATCTGTTTTGGATTTCTCATCTTCTGAAACTGGCCTGATAACAGTTAGATTGCTGAATGCATTACTGGTGATGGGTGGTCCAACTCATTGGAAAATAAAAAGTAACACTAGCCACTGCTAAACTATGTGAAATAGTCCCATTACTTTGCCACACTGGCAATATAGAGTGAAAAACTGGATTTACCTCTTTTTCTGCTTTAGGCACCTTTTTGTAGAATGTTTTTTCTGTGTCTCCAATCCATATGACTGAAGGCTGTAGTTGCTTGGCTACCTAAATGGTGAAAATCAAAAATCTTTTAACTTTAACTCTTTTAAAGGTTGTAGATCTTTTTCTCAGAGAGCCCATGCAGTGTAGTGGTTTGAGCCGTGGTCTATGACCCTGAAGACCAGAGTTCAATTCAACGCTTGGTCATGGAAACCCAGTGGATAACCTTGGGTGCAACACACAGTCAGCCCCAGAAAACCCCGCCACAGGTTAACTGTAGGTTAAGTTGAAGTTCAACTGTAAGTTGAAAATGACTTGAAGGCACACAACAACAACAACTTCTTTACCTCACGCCAGCAATATTTTGTAGGTAGGGCAACTTCAGTTGCCTCCTCATGGAATAGCTCCCCATTCATTTCAATGGAAAGAGATCAGCGGCTTTCACAATCCTTATATTGGTGAAGTAGCTCCTACCCCTCAAGTTAGTAGGAAAACGCCCAATAGATATTAAGAATGTCAGGTTCCAAGCAAGAACAACAGAATGGTCCAGTGGTACCCCAAATGCCAACACATTTATTGTGGCTTAAAATCTCATTTAAAATCTGTTGTTATAGTTTCTTACCTTTTTAAAATAATCAGTTGCAGTTCTCAGTATTTAAATATGGAAAGAAATCTATATAATATTTGAAATGGGAAACCTAAATTACATAGGCCATATTTTGGTTAATATGACACTTAAGTTACAATATTCAGAAAATATTACAAAATAGTCAGAAACGAGATAACCAACTCAAGCTGTACTGATTTTTGTTGTTAGTTGGAGTAAACACTGATATACTCCAAAGAAAACCTAACCTCATCAACATTAGCAAGGCCTTGGTAGAACTGTAAAAAATTCTAGAACAGTGCCTTGTGCAAACAATTAGTGATGCCTATGAGGCTGAACAACAGATCAGAAAAATCTGTGTGTAATGGAGCCTCCTCTAGCTGGACTTAGGCTAGTTACTCTTGGGCCGTTTGTACACTACACTGTTATAGTGCTCTTATTCCACTTTCAACATCCTGTGGAATCCTGGGGCTTACAGTTTAGGGAGGAGCCTTTAGAATTCTCAGCCAGACAGCTTTGGCCTCAGTAAACTACCAACCCCAGGATTCCACAGGATGTTGGAAGCGGAATAATAGCACTATAATCGCTCAGCTTCAACTCCATATCTGTCATATTGGGGAGATAGTAGCAATCCTCATTATAGAGTTGTTTTCCATATATGAAGAGCTTTGAACAAGTAATATAAATAGTAAAATACTATTACTAATAAATGTACCTCTTGAGGCCTTGCATGTTGTGGACATAGCCCAACTTCATTAAAATTAATGTATTTGTTATCAACTTCATGGGAATATACACTGTACCCTGAGGATTTGTTCATACATGATATTTGTGAAGAAGATTTAAAGGTAATCACGATAATTAACCTTCACCAGAAATGTGTGTCACGTGTGAACAAGTCCTCAGGGGGCAGTGTATATCCCACTAAAGCTGATATCAGATCCATTAATTTTAATGGCCTTAGAATATACCTACTGCATTCCAAATCACAACAAATATTCTAAATACCTGCTGCTTCAAATGCACTGTGTTTTTGATCTGCAGGATGAAAAAGACACTGTTTCAAAGGGTTTTCAATTTTGTTTCTGTCTGCTTTCCAAACTGTTGCTATGAACAGTCTGCGTAGTGATCTTTTACGATCATTGCTCAGCAGCATCAGCAGGACATTCAGCAAAAAAGTTTCCCTGTCGATGCTACTCGTGATGTACATAAACAAAAAGTAAGAGGACAGAAAAAAATGGGCTGCCTGAAACCACTCTGTAATAATAAGTAATTATCCAAAAGTTCTGATTGCATGTACTAATCATACTTTTTGGTCTTATAACTGCATTTGTTGAGTCAGTAAAAGAAGCTCTCATTGTTAAGATAAAAAATTCAGCTATCACTTTTTTTACCTACTTTCCTTTTTATAAGCTGCTGCAGGAAAAAGCAATGCATACTGCTTCTATGCAAAAATAATTATTGATCCTACATCATTATAACAGACTATCACACTTGCTTTGGAAAGTCTAAGGGAAATAAATCTTATTCTGAAAATATGGTAATTTCAAGACCATCACCAATCCAAATCAGTGGGAAACATGGGGATTATTTCCCATGTTGGAAAAGCATGCAAACATGAATAAGAGTTCTTTTTGGAAAATCAGTTTTGCCTTGATGTGCTAGAAAAATGAGCACATTGCTTACAGGCCTCAATGGTATTGTTACTGAAAGAAGAAGAATATAAGAGCAATCTACATTTTTAGCCACGCATAATAAATTCACTAATTAATCTACCAATTTATGTGATTAATACTTCTAGCTTTAATCAATTGAAAATTATGCATTTTAAAAATAGATGGCTTTTGGGAGTCCTCTATTTCCTTCCCTTCCTGCAACCATTTTTCTTCTTTAGTAAATTAATTTTCTTCTTAGTGGTTTGAAACAGTACATGTGCCTTTCTTTATAAGGGAGCTTTTACAGTATAATCATTATTGTTAAACAGATCCTACAATATTTCAGTCTTCCTTTCTCAGTTGTTGCCTTTTTCTTCAGAGAGAATGTGAGCTGGGCTGTTAGATTTGCTGTGAAGAGGTACACATAGACAAATACAAAATATGTAGTGGTCCTACTTTTTATTATCTCTGAGATAGATAATCTATATGAATGTCCTCTGCTTTCAAGTTCACAAAAATGAACAGAGTTGCCTATATATATAACAATGTTATTCTGAGTAGTAGGCTGTCTTGATCTGATCAATACGCTAATATTTTGCAATTTGTTTTTAACCGGCTGAGACATCCATAATCCACCAGTATCTAATTGAAACTGTTGGCAGATAAGTGACAAGACTCTGTGTTGCAGTCAAACTACTTTATTTGAATTATCCATGGGCAATTTGAATCTATGGATAATTAAATGGACTATGCAATTAATTTATAATTGAAATTTTAGTAGCAGTACTGTACACTTCATTTTGTTGAAGTCACCAGCAGATGGCTCCTTAACCTTTCTAATATTGCCTTAAGTTAAGATAGTTCTGGTTTTTCAAGTCAGTCAAGGCCCTTTTGTCTTTGTGTTTAGTTTTGGAGTGTCCTGTAACATCAGCCCTTTGGTGCTTATAACCAAAAGTTTATTTTTCTGTTGGTCAGACTGGAACTGCAGTCTATTCTTAAATTAAATACAATAGTCTGAACTATCTTTCCCCAAAAATTCTAGTGTTGTATTTGAAATCTGATGGGATTGCACAGAAAACCTTACGTACTGAGCAGCAACAGCAAATAACTAAATATGGCAGAGGACTGGACTAAATGGCCCTTGTGCATGCCCAAAGGGTTTGTTGCACAGCAGATCAAAACTACAAAGCAACCCCTTTTGAAACGCTTTCAAAAGCACCCTCTGACAGCATTGGAGTGTTTTTCTATTCCAAGAATTAAGAAGATGTTGAAAATCTGTATATCTTCTTCATTTTCCATAAAGTAGCTATTTGGACCACAACCAAAGTAAGAAGAAAAGGTTACTTTTTATTAATTGTTGTTGTTTATTAAAGCTTACACCATAGGCTGTTGGTATACAAAAGAAGTGAGTACATTAAAAACGTGCAATAAGAAGGGCAATCTAACTGATGTCACTCCTCGGATGAAACACTTTCTGATTCAGAAGATGTTTCCCTCAGCCCAACAATCTTCACAAATTTTCCTTGTCTACTGGCAGTCCCTCCAATATTATGTTGGGTTCAGAAATCCTTTGAAACAGCATGGCTGGTGATCTTGAATGTCTCAGGCTCTGCAAAGGCTGGTGGAAGGCAGAGAAAGGCCATTTCCGCACTAGCCTGTTATAGCGCGATGATTCCACTTTCAACATCCTCTGGAATCCTGGGGTTTGCAGTTTCAGGAGGGGCAGCCAGGCCCCTCCCAAAACTGCAAACCCCAGGATTCCAGAGGATGTTGAAAGTGGAATCATCACGCTGTAACAGGCTAGTGCGGAAATGGCCAAAGCCTTCCCCATAGCAGTCTGGAGAAGAAGATGGTCATTTTCCAAGCCAGACTCTCCAGAGCACCTTTAGCTTCAAGGACCACCTGAAAGGCAGGCATTGAGGGGGAAAAGCTGCTTTGAGAATGTATTTCTATATAAAACTTTGCTTATTTTTCATTTAACTACACTAAGGAGCAGTCTCATTTCAAAACTTCTAGTTACAATACTGACTGTTCACCTCAATTACACCAATGAAATCACAATCAAGACTTTCAGTGATGCCAAAAGCAGCAATGAGGAGGGAAGAGGCATAAAAGAAATCAAAATAACTGGAGCAAAGAGAAAACCCCTCCCATTTCCTTCATCTGCTAGCACAAACGGGGGGGGTGTTGATCTGTCACTTTGCTCCCTCTTCCTCTCTTGTCAAAATTGCTCTATTTATTTAGCTAATTCTAGAAAGGCCTGCAAATATATTCTTTTCAGGTAGTCTTAGGCTTCTTCTAGAGCTGGTAATTTCAATGAGAGAATCTTAATGCCAATCAGTTCGACAATGGTGCAGGCACGGTTGCTACAGAGGAATTTTGTCAGCATTCACAGAATTCCCCCATTAATGTGGTCATTTTAGCCAGCCACTAAATGGGACTGTTTTGGCCTGCAATACGTGACGCAGAATACTATTTTGAAAATGTTCAGTTCTATGCAACTGAAAAACAATCCTAGTTATTTATGCCTTCATAGAGGTAACATTTAGTCAGAGTGGCACTGCATTGCACACAATCTATAATTTTAAAGAAATGTTTATCCTGAGTTGCAAGGTCCCCCATCCTTAAAACTGTGATCCGGGAAAGTGTTGCCAATGGCTAGAATGAATCTAGTATAGTATTTAAAAAGTTAGATATTATATGTAAGAACTCCTGTTCAATCTCTGATTAAAGAAGTACATGTTAATGTGATTTGCTAGGATCCAATTTAGCCAAAGTCCACGAATTTTAAACCCTCTTAAATGCTTTTGTGAGAGTTAAGTATGTGCTCAAATATTTTCCCATGGATATTAATGATACTATTTTTTAAAAAAGATATTAAATATTAAACATCCATGAACTCTTTGGGACAGGAAGAGGTATGGCATTTTTTTGAATGTATGGCTCTGTATGTAGAATATCTGTTTTGCTCTCTGCTTTATGAGTGAACTTGTAACTTTTAATAGCATTTAAAAACAAGCAAGATATTTTAATTTTGAAGCATATTAGTTTCATTACTCCTTGCCCACTTAAGGTATCACTGATGTAATAATTAGCATCAGCCAATTGCTCATTTAAGGATAGAAAGCTGCCTAATGGTCAATCTCTTCTCTCTGGGGATCATTTTGAGTCAAATCTCTTCACTTGTAAGAGCAATTGGTAACTTGAAGCAGACCTAAGTTATTTTGTCACAACTGTGAATTATAAAACAACATATGATAATTCTCATGGTTAAGCGAATGTTCCTCAAATCATACAGTATGAGAAATACGTATAGTTAGTGTTTTTATCATGTCCCAAATCTATACTTGCATTACAAATACTTCATCTGCCAGCATGGGGACAACTGGTACATAATCGATATTTTAAGATGAACAAGTCTTTCCACAGGCTACACACAGAATATAAAAAAATGGTCAAATGAGATGTAGCATGTATCAGATACTTGCAGCTAGTTCTCATTCAGGTGGTGAAACCTGGGTCTAAGTGGAGTACTGTGGATTACAGTTGATGTTGGTAGGAATTGTCAAATAACTGAATGCTCCTATAAAAAGGTAAAAAACCTGCATGTAGAAATGTGCACACAGAAATGTAGATGTTAGGGGAAAGACTAGATTAGAACTTTACATGCTATTGTTCTAAATATGGGAAGGGATTATTTAGCCATGTGAACTCATCCCATCTATAGATGATACAGGACAGTTGAACCATCTTAGAGAGAGCTAGGGCTCAGATGAGGCTCAGTGCCTTTGGATAACAAATTCTGGTTTAACAATATGAAGAATATGAATTTCTCCCTTGCATTCATTCCTTGAAACAAATAAGCTGTCTCTTAAAAGAAGGATGGGCAATATGTGGCCCCCTGGATGTCTGTGGACTGCAGCTCCTATCACCTCTCACATTTCGCTATGGTGGCTAAGGCTGAAAGGAACTGCAATTCAACAATATTTGGAGGGTTGCAAGTTGCCATCTCTGGCCATTTCTGCACAACATCACTATAACACTGCAGCAGTGGGTTGTTACCAGTGCAGGAGCCATACTACTGCACAACGTTATCACTATCCAGCTGCTATCCTGTCCCCAAGCATTGCAAAACTGCCTTATACTATTTCTGGAAAAATCTGTTAGTGTTTCAATCCCATTAGCTGGCTCACTGCAGAACCATAATAGCACTTGATAGCACTTCCTCTTGTTGTGGATCCAGCAGTGGGCAGGCTGTGGGCATGACCAACTTGTCCCTCCCTCAGTGACTCCCTGCTATGGTAACTTTGAAAGCTATCACCTCTTCACATTTATTTTAAAGTTCTCCTTTGAGTTAACACTTTTTTTAAAAAAATTAATACATTTTTAGGCATTATAGTGTGAAAATGTAATAGTGTACTGATGTGTTTAGTACGGCTTCCAAAGAAAAACAGAACAAAACTAAACAGACTCGCGACCAATCCGGGGTGGTAGGGCAAGGTGAAAGCAGGGAAAGGGAATATCCAAGGACACTGTAGTGCAGAAAGAATAGTGGCGGCAATACCGCTACTCATCAGCTTAGGGTGGACGGGTACAGAAAACAGTGCTCCTCATCTACCATCGCATGAGTGGCAATGCCGGGATTGTAACGGTATATCGTGTGAATGGAGTCTAGTGTGGAAATGGCTTCTGTGTTAAAGCAAAACACAGGCAACCACAGTGCAGACTTAATTCATGTCTACTTAGGAACAAGGCCAGCTGAATTCTCTTTAAGTATGTAAGTATGAACAGGAATGCTGCCTAAAAGGTGTATGAAAAAGACTGAAATGCAAGTATTTATCATTCAATTAAGATACAAAGAATGTATAGGTATGTGATAGGCATCAAGTATTTTAAAAGATTTCAAACAGATGAATGAAAAAGAATGTTAAGGAAGACCATGCAAATGGTGGGAACCAGTGTGGCGCAGTTGTCTGAGTGTAAGCTTAGGGTCCATGGGAGGCCAGTGTTTGAATCCCTGATCAGTGATGGACACCCACTGGGTGACCTGGGCAAGTCCCACTCTCTCAGCCCAAGAGGATGGGAGTGACAAATCTCCTCTGAATAAATCTTGCCAAGAAAACCCTAGGATAGGGTCACCACAAGTCAACTAAAATGACAGCATCAACAGTGTAAGCAATCTAATCTTTTTTTAAAATTATTACTAATGTTACTGCTTCTTTTCATGATGCATTATTACAAAAACAAGTGAAAATGGATTAGATAATAAGTACCTCTTTTTGAATACAGAACAACATCCTTAGGCCTAAATCGAATTGTAAATCCCCTTTAGAGTAGCAATGTCTAATCAATCAAATTTATTTAAGTGTTGATATATTCTTGATTCAATGGGTCCAGTCTAGCTTGGGCTAGCAATTAGATTTAGGCCTTAATGTATAGCTAAAATACAGACTTGAGTAAATTTACAAGAAAAAATAAAAAGGATCTCCTTGTCTCACCTTAAAAACCATGTGAAGCATCAACTGCAGACCAGCCTTGCCAGGGTATTTCCCTGCAATGTTAGCTGCAGATAAATTGAAAAGATTGGCTCCTGTTTCAGTACATAGTGCATGGACAAGCATCTTTTTTCCTACTCCGGCTGGTCCAGCCAAGAGCAAAGCCTTCACCAGAGGAGCTTTCTCGTGTACAGATTGAGAACCTATAGAAGTACAATGTGGACAGTTTTACTTTTAATAGCCCATAAATACTGGTAATGGCTGAGGTTGGAAGCAACAAGTTAGTGGAACTGAGGGCATCTTAACACTACAATGATACAGCTTTTGCTTCCAGGTCAGGAACTCAAACCTGAAATAAGTGTCAAGTCCAAATTATTTTGATCAATTTAGGGTAAGGTCTAAATTATGTAAAATTTAGAAAACTGACAAGCAGAAATGAAATCAGCTGTCCCAATACAAACCTTGTTCTGTCTAAAAGTATGTGTTAGCCTTTGTTGCTTTCAGAAAGAGAGCATATATTTAACTGTTCAATCCCATTGCAACTGAAGAAGGGACGTGCAATAGTTTAACTCTTCCTTTGGTATTTGGAGGTAATCTAACTATGGCCTGATTCCAGTTGTTATTCTCAAGGAGAGGAGACTCAGTGAATCAATGGGAACTTGTTAAGTCAACATTTCTGCAATTCCATTGATTTAACAGTCTTATTCAAATTGAGATGACTTTAGGCTCCAATGTTTTGTTTTGTTTTGTTTTTTTCCCCTACTGGCCACGGCTTACTATAGGACTTCTACTGCTAAAGTGGGTCTGTTCTGGAAAGCTGTAGGCTGACCCCACTTGAGATGAGAAGGAATAGATCTTTTAAAAAGAGAGTATGCTTTGAAATGTGGGTTTCCGAACACATGATTTGTTTTCCTAAGAAAGAACCCACTGTTTTTAAAATAAGCATATATGAACTGGGTCATGGCACAATTTGAAGTTGGAGATAATTTAAATCAGGGTTTTCAGCTACATGTAGAAAATAAATCTTAACCACAAATGTAATTGACTCTGACTGCATTTGAAATATTAACCACCCTGTTCTCACATGAAAGGTAGTTATCTCAAAGCTGCAGCAAATCTAGTTCATATATCAAAGAGAAGTACTACAGCCCCATCCTATGCATGTTTATTTGGAATAAGCCCAGTTAAACTCATGAATAAGCATATGTTAAGATTTAGCCATTAATGTCAGAAAAATGGCATTCCAAAAACTTTAGAAAAGTGAATTAATCAGAACACTTCTTAAAGAAGATTTTGTTAGCATTTTTGATAAAACAACTCACAAGACGTTGCTTTAGCAAGTTTTTAATTTGCTTATATTCATATTTTACTGTACCTGTTATTTTTAGTGGTCTAAAATACAAATATTCTTATTATTTAAGTTTTGAATAAAAATATGGAATTGAAAAATTACCTTTCATTTAATCAGCTAATTGCTTAAAATGTTGCCAGTGTAGGTACATACCACATAAAACACAGCATTTAAAACAAAATTGTTTCAATATACTATCTTTTTCTTACTCTGGATGCTCTCTTAAAGCTTCCAGAACTTTACACTAACAAATACACATTCATCCATTTGGTAAGGCAGTTCCACCAGCAAATATAATGCTCACTAGATGTTTCTTGAAATCATTTTGATCTTAAGGGTTTATATCACACACACAAAATGATAGCAGGCCTGATAAACCACATAGCCTTTCTGTTCTAGGCACCTCTCATTAAGTGACTTGCAGAAGTCCTATTAACTGTAACAAAGCTGCATTTCAACTTTCTAAGGCAACTCATCGCAGAATTGCTTCAGAAAGGTGCACGCCAAAAAACTGCAACAGCAATTTTGTTATCTGTGCCATTCAATGCAAATATGTAATGATTTAAGTGGGGAAAAAAAACTCCCCAAGAACCTCCCAGACTTCTCAAGAAATGTATAGTGGAACACCTTTGTAATAGGTACCATGGGCAGTGTACAAACGTAATAATGATTTATTTCATGCATTGTAAAATTATGCATTTGCTTTATTATGTATTTCCGAGTTGCTTCTTTTTCTGATTTTTAACATAGCCCCTGAAGAAGGCCTCTGACAGCATATACAGGCTGAAACATATTGGGCTTTTTATCAATAAATTATTAATCCACTGAGCACCCTCAGATGTCTCTATAATTTCTTCTGCAGATTCTGTTGGGTGTTCTGCAGTTTTTTCTTCCTAATGGAATAAGCCAAATAGCTTGCAAACTTATATGAACAAATTGATTTCACATTTATCATTAACATTTAGCATTTTCCCTTCTTTTCTGCTTCAGTCCTGCTCTGTGTCAGGATTGTAAGCAATCAGAATCTGACTAAAAGTGGATGTTGAATATAATAACAATGTTTTCTCCTGTAACCTCCCAAACTGAAAAAGGTTGTGCAATAATAGAACAAAAGCATAAGATTTTTAAAAAAATCAAAAAAGTCTATTATCCTGCATTCATCTTTAAGCAACATACCATACAGATGGCACTTTTAAAGAAACAACACTGGTATATTGTTATAAATAATTTCTAATATTTAAAATGACAAGGACAATTAAAAGCATTCTCTCTGATATATGAAATGAGCTTTGACTAATTCTATAAATGCTTCCATTGTTTAATAGCAAGAAACATTAGCTAGCTTGTAAAAAGGTAAATTGCAGGCTTTGCTTTTCTCCTAAATTTGATTAAATTTAATCACTGGAGCTTGTATTTTCTATTACTCTCCCCCAGTCACTTTATGTGCTACAGTTCCCAAACAGTTAAGATGCAAACAAAACTCCAAAGAAATGGTAGTCAAACACAATAGCAGTCTGCTATTAAAACTTTCTCAGCTCAGAATACATAATCAAAAGAGAATTCTGCAGAATGCTTTCCACTCAAATTGAATCCAGCACTGTCATAGCTAGTAAAAATAGGTGAGGCTGACATGAAGCAAAGTATGGTATTCTGCCCTCTGGCAGTTTCTTCTGTGATCTTACCTAACGGCAATATTCCATACAGTGCTATGAGCTGTTTGACATCTGTGAGAGAAGGCATTGGCTCTACGTTTAGCTGTCGAAGTGTAGTCCCCAGATAGCTATATTCACCTACAGGGAAGAGACAAGGGTTTAAAATATAATAAAAGACTATTATTTTATGAAAAAAAAAATCCTGATGAAGAACAAATTCACCCAAAGAGCAAAGAAGGCTGACTGACTAGGGGGGTGGGTAGACACTCTTGGAAAACAGAATTGACGGCTATCTGAACAGGAGCCCTCAACAACGAGCATTTCACTACTCATCTAGCTTCAGGTTGCGCACTGTAGTGTTCTATGGGCCTTCTCCTCCATGGTTTATTCTGACAGTTCCTCATGGCCCTTCATCCACTGTGATGGCTAAAGAGAACCACTATGTCTGAAGGCTATATGACATTGAATACCTCAGCCTTCCTATATTTAGACTGGTATTGGGAACCATCTCATACTTTTCTCTCCAGCATTCATTTTGCCCAACTCAGTTTCATTTCTGATTCTCTTTCCCAAATTTAGAAGTATTTGTTTTAGAGCAAAGATGGATGAGTTGCAGCCTTATGGCTGTACAAGGTCCGTGGCCTAATTTCAAGAGCAACAGTTCAGATCTCTGGCAAGAGCGATCTGCCCATTCCATGGCCGCCTGCCAGAGGGAAAAGTGAAAAAAAATTAGGGATTTTGATAAATGAGTACATTTGATTAGGACTGTTTTTGACGTTACTTTTCTCTACCCAAGGTTTTAAAAGCACGTCAGTGATTTAGTCAGGATGTGGCTGATGTCAGTACTATCGTAATGAAAAAGGATCAGATATAACCATAAGAGAAGCATTTTGCAAGGGTCATGATGCAGTCTTTGAAGTCTGTGTGTCCCCTACAAGTAGCTAATGTTTGCAGGAGTGATAAATGTGTTTTAACCATTCGGCAGTTGCTTCCCAAGAAACATTTTTAAAAATATGGATAGAAAAATGTTATTGGAGACAATTCTTAATTTTGTGATTGGCACTTGCCAGATATAAAAAAACAACAATGGATCAGAATTAGGACATATGAAGACAGCAAACTGCAGTGTGCATGGTAAAGAACAAGATCTAGATTTATTTTGACTGCATTCCCAGTCAGAGCTTCTATTAAGATTAATTATTCTATTTGGAATCACCAACCTTAAAATGAATGATCCTGTTGTTTGTTTATTTGTTCTATCTTAGATGTTCAAGGTAGGTCTCAAAATATTTTAAGTGATAAACTTTAAAATTAAGTCTGAAATAAGTCATGACGTACTTCTGTATTGTCATGGAAAGCTTATACTTTACCCACATAATCGCTGAGTTTCACTTTCTTAGGTTTTATTAATATCCTTTCTTCTACTAGTTCCTGGTACAGAGAATCAATGGTCCTAAACAAAGATACAAATTAAATATAGAACCTGGTTTCTTTCTTTCTTTCTTTTTTTAAAACCCCCACTCCAGTTGTAACATACTTAACATCCTTACATGGCTAAAATTAAGAATTTCATTTGCAATAATGACCTTTTCCTATTGGGGGAAGGCATTATTAGGGTTGTAATCCTATGAATGGTTACCTAGCAGTAAGCCTTATTGAATACAGTGACTAATTTCTAAGTAAATATGCATAGGACAGCACTGTAGATCTTTAACATGAAAAAATTAAGACTTTTTTTTGCGCACAGGTGCTCTCATATTACTTCAGGGCTGCTTGAAGCACATCAGTGACCAACATTACTCAAATACTCTCACATATCACCCCCATTCCTGAAAAAATATATTCTTAGCAACATGTTAAACTAATTGGTTTTAGAAATAATTTTTAAATTTTTTTTAAAAAGATATCTATATTATGAAACTCTAGAATCAATTCTACAATAGACATGTCATATAAAGTGTTATAAAACTACTGTATTACATTTGCATGTGACCTAGTCTGCAGGAAGATACTTGTATACAGATGTCCCTCACTTATTTGACAGGCTAATGACCAGAGCACTGTCAACAACTAGAAATTGCCAAAATGTAGAAGCCAGTCTTTAAAGATGATTGGAGTGGCAGTGAGGCTGCTGTGAGCATGAGAAACCAGCATGTATGGTTAGAATGCATGGGATAGGAATAGAAGAGGAGTCAGGGGTGGATTGGGGAGCTGGCAGGGTAAGGAAAAAAAAAAAAGCTTCTGAATGATGTATAGCTGGACAAAGCTCACAGCAACAATCCACCCCTCTTTCCATGAGGACATTTCTAATTGGGTGAGGTTTTGAGAGGCACACGATAGGTAGAATGGAGGAAAGAAGTAATTCTGGTTACTGTTGAAAGAATAGACTGTTGAAAAGCAGATGGCTGAAAAACAGGAGACACTTGTATCTAAATACATAAAAAATAATGTGGTAGCTTGGGATGTTTTGGGTCATGGGAGAGGTCTCCTCCCTACCTCACAATTCAATATGGCCAGAAAATAAAGGAGATTGTGGCACTAACTCTTCTGCAGGAAGGTGAATTTAGTTACACATGGCCATATAGCTCTGAATATGGTGATGTGATGTTGGAAAATCAATATGGAGATCTGGTATAGATCTAAAGGAAAACAATAATTAGTGCTGTCACTATAGAAGTTTGTGGTTGAAATCCAAGACATAAGCAGTACAATTAGCAGGTAATCATCTAACCACAACTGGACTGGTTTATTATATTTTGAAGTGAGAGCACTCTAGAGAGGGGTGCAGGGCTTTAAATAATACACCACTAAAAACAATGGAAAAGGAAATTCAGGCTTGAAAATGAAATGGGAGTAAGCAGTATTTTACCAATTTAGTGAGATGCTACATCTATCTTGTTATTCATTGCTTGTTTTGGAAATTTACATTCCAATCTTATTGTAGTTCCAGAAAGCCTCCAGCACAGCATTTGAGCCATGATCCCAAGAAGAAACCAAAAATGCAGATAGCTTTCTGATCCCTATCAACAGATTACTTGTAACCATTTTCATCACAACAGGACATATCTCTTGGAAATATAATTTGCATCTATTGCTTTTGCAGGACAACCCCACCCCAAAATAGTTTACATTATAACACTATACTGTTGCTGGGAAAACCCACCCCATCTCTAGTTACTAGGAGGATTACAGCCACGCTGAAGAGAATATAGAAGCTGAAGAGGGTGGTAAATGATAATTTACTCTACTAATAATAAAAAACAACAACATCATTTTGATCCTGAGAGCCCTCTAGTACAACTTGCTCCAAAGCAGCTGGTGATATTATCTACATCAACATTCCTATGGTCAGACCAGTGCACAACAATCCACACCATAATAGCAGGAGTTTAATCTTGATACTTTATTATTTGTCTTATGTAGACAAAGAAATGCTGCTTTGTTCAATTACTACAGAAGGACTGATAGTTTCCTGTTTCAGAGATGTTAAAAACAGATGGAAAATTTTTACAGATACGTGAAACTACCAGGTGTTTCTACACCTGCCACAAAGAATAAAATTTAATGACAGTTCTTCAAAGAACCATTACATATATGATAAAAATACACAAGATTAAGGTCCACAGTACCTGTAACCTGAAATGAACTATCTGCAAATTGGTGGTTGACATTTCCATCTCTAAATTTCTGTCTGCATTACAGCCATTTTAAAAGAAACCAACGTAAGATTCTTCACGTAATTATCAAGAGACCGGAGCTACCAGGTTCAGGCTTCTGCATAACAACTTTGACTCTCTTTTGTGTTTGAACAAAGCCAGGGAGAAGAGAGAGAGAAAGAGAGAGAGGAGGGGGGAGAGAGAGAGAGGGAGGGAGGGAAGGAGAGGTGTCAATGTGAATCTCAGAGGAGCAGGAGCATTTTTACCTGTCAGGAGTCAGATCTTTCTCCTTCTTAGCTTTTTCTTCCTTCCACCTTTTTTACCTTTTTTCTTTTTCTAAGGATCATAAATGGTAATAGTTAGGAAAGACGATACTTCTCCATCTTGTAAAAGTTTACAAAAGACTTTTAAAAATATAACAGCATCTACAGTGCTAGAACACTGTTCTCCTTCCTATACAGATAATAAGAACTGTTTGTACATTGTTCACAGTAGTCTAATGTTTCCTGACATCTGGTACTGCTGTTTTTTTTTTTAAATTAAAACTGGAGACACACTTAGTTCTAACCCCTGTTGTATATATGTGCACACAAGCATGCATGTTTTTTTGATAAACCCTTGTTAGGCAGTCATCCTCCCAAGAATTTCAGGATAACCCAGTTAGTATTTCATGTGAGCATGCCCAGTCAATAAGGAATTGGAATGGAACTGTGAGGTCTGGCCAATTATTATATTTCTGAAAACTAATCCTAGTTGTAACATGGGCTGTGTCAGGGAATTGTAGGGCATCATTATTCCCTAATGATGATTTCTTTGTTCATATATTGGCACACACAGTAAGAGTCTATGATTCACAGTTCTTCATATTTCAGAAGGAAAGAAGTGGTAAACGCATCCTTCAACATGGCCACCAAATTTGTCAAACACACTGTAACCCCTCTCACAAAATATTGGTGCAATGTGGCCCACAGCTTGGGAATAACTCTATGAATAGCATTAATTGAGCTTAACTGAGCTTAATAAATACATTAATTAGTCAATAAATTAATTAATCTGAGGATCCCCAAGCATGTACAGTATTTCACAGGTCTTTCCCACCTGCTTCTCACTGGAGGGATCTTTCATCCCACTTCTTTGTTCCTTCCTCTCTTGTCATTCACCCAGAAGGAGCGTCTGCCACTCCAGACCACCAGTACTAGTTAATTCAAAGTTCTCAGGATGATTAACTTTTCCCTGTTTTGTCACTGCCTAACTTATTGAAATTTACTTGGGCACCGTTATAAATAGACAAAGGAAACACATATGCACACACTATTTAATTCTCAGTCTCTCTGTTATAAATAAAATGATGACAATAACCTCTGACATGGGTTTGTTTATTTCTTGGTGGTTGTTCTGAATGTATTGTGTATAGACAAACTCTGCACCAATGCTTAAAAAAAATCTTTAGAGGAGTTTAAGACAATATGTTAAAAGAGTTTATGAAGATGGCTAGTAAGAGAAAACTCCAGAAATGTGGTTACTGACATGGATGGTGTGACCCATCTTTGCTGGGCCTTTAATCTCTTTCTTATACCGTAGGAATAAGGAATAGAGGAAGTTACAAATTTGGCATACACCCTGCTCACAATTTCAAAATCCCATCTAATATCCATTGAAGAGCATGAATTACACATCAGCATCTTCTCAAATATTTGTCAAAAGTCCATGTGAATCCAAAGAAGAACAGAAAAACAGTAGTAATATTATATTTATCTAACCAAAGTATTTCACTGTTTTGTACAGCAAATAATTTTGTGGATCTCTGAAGCAGAGCCTCAAGAAATTACTGTTTTGGACTGGTCATGTTGATCAGGTAGATCTGGATTTTGAAGTCCAAAAATTTACTGTAGACCAAGATCTATAGTAAAGTTAATTTTTTAAAAAAGAAAATAGCTTTTCATTTCTGAGCCTAATAAAATGAAGTACGAATAGGCCACCAGATAAAGATAAGCATATCTTATAAAGAAGGTTAAGTTAGTCTTTCAGTGATACAGGCTTACAGAAAGAGGAGATTGTTTGAACAAACATGTTTGGCAATCCCAATTAAAAGAAAAAGAAATACTTTGAGCACGTGCTGTTTTATAGTTTAAATTCAAATCATTAGCAATCATACACTAAGAATAAAATCAAGTTTGCTTTGCTGCTTGGATGTTAAAATATTTTCAGAGCTATACCACGTGGTTGTGGAAAAGGATAACATATTTTTAAACAAACGAACAAACAAACAAATAAAATGAACATCTACAATCATGTCCTTGCCTGTTCAACTACTTCACACCTATGAAATAACTAGAAAGTAGTGATCAACCTCACCCTAGTTTAACCTCAACATGCTCACGCCAGTTGAGGTGCTGATGCTGAGTATGTTTGCCCCTGCTCACTAGGGGTGGAAATTTTCAGTTTTCCACTTTCTGACAGATGTTGAGGAAAAGGCATTGGTATTTCTTCCCATAGTGTCAAAATATTTGGCATTTTTCTTACAAAGAATGGAAACCTCACCTCAAAGTTTTAAAACTGTGCCTTTTCAAGAAATTCGTGTATTTTCACTCAGAAATGCAGAACTTTCAGAAGAACCAACGCACAGTTCTGGGTCTTTCTCTGGCCATGCCAGTTTCATTTTGTACAACTTTTTGAGAAAGTGGGACAAGCCAGTAGAGGAACAGATGGATTAGATACCAGGAATTAATAGATAAAGGTGTATTGCATACTGGAATTTTTGGGCTTGTATTCTAGTCTTGCTTGACAGAAGACCGAAGGCATGCACCAAAAATCACCAGCAATCCTCAAGGAACCCCCAAAGAAGGGTCTCTCTGGACTCTGAGTCTGTTCTTCTTGATCTGCCTGCCTACTCTAATTCCCTGATTTCTTCCTAACCCTGCTAAATCGCTTCATACTCATCAAGTCTGCTTTCTTCCTGCTGTCCCCTCCTCCTTTTTGCTTTGTTTTTCATACTATTTGCTCCTTGAATTCTCTTGGCTCTCAGTCAGTGTACCTTTTCTTTCTTGAGCTGCCTCCCTATTCTGATTGCATAGTTCTTTCTCCTCCCTATCAATTTGCTTCATCCCCACCAAGGGTGCTACTCTCCTTTGCTGCCTGCTCCTCCACCACTCCACAGGATGTTGAAAGCAGAATAATAGCACTGTAACAGTGTGGTGCGGAAATGTCAAAGAGAACTATCATAATAATCAATACAGTGGAATAGAAGACAAAAAAAAAAAAGGGAAGAAAAGGAGATCTCTCCTGCAAGATTTGAGAAATGAAAGGGAAATCTGAATCAAGAGCAGGGATGCTATATGACTGAAAGGGCAACATATTAAATGATAAGACAAAATGAAAAGTTGATGGAAGCAGCATCCCAAGAATGAAGGAGTTCAAATGATGACAGATACCTTCCAGGAAGAAAAATTTGAAGAAGAACCCATAATTCTAGAAAGTAAAGTGGAAAAGGTTCTCAAAGCACTTGGGAGAAATAAATTAGGAACAGAGGGCGTATAAATAGAGTGGTTTCAAGCTGTAGTGATAGAATCCATTCAAATTCTAAAAAGAATCTGTCAACAAATACAGGAAACAAAATAATATCCCACAGATCGAAAATGTTCAATATATACTCCAATTCTCAAGAAAGGGGATAGCAGGGATTGCAGTAACCATTGAACCACTGCATTGATCACAACCAAAGTAATGTCAAGAGTTTACAAGGGAGGCATTTACCATGTATGGAACAAGAATTGCCATATGTTCCTGGTGGGTATAGAAAAGGAAGTAGCACTAAGGATCATACCAGAAACCTAAGCTGAATATTAATGGAACACACCAATTAATTTCAGAAGAAAATCAATCTGGGCTTTTTAGATTACAGCCACAGCCTTTAACTGTGTAGATCAAATACAGCCCACAGATTGTATGTAGTCCTCCGGGCTCCAGGGCCCAAAAATTTTACTCCAAAGTGCCAAGTGGAGTACATTACCATCATATTTGGAGGTCTCCTGCTCCACCAGGAGTGAAACATAAATGTTTGAAAAGATTTAAAAAAACATATTTTTTTTTACACAAAATGCCTTCTAGGGAATGGGTAGGATAATTTCCACCAGATTTTGGCCTCTCGGGTCAATTTATGTCCAGAAAAGGGCCTTTTTTTAAAAAAGGTAGTTATTTCTGCTTACTTCATGTTGTTAAAAAAGGCCTCTCCTGGGCCTAAAATGGCCAAGGAGGGCCCATAAATATAGTGCAAATGCCCCCATATCCCCTTGAGGATGTTAGGAGGGTATTTGGGACCAAAAAAGTGATTTTACCTTTTTTAATGGAAACGTGTCTGTGGCCCTCCAAGGTCTCCTGAAGGGCTAATGTGCCCCAGTACCCTTTCACAGTTGCCCACCCCTGATGTAGATAGTGAGAAATTATGGTTCACTCTAAAAAAAATAGGAGTGCCACAATATCTGATTATCCTGATGTGTAATCTCTACTCTGGTTAAGAGGCCACTGTCAGGACACAATTGCTTCCCATCGGCAAAGGGGTCAGACAAGGTCCCCTGTAACTTGGCTCAGTCATTAATCAAAATGGGGAATGCAGTCAACAAATCAGAAGAAGAATAGTGCTTGGAAAGTTGGTTATGAACGAAATAGATAAGATTCTCAAGTACCTTAAAGACATGTCACTAAATACCTAAGTCAGAATTATTCAGTCCATAGTATTTCCAATTTCTATATATGGTTGTGAAAGCTGGACAGTGAAGAAACCTGACAAGAAGAAAAAAAAAACTCATCTGAAACATGGTGCTGGAGGAGAGTTCTGTGGATACTATGGCTTGCTAAAAAGACAAATGGAAGTGTCTTAGAGCAAATCATACTGAATTTTCACTCAAAGTTTATCTGAGGCGTTATACATCAGACTTATCATGAGATGATGTGACTCTCTGCAAAAGATGATAGTGCTTCATAAAGTGAACGACAGAGCGAAAATAGGGCAACCATGCTACAGATGGATTCACTCAATCAAGAAAGCTCTCAGGAGACCTTGGAGGGCCTCAGTTTGCAAGACCTGAGCAGGGCAGCTGACGACAAGGGATCTTGGAGGTGTCTCATTCATAGAGTTCCCATAAGTTGAAGTTGACTTGTCTGAAAACAATAGCAAATCTCACTGGGTGCTACGCAACAGGTTCAATCATTCCCATTTGATGGACCCTTCAAACCCATCATTTACCTTGGAAGAGACCAGCTCCATTATGTTGATAGCATGATGGAAGAGGAGCTATTATATTTCCATTAGCACAGATATACAGGTTAGCCACAGACTTTTGAATGTGGACAACTGTATTCGTATTTCAGAAATACTGAGAATGTTGTACGTAATATGACACCTGTTCAACAGGTGTCAACACTATCAGAAAACTTAATCTTATTAAAATCAAAGATCAAGCTAGAATTTAATGATAATATTAATACTATGAAAATAACAATATACATACATCTGGCATAAAAGATCATAGCAAATTATTTATGATATACACAATTCAATACTTTATAGTTTAACAGAGCAAAGAACATGAAGATATCAACCAACGGTATACATCATGTATTTCCTCCCCTTCTCCTCCCCAAATTTTACTTGAGGGTCTCTAGAAATAACCGATTATCGTTTCCCATTTTAATAATGATCACATCATGGAGATTAAATTATTTCTACTTAGACAATGAACATATGTTCGGCATATGGGCCAACTGTTAGCTTCCTGAAGGCAATTTCTTCACTAGAGTAATTCAAAAATTTTTTTAATACACAGTGTAATGGGGATGGAGGGAATCTTTTTAATTAACATAAACTTTTACAAAGCAATAACAAATAAACTGCCAAGAGCTGCGTAGAGACAAAGAAAATATTTTGGTTTGTGGCTTTCCTACAGAATATACTTGATGCCCTGTGTTTCATGGAAAATACACTTTTTTGCAAGCAACACCTCAGACTTCCTGAAGAATATGAAATTATGCACATAATGAAAGACAAACAAAACTATTGAAACATGATAATTTTCTCAAAAATAGTCTTCTTTCCTTGCTCATTTATTCTATCTTTCTTTGTAGCTTTTTTCCCATAGAATAAAATGGTATTATTTGGGGAGTCTAAATTTGCAGGATGGGACATCATGACATTACAAATTCTTCAGTGAAAGGTTCTTGTTTGCCTCTTCTAAATTTCTGGCCCTATTTTTGTCTTCCGAATTTTCTTTGTGAAAATTTTGGTATTAGTGCCTTTCCCAGTGACTCTAGAGGTTACGTCTACACGGCTTGAGTGGATGTATCTTGTCTCAAGTGTACATGTAGGAAAACCCTAAACCAACATACATTATGCACACACTTTTAACAGAGACCACAAGTTGTCAAACAACTGTGTCTTTGTAAGAGATTTCAGACTTCATCTCCAAAAACATCTCCATCCCACTGCCAAAAATATCTCCACAATCCTTGGCTTTTACATTAGTGGAGGATAGACTATTGAAGAATAAATAAATATCACATTTATATATACACAATAACAGACCCTCTTCAGCAATACTGAGCTGTTACATTAGGTGTAGTCTTTGGTAAGAGAATAGGAGTGTTACAAATTATTTATATTTTCATCCAGGAAACACTGGGGTGCATGGAAATTGCTCATGGTCTGTACTGCTTCCTTTTTTTTTTTTAAAACATCTCTTCCCCAAGAGAGGATAATGAGTTATATAGAAGGCTAAACATAGTCTCAAAATCTACTATTTCTTCAACCTTTTCAAAAATTTGAATTTAGGCCCGATTCATATTAAGTGTACTATGAGAGAATCAGAAGTACAGTCTTTCCCAATGAGATATAAGTATCTGTATCACAATGTGATGTGGCTTTTACCTTTTAACATATCCTGCCTTCAACCTGCTTCCTGCTTTCCAGATAGACAGCCATGGGTTCTACATGTCTCCACCCGTTTTCCAAGAATGCTACATAAGCATTCCATGGGCATGAAACCTGGATACACTGCTCTGAAGCAGATCTTATTCAAGCTCTTGTAGAGCAGTGTTGAAGCTATAAACAAAGGGCCTTTCCACCCTACACTGTTATAGTGCTATTATTTCACTTTCAGCATCCCATAGAATCCTGGGGTCTGCATTTTAGGGAAGGGGTTTAGAATTCTCAGCCAGAGAATAAACTCAATAAACTACAATCCCCAGAATTCCACAGGATGCTGAAAGTAGAATAATAGCACTGTAACAGTGCGGGATGGAAAGGCCCAAAGTTTCTTTGAAAATGAAAGTTAAGCTAGTATTTTAGGTGTCTCTGGGCTGTTTTGAGAGTTAAACTTGCATCATAATGCATTATAACAGAAACTGAAGTAACCCCTTATGTATAAAAATTATAGGGCAAATTAAATTAGCATTACCATAAAGAGAAAACAGGGCTGTGGAATACTGCTAGCCACACAGATGGGAGAAATATAACAAGGAGAAGGAAGACACTTCACAGAAGGTATTAGGATGGCAAGATCCTGAAAACAGAAATCTGCTAGCAGCAATATGCTTTTAATACTTATGCAAGATGAAGCTTGGCATCTTTTTCAGGTATGCATCATATAACTGAGCTGAGAAAGACTTATGGAAGATCATATCACTCAATCCATGATTACAAAAACAACACCTTGTGTAAGTAATTATTTGTGTTGCTAAGATGGCAGCAGTAATATTTGCACTGGCTCTTAGTCAACTAATATAGGCATTATAAAGTTATACTTACCTTTCCCTTTTTGCCTCTTTTGTCTTTTTTCTCTGTCTCTCTGTCTACAGCTAACTTTAGATTCTTCAATTCCTGACGCATTAGTTCATCAACCTGCTCGGGCAGATATTCACATGGAGTTTGAAATACTGTGCTTAAAAATAGATCTTGCAATGAATGAATATGAATCTTGGGCTGGACATAAACGCGAACATGCCTATGCAATTATTCCATTTTGGTATGGGTATTTTTGTGTTTGCTATATACTTGGAAAAAAGGATTAGGACCTGTAGAATATTATAATGTCACAAGATATTTAAAAGGAGAAGAATGAGAATGCCAGTGTGAAAACTCCAGAATTAGATTCTTGACCAGTTTTGGAAAGTCATTCTGACTGACTTCTTTTGTACTAGACCTCAGTTATTTCTGCGTGTATATCCACTCTCAATTTAATACAGATTGGAATCTCAGACACTATTTCAGCTTCTGCTACCACCCACAGATTATAGATGTTACTGTAAGGCAAAGATAACATTACTACTGACCAAGGCCCAACGGCAGCTGGTACCACCTGGAGCAGAGGACAGGGCACTGATTGCAAGGTGTTCCCAAGTGTAAATGGAGCCCTGGTCACAACAAGGTTGAATACCATCAAAAAGCAAGAAGGTTCAAAACCACAACACAAAAGAAAGTGTGTGTGTGTGTGTGTGTGTGTGTGTGTGTGTGTGAGCGCATTGGGTCGGGCCCATTCAACAACACAAAAGTACCTCTTTGAGCCCACATTTTCCTGCTACAGTTTCCACCACAGACCGATAGCACAGAAAAGGGATATTGATAAGTTAAAAGATCTTGTGTTCAGAATCATGAGTCAAGGTTGGGGGCAAGAGAGATCCACTGAACATGACAATACAACACTCCACTGAAGCCTTGCTTTCCAGCCCCTTGCACAGAAAGAAGAAAACTGAAGCACATTAATAATGCTACATAAACGCTAAAATTTTACTATGACAAGAACAGAAAGAGTATTCAGGGTCTTACTTAAGCAAGAGTGACTTGGTAAGTGACATGAAATTATGGATAGAGGGCAAAGGAAATTTGTCAGATGAAGATTCTGATGTCAACATTTTACATCAAGGTATAGAACTTCTTTCCCAGCTCCATTTTTCATTTCACATCTCCAGCAAAGACTCCCTCAGGTAACTACAGTCCATTTACTCTTCAGTTTAGAGTCAACAGGTAAAGGCAGACCGATGTTAATCTGCATATATATGCCTGATATGTATTTACAGACATCTTCTCTGGCAATACTCATTATGTGCTATATGTGGCCTCCTAGGGTAAGTTCACCTGCACTCTGATCTCTTCTTCCACTTCTTTCCTCTTTTCCTCTTTGATCAGTTCTGGGTCATACTCCTGTGAGAAGTTCCATGCCTCGTCTCTGTTCTGCCAAACATCTATTATCCAAGAGAGAAGAGAGGAAACATGTGGAAAAGAGAATAGCGTTTCCCCCCTTTCCTAAAAAACACAGCTTTACACTGATGTTTACACTGCTAATATCTAGTAACAAGATTTAACAACTTCAGTCAAGTTTAATGTATGAACCAGCCTTTGGAAATGGAAAATCCAACTTGACTGCAATGAGTGAAGTCTTAAATTTCAACTGCAACCATTGGATGAAAAATGATCAGTGTTATTCAATTATGTATGTAAAATAAATGATGGTTAGAATTTCTTTTAAAAAATTGCGATGGAACAGATGAAAAACTTTTTAAACATTTTCATAAAATGACCTTCTAGATGAAGGCATATAGAATGTACAAGGCCTATTTGAGTCCGGGTTCAATGAGACTTCTGGCATTTTTTAATAACAAATTTCCTACATGGAAAAGATTGCTTTATCTGATTTTGTTTTGTAATTATTTTACTACCACTACTACTACTACTACTACTACTGTTATTAGTATCATGTTATATATTATGGTAATCTATGGTTCATATAACATAAGAATTTTTTTTATTAATTCTCTATTGCTTCCATAGTTAGAGCTTAGAAACTATGATGCCTTCTCCTGGGGGGCTGGTTGGTAAGAATAATGACAGGAAGACTATGCTGTTTCTTGCCTACATCCCTCTGAACATGCTTGGAGCAGCATATCCAACAGTGCCAAATCACATAAAGTTTCCCACCAATGTCTCTGACCAAGCTTCACTCAAACACTAGAGAGAAATGTAGCACAGGGTAGTTCTCCTCCTTGTTCCATGTGCTTCTGCTTCTGCTGTGTACTATACAAGTTCTGAATATGTGCAACAGGCCAGATTCACAGTGTTCCACATGCCACCCAGGAGCCAATGTATTTTTATATAGGCAAAATGTGCTTGGGCTTCTGTATCATTTCTCAGGATGACTGAATCATTCATTTGGATCCATGTAGCAAGAAAGGTCATGACCTATACAAGCCAGCATACTTCAGTAAAGCACAAAAGGGTCATCTGGTCAGTTCAGCAGTTTGAAACACTGCTGTCCCCCTTTTTGGAATGTATGACTTGATTTGGATGATGTGACAGCTTGGAAGAAATCAAACACCGACGTTTGCCAGTGCTATTAGCTTAGAGAAAAACAACTGGTTTCTCTTTAGTAGAATTCTACAAGATGCCACACAATGAATACCAAAGGGACTTCCCACAGCTACTTTAAAATAATGTAGCTGCAAAAGTTCACTTGGAGCCTTGAGAAGTGATGCTTGTTGAAGGGTATTGCAAATTGTACTTTCTTACACAGGGTTCAAGTGAAAGGCTCAGCTTCACACTGCTGGAGAGAAGTGAGAAGTTTAAAAAAAATGAGAGGATGGAAGTGGTTGACTCTTTACTCATATATTTTAGTAACAGGTAGAATAAAATCTTGCTGTCATCAGCCTGTGTAAATAGAGTTACTTGGCAGTACTTAACTGACATACTGAGAGGTGTTTCAAGTTTTAGACTGAAATAATATTTGACCTGCAGAAATTCAGTCTGATATTCTTTGCAGTTTAGCAGCAAATGTTCAGTGAGTAATTCATATCTGAAACTAAATATGGGGGACTATGCAAAGGTATTAATTCCCCCAAATTACTTTCAGTCTTTCAAATGGCATGATGGATTCCCTTAAATATTTCAGTGAAGAAAGTTGGCCTGTACTATTTAGGAAGGCACCTCCGTCCCAGCTATACCAGAGTTTGGAATGTTGTCCTATTGGGAATAAGGCCATTATAGTTTGTGATTCTTAAATGCTTCCCTGGATAGATCAGCAGGTTTCAAATGTTCTTTTTTCACACAATTAGGATCTAGTTATTAATTATCCATAGGAAGACCACACCATTTTTTAAAAAAGAAACAGATTATTCATTATAGTTATGTAACCAGAATAATGATACAATTTCTCTAAGGAGAAATCAGCCAGCTACCTTTGTTTGGCAACTTTGTAGCTGTGTTCTAATTTTAGAAGAGAGGTAGTAATTGTTTCAGTGAACTATGAAAACAGATGTTTATTCCCTACTTAAGGCAAGATCAGAAGGTTAAGAATACTTTGTTTGCACTGACTAGCAAGGCTAATCCTGAACTGAATTTAGCTTACACTTAATGCTGAAAACAGAAAAATCTTCATTTAAAAAGTTTTCTCACTTGAGTTTATATTTTAAAAATGAGACACAGAGAATACGCTTTAACTGTTTGATTTCCTTCTTCTTTTCTCTTCTCCTGTTTGTCATGTATAAGCCTATAGTCAGGAATACTTCTTTTATGCTTTTAATGTTTAGCAGAGATCTTTACTTCTTACTTGATGTTTACTGATGACATAACCTTACTTGGCAGTTAAAGTTGGAGGAAAAAAATTCTAAGGGCCAGCACAAAATCTTTGGTCAGGGAAGAGAGATTTAAATCTTTACATCTTTGCATGTTGAAGTGTCTTTGTGGGAGCGGGGAGAGAGTGGGAGGAATGAGACGGGCAAGGGGACAGCCACAGGCTGGCATTGTATTAGAGACATATGAACGTACAAGTCATGCTATGCATGCTGGACCAAAAAGTTATCACTGTGCAACAGCTGTATTCTGTTGACAGCAGTGGAAATGAAGTTGTGCACACAGCATGTTCCTCTGTGCCTTGCTTTTTCATGTTGCATAGTGTGTACTGAATGTGGCACTGTGTTTGTGCATCCAATACTTTGCATTGTAGTTGTGCATCTTATTTTGCACTGTATTTGTGCCTCCTGTATTGTGCATTGCTCAACGGTACCTAGTCACTGGCATGTGCTGCACAATGTTGCTATTCTGCTTGAAGTTTGTATAGATCTTGAATAGCATATCTCTGCATGTGCGTAGTTACACAACACCAAAGGAATGTTGGATTGCAGCCAGTGTGTGCATGTGAGCATGCACATGCACGTATGTGGTCTCTCCCCCTCAACAAATACAGAAAGATTAGTGAGCACCTCGTGGATTGTCATCGAATTGTTCAGTTGCACTTGGTTTGGCCGGTTTCCTTTAATCTGTCTATCTATGTATCTACATACCTATCTATTTATCCATTCATCCATCCTGAGCTATAGAACAGGAGATGCTATAAGTTTACTTTTTAAAAACACAACTACCTTCTCAGAGTCTAGAAATAAGGACACATCTGCTTTCAGTTAGATTGCAAGAAATTAACTCCCACTCTTCCCGTCAAGTGTTCATGATAAATGGAATCTTTTGATGAAGAAATCCACCATACCATATCCTGTTAAATAGCTCTGAAATCCCCAGCCACACATTTTGAACATAAATCTTAAAAATGCTATTAAAAATATCTAATGAAGCATGCATCCTCGCCAAGAAAGCATGTTAATTTACCATTTTTACCATTTGTATTTCTAGCACCTTGTTTACATATTATGGTAAACAAGCCCTAAGGTAAGGAACATTGAGAAATTTGTTCCATTTGGTATTTTTTAGCATCTGAAGATTCACTCTACATCTTCATTTTAGAATGGTTAGGATATGATAATAAAATGTGATACGCAAGTTTATAATCTCAGGCTCTTTTACTTGCCTTTGTATTTGTTGTTTCCTTCTTCCATTATTGGGAGAAAATTACTGGGGGACATTTTCCATCCTTCTTCTTCTTCCTTGATTTACACAATGAAATATTGATATAAACAATTTAGAAATATAGTGAATTAAAACGAAAGCTGGTTTTTATAAAACTTTTACTAGTATCATGAGTAGCTGACATCAGTGATTCCCATAATGGCATAAACAAAACTCTGCTTACTCCTTTTTGAGCACCAATGCTCTGATTCTATGCAATGTAAGGATGCTCTGATCTTTCACCAGCCAATGTTAATATGCTCTCTGTGTAGCTAAACCTGACAAGTGTTTGGAAAGCTTTAGCTGACACATCAGCTGACACAAGTTGGGAGGCAAGGGCACATTTATCATAAAGTGTCTGGCTGCCTGCTGGTTTTTTTTGGTGCTTTCAAGTTGTGAGTTTTTGCATGTATACTCTTTACATCAAGAACATCTCACAACAGGAGCCCACCTGCCTCTCGGGAGAAGGTGTATCTGTCCACTACCAGGTATGGAAGACCTATGAACTACTACTACCTGGGGAGTAGTCTTGATCTGTGGGACATGGTGACAACTTGTGCACTAACACAAATCTATCAAAAGGTTTGGATCTTTTTAAAAGTGGCAACTGTGTTAGTCTGTTTCAGTATAGAAAGAAAATTTACAAGAGAAACTCAAAACTCCTGGATTTACAGCACATAGTTCTTAAACTAGAATACTCATCCAATCAGGTGGAAAACTGAATCGACAAGAAAGAATGGATACAGTGGACCCTCTGTATATGCAATCTCCACATCTGCAAATCTGAGTGATCACAGAGTGTCATGTCCTATACATAAAATGATGGCAACATGAACAAGGATGTGCTGAAGCATCTGCAAGTATGTTGCCATCATTTAACAATATAGAATACAGTCATTTGCATTTTTTGCTATTTGTACAGAGTTGTGTCACCAAATTCCTGAAGATATTGAGGGTCTATTGTACTTAGAATAAAAATCTACTACAAAATGGACAAAAGAATATGACAAATATTAGTTGTCACCTACAGTTCCCAACAGGGCTTCCACTCAAACTCATGTTGATGAGACCATTCCTCAAAGAGCAGCAATTCATTCTGAACAAAATACTCCCCTCTCATGGGTGGAAGAACTGTACTTACTTAAAGACAGCTTCCTAAACTTAAACAATTACTCATCTAAAGTAAACTGTACAACATAGCTGGAAAGACAGGGACAAGCTCCTGCTACTAAAGATGTCAACTCTGGCATACCACTGCAAGCCCTTTAACTATGGCCCTTTCCGCACCTTACCTGGTTGCAGAGACATCCGGTGTGGTCCCGGTGTCAGCAATGCCAGGAGGAAGTGCAACAGAAGCATTCCTCTCCAAGCTGGCTACCTCTGCATTCCAGGAAGTGTGGTGGCCATGCCTCTTCCTTCCTCAGAACAGTCAAGTAGTTTCCCAGGCTGCTCCAGGGCAGGAAGTGCAACCACTGTGCTTCCAGGGCCTCCACAGACAAAGGAAGTCTGCGATATTGGCATGATTGCTGGTCATTGATGGGGAAAACCTGTCAACGATTTGACAAGCCTGAAACAACATAGAGCATAAGTGTGATTGCAGTCCCATCCTTCTCCCGTCCCTATGGTGGGTTAGGAGGCTGGAGCAGAAAGGGTTACAATATGTTACCCACAATGTTAATGTTCATTCACTTTGTTGTCTTCTGTGCCATCCTCTAGTAGCAATACAACTTTGCATTTTACATAGGGGAAACAGAGCTATTTCTACACGAGAGGACAGATGGATATAACTTTTAACATCCAAATTGAAAGAAGGCAAGGAATGTCTCAGAACCTTTTGGACTCTCAGGTCTGTCACTGATCTCAATGTGTTTTTTTGTGGAAAAAAGTAACTCCAAGGGAAGCCTGCAAAGTGAGACAGCTAAAATATGTTCCCAAAGAACAGGTTGCTTACCTGTAACTGTAGTTCTTCGAGTGGTCATCTGTGCCCTCACACACTAGCAGCTTTTGCACGTGCGCAGTAGCGTTCGGAAGATTCCAGAGCTTAGTAGCTTGGCGGGAACCCCTCCCCCATGCCGGTACTGCGCATGCTCCTCCCGCCGAGCAACGGTCGCTCCTCAGTTCTTTAGTCCGCCGTAGTAACACAGGGACCTGAAAAAGAGGGGAAGGCAGGGCGGGTGTGTGTGAGGGCACAGATGACCACTCGAAGAACTACAGTTACAGGTAAGTAACCTGTTCTTCTTCTTCATGGTCTCTGTGCCTTCACACACTAGGAGACTGTGTAGCTTACCAGTTGGATGGTGGGTCAGGTCCTAGAGAACGGAAGCCAACATCTCACGTCCAAACCGAGCATCCCTGCGTGACCAGCAGTCAAGCCTGTAGTGGTGCACGAAGGTCGATGGTTGAGACCAGGTCGCCACACGGCAGAGTTCATGGAGGTCAACACCTCTCAGGAGGGCTGCAGATGTTGCCACGGCCCTGGTGGAGTGGGCCCGGAGGAAGGCTGGTGGAGGTTTCCTGGCGAGCTCATACGCCAGCTCAATAGTCTGTACCACCCACTTGGAAAATCTCTGGGTGGATACCTTATGGCCCTTTCGTTGCCTGCCACAGCAGACAAACAGGTGTGGTGATTGTCTGAAAGGGGCAGTCCTGTCCTTGTAGAATGCCAAGGTCTGGTGCACATCCAAGGAGTGAAGGGGCTGCTCCAACGGTGTCATCGGGTTCGGGAAGAAGGTCAGTAGGATGATGTCCTGGCTGAGATGGAAGCTGGACACCACCTTTGGTAAAAAAGAAATGTTCAGTCGGAGAACGATCTTGTCTCTGTGGAAGACGAGGTAGGGCTTGTCAATCTGTAAAGCTGTCAGCTCCCCTGCGCGCCTGGCTGAAGTGACAGCTACCAGGAAGGCAGTCTTCAGCGTAAGCAGCCTGTCATCAGCAGTTGCCATGGGCTCAAAGGGCAGTCTCGTTAGCTGCGATAGCACCAGCAATAACGACCACGGCGGTAACGGCGGTGATACCAGCGGGTATAGGTGCTGGAGGCCCCTTCAGGAACTGCTTGACGGTACCATCTCAAAAGAGCGTCACCAAAGGGGATCGTGGTGGTTGGTATGCCACGATAGCGGCAAGGTAGACCTTCAAAGACGGGAAGGCTAAGCCCTGCTGCCGAAGGTGTAGTAGCAAGTGGAGCACAGTAGGCATGTTGACTGGCGATACCGGCTCCCTCCTTTCTTCTGCAAAGGCCACAAAGCAGCGCCACTTGTAGTGGTAGTTGTGGCGCGTAGACTCCTTCCTGGCCGCGCTCAAGACATTGCCGATGATGGGGTCGGCTATGGCGATATCCTCCAGGCATGGAGGGCCAAGAGCGGCAGGTCTGGGTGGAGTACACGGCCACCGGAATGGGACAGCAGGTCCGGTGTCGACGGGAGCCTCAGGAGGCAGTCACGCGCGACCTAGAGTAGGGGCGCGAACCAGTGCTGCCTCGGCCACTACGGGGCCACAAGGACAATGTCCGCTCGGTCGGCGAGGATCTTGGATATCACGCGACTGAGGAGGGGAAACGGAGGGAATGCGTACAGGAGTCCCTCGTTCCACCAGAATTGGAAGGTGTCCCCAATAGAATTGCTATCGTGGCCGGCCCTCGCACAGAAGCGGCGGCACTTCGCATTCTCGCCGGTCGCCAAGAGGTCGATGGTGGGCTCGCCTCATCGGTCCCGGATCATCTGAAACGCTCTGTTGGAGAGGGACCACTTGTGGTGGGAAGAGGTGTCCCTGCTGAGCGCGTCCTCTGTGGTGTTCTCCTGCCCGGCCAGGTGAACCACCACTGGATGGATTTTTAGCGGGACACACCAGTTCCAGAGATCGAGGGCTACGTTCAGGAGGATGGTAGAGTGCGTGCCGCCCTGCCTGTTGACATAGCAGACCGCCGTTGCATTGTCTGTGAGGATCAGCACCGTCTGGCCCATCACGCGACGGCGAAACGCCCTCAGAGCTTTGAAGATGGCGAGTAGTTCGAGAGCGTTGATGTGGAGAACGGTCTCGTCGTCCATCCACCGACCCCGGACTCTGAGTTCGTCGGAGTGGGCTCCCCAGCCGTACAGGGAGGCGTCTGTGGTGACCGTGACTTTCAGTGTCTGCTCCCGAAAAGGCATCCCGGACAGGAGGTGGTCATAGGACCACCACCAGAGGAGGGACGGCCAAATCTCCGAAGGCAGTGTGAGACGCAGTCTCTTGTCGTCTCGTAGCGGGTTGAAGGCTTGGACGAACCAGTGTTGTAGCAGTCTCGTGCGGAGTCTAGAGAGGTACGTCACGGCGGTGGTGGAGGCCATGTAGCCGAGGAGCTGCTGGATCTTCCTGGCTGACATCGTCAGTGCCTCGTAGGTCGCCAACGCGGCCCGGCGTAAAGTCTGTGTGCGGTCGACCGGTAGAAAAGCCCTGGGGGATACTGAGTCCAGAGTCGCGCCGATGAAGTCGAGCACCCTCGCAGGCTCGAGGTGGGACTTCTTTGGGTTGACCCGGAGGCCAAGACAGGTCAAAAGTGTCAGGGTCCAGTGTATATCGTCGTAGAGTTTCTGTCTGCAGGACGCCACCAATAGCCAATCGTCCAAATATGGGTAGACGGAGACGCCCTTCGTCCACAGGAAGGATACCACTGGGGCCATGCATTTGGTGAAGACCCAGGGCATGGTGGAGAGTCCAAAGGGCAGCACCCAGTACTGGTAACAGGTGCCATCGACCGCGAACCGTAGGTACCGTCTGTGCTGCGGGCGAATGGCGATATGAAAATAAGCGTCCTTGAGATCGATGGAGGCAAACCAGTCCCCTCAGCCAAGGAAACGCAGGATCGAAGATAGCGTCACCATCTTGAACTTTCTGGGGCGGATGAAGTAGTTCATGCCCCTGAGGTCCAGGATGGGCCGCAAGGTCCCGTCTGCCTTCGGTACCGTGAAGTACCAGGAGAAGAAGCCGGTGTTGCTGGCCGAGGACGAGAGTTCCTTGATCGCTCCCTTTTGAAGAAGGGACTGGATCTCTTCCAGCAGGGCCGGGCTGGCCGGGGTGGAAAGGAAGACACCTCGCGGTGGAATATCTTGAAATTCTATGGCGTAGCCAAGACGGATGATGGAAAGAACCCAAGAGTCCGTGGTGATGTGGCGCCACTCGGCGAGGTGTCTGGCCAGGGCAGGCTGATCTTGGAGGACTGCTGGCAGGCTGAATGTTGGAATTGGCGGCGACCTGCGAAAATCCTCAAAAGCAGGACTTCGTCTCGGAAGACGACTTCTTAGACGACGAAGCCAGTCAACGTCTGAAGGGTCTTCGGGTAGAGGAGGCAGTCGAGGGCCTAGACTGACCAGAGTGGGTGGGCCTCTGCTGGTAAGAGGAGGCTGAGGACCTTTGCCAAGACTGGCGTGAGCCGGAAGACCGGCGGGCCTGGGAAGGCTGGTGGATCCCCATCTTCTTGGCTGTTAGGCGGGCCTTGACGATGGAGTCCATCGTGTTGTCCGTGGCGGAGTTGAAGAACCCCTGGCCGTCAAAGGGGAGATCCTCAATCTGCCTCCGGCTGTCCTCTTGGAGGCCAAATGACCGAAGCCACACGTGCCGGTGGAGCGCAACCGAACAAACCATCACCCTCGAAGCAACCTCCATGGCATGCTTCGAGGATAGGATCTGTTGGCTGGAGATCACCACGGCTTCATTGTAGAGGTGGCAGGCGGTCGGGCAGCTCTCCTCTGGGAGGCTGGTCAAGAGAGGGGCGAACTAGTGCAAGATCTTGCGCAGGTATGCCGCGAGGCACGCCTGCATGTTGGACACTCGAGTAATCAGGGAGGAAGCGGTGTAGAACCTCCTCCTGAAGGTGTCCAACTTTCGCCCCTCTCGATCCGGCAGCATGGTGTGGGCCCTGTTGCCTCCCTTAACCTGGGCCGACTCCACAACTATGGAGTTCGGTACCGGGTGGCTGAAGAGGAAGTCCGCCTTCTCTTTCTGCATCCGGTACAGGTGCTCCAGTCAAGGAGGAATCGGCTGGGCAGATGCCGGTTTGTCCCAGGGCTGCTTGATGGCCTTCAGCAGCTTTGGTAGGAGGGGAAGCGGTGCGGGAGCTGGCTGCTGGGTCTCTACCAACTCAAAAACCGGATCCTCCTCCTCCGGTTCCGGCTGCACGACTTTGAGGCCAAGAGTTGCTGCCATTCGGAGGAGCATGGCGGAGAACTGTTGGATGTCCTCCGGTGCTGCCTCCGGTACGGGCTCGCTGAATCCAAGTAGAGGCGATTCGTGCGAAGCCGGGGTCAGATCCTCCAATTCAGTTCCCGACTCGTTAGATTGAGAAGACGAGGACGGGGAGCGCTCAATAGACCTCGCCGGGGATCGATGGAGTGGTACCAACAGCGTTGCGGCTGGTTTCATTGCCACAGTCGCTGGGGCAGCAAAGGTCTTTGATGCCGCAGAGGTGATAGGCACCACAGTGAAGTGCATCCTCTTAGTTGCCTGGGTCACCGTTGTTGTCGCCGGAGCCGGCCGTGTTGAGGTGGATTCGATGGGGCGCGTGGCAGTGGCTGTGACTCTCGGAGGCGGGGAGATTGCATGGTACTGCGGCGACGGCTTTCTGGATCTCCGGTATTGTGGAGACGGAGACCTGCTGCGGGAGCGCTCATGTCTCCGGTCACCTCTGGATGGTGAACGGGACCGACGGTAGGGCACCCAGTGCCTGGCGTCGTGATGGTACCGATCTCTATTTGATGGAGAATAGGATCGGTAATCTCTCCATTCGGACTCCCGCAGGGACCTGGCGATGTGAGAGGCCGAGGTGTAATGGGAGTCAGTGGAGCGGCGTGGATGTCGGTCATTGCACACCTCTCGAGGCCGGGGTGATGGCGGCCTAACTCTGCGTTCCGGAGAATGAGAGTAGCTCCTGTCTGAGGCCGATCGGCGCCTGGACGAAGGCCGGTGATGTTCTGTCACCTGTTCCCCTCGGTCCACCGAACCACGGTGACTCTGCAGGTGTCGGCGGCAGGCTGGGGTCGAGCAGGGGAGGGCCTGGAGTCACAAGAGTCTCGGCTGTGGAGGCCCCTGCCAGCAGTCTAAGACAAATGCAAAAGAGTCCTTGCAGCAGGAATAATGAAAGTAAGGAAAGGGTTACTTCACCCAGGGTTGGCAGAAGGCGGGGCTGGCAGAGTCTCCGGACGAAGGCACGGTCAGGACAGGCGCGGCTGGAACCAGGCTCGGACGGACTTCCCATGGAGGGCCAACGGTTGTTGCTCCGTGCCTGCCGCTGCTTCTTGCTGGCCTTAAAGACCTCCGGGACTGGCGGCCGCCAATCCGACCGCTGGCTCACAGCTGCAAGCCCTTAGCCAGGTTCAACAGCTGCGAGCCCTCAGCCGGCTGCGAGCTGACAGCCTGCAGCCGCCGCTCCAGCAGCTGTCGGGAGCAGCCGATGGCCTCCTTGGCCTGCCGCCGCTGCCGAAACATGGGAGGAGGGCCAGCAGCCTCCTCCGGATCCGGGCCGCGGGTGGGCGGTGCCCCAGACAGGGGCCTGGGTCCTGCCCACCCCGGCAGGCCGCTCAGACGCTGCTCCTCGACGGTGACGGCGTCCGGGCGGCCCTCCTCACCGGTAGAAGCCTCCATGGCGACCCGGGGATTGCCTGGGCCATCCTCCAGGCCAGGGGCCGCGTCTGCAGCGGCCTCCTCGGTGGTGACGGCGTCCGGGCCGCCCTCCTTGGCGGCAGAGGCCTCCCCGGCCTCCGGGCGGCCTTTCCCGCCGGCGGCATCCTCCGTGGCGTCCCAGGGATCGCCCAGGCCGTCCCCCAGGCCAAGGGTCGCATCCGCAGTGGCCTCCGAACCGCTGCCGGAGGCCCCGACAGCAGGGGCTCTGCCGCCATGAGAACAGGCGGTTCCTTGGAGGGCAAGGCCTCCACGTCTTGCTCCTCTTTGGACACCTCCAGGATTTCCTCCAGCTCCAACAGCTCCACGAGGTCTTCAGGGAGCTGAGTTGGAGGTGGTGTAGGTGGGAGGAGAGCACTTCTTCTCTTTTCTCTTCTTCTTCTCCTTTTCTTTCTCTTTCCCACTGTCTGGGGTGGGGTGCTTCTTCTGAGCCGCGGTCGGTGTCTTCCATGACTCGGAGGCCTTCGAAGCCGCGGGAGTCCCCTTCGATGTCCTAGCCACCATGGACAGTTTGGGGATCCGGGGAAACGCGGAGATGGGCATCCTCGGTGTCGGTACCGAGCCCGGTACCGACGAGGTGGACGGTACAGCAGCCGCTGATACCATGGATGACGAAGCCGCTCTCAAAGCCTTGGACATGGTTGCACGTGGTGTTACCTCCCTAGCCCTGAGCGACTGTTCCCAACAGAACGACTTAAGTCGTGATGACTGGTTTCTAAGGATTTGGGAGGTAAACCCACGGCAAATTGGGCAAGCCCGGTGTTATGGGTCTCACCCAAACAAAACAAACACTGCGAGTGTTTGTCAGTGAGAGCGACTTTCCGCCCACAGGACGTGCACTTTTTGAAGAGTGCAGACATAGAACGGAGAAAGAAGAAAACGGAGGAAGTCGAGAAGTCGAAAAAATGCCAAAGAAGAGAGAAATAAGAATTGGGTTACCAAAGTCCAGAGTCCGAAATCCAAGCTGAGGTCAGAAAACAAGCCAAAAAGTCCGAAAAGCCAAGCAAACAATCTGAAAAGCAATGGAACAAGCCAAGAACCTTCCGTTTGCAACGGTGGACGAGAAAGAACTGAAGAGCGACCGTTGCTCGGTGGGAGGAGCATGCGCAGTACTGGCATGGGGGAGGGGTTCCTGCCAAGCTACTAAGCTCTAGAATCTTCCTAACGCTACCGCGCACGTGCGAAAGCTCCTAGTGTGTGAAGGCACAGAGACCACAAAGAAGAACTTTCGTTTTCACTCCAATTGTGTGTATAATTAAAAATTCTTTTTTCTTTAAAACAAAACAAAATAAAACAACCCCCTGAACTGAAAATTGAATTGAACGAGCTTTCCGGAAAGCATAACCTATTTCCTTAATACTGCACTGGGAATTATCAGCCTAAAAGTCTTGTGTATTGGTTTACAAACATCATGATGTTTATGCTAAACCTGCCCTTTGATGGTTCTCAGCCAACAAAGACAATTGTTCTTTTCTGTACTTCAATTCATGCTGATTCCATCCCACATCTATGTGGCTGTGTATTCCCAAGGCTTGAATATTGCACTCCTTAATGCACCAGAGGAAGTAGATCTTAATCCACTCATGCTAAAATAAATCTGCTGGTGATACAAAAATAACTTGTAATTCTGAGCATGTATTCAGAAAAAGCTAGCGGAGGGCTTCTACTATGATTAAGCACTGTGCAGGTGGAGAAGCATCTGGGGGAGGGTACAGCTGAAAAAAAAAGTTAAATTTCCCCTCTCCTTCCCCATTAGGTTTGGAAAAAGTATTTTACTGAAGCCAAAGGAAGACACAGCCTTTTCACTCAGTTTAAATGAAACTGGCAATGTAAATGCCATCTGACCTGGATGTTTCCTCTTCTGGACTTATCTCTTGTTTCATTTTGGATTGTCTCATCTTACTATCTTTTATTATCTTCCTAGTAAAAGATATTCAGAAGGAGGTTTACCATGCCTCCCTCTGTGTAGTATTAAGAAGTTGTTAACTATGATGCCACTGTCATTGCTTCTGAGAGATCCTCTGCCAGGGTCACCCCACCACTATGCTGCTGACCAGTAACTTTTTGGCATATTGAATCTGGCTCCTAAGCAAAAGCCTGTCTAACATGGGGGACCCTGCAAACAGCACTGTGGCCATCAGTGTATTTCTCAGGAGCGTCCAATCCCACCTCCACAGAAAGACAGTGTCACTGATGTATTTCACAGACTGCTACTGAATTGCAGAAGCAGATATATTTAATAAACTCAGATGTACAGCATCAGCTTCTGCAAATTGTTATTGTTAACTGCCATCAAGCTGACTTCAACTTATGACACCCCATTGAATGACAAACCTCCAAGTTGCCCTACCATCAACAGTTCCACTCAGATCTTGCACATTTTGGGTTGTGGCTTAGTTGATTGAGTCTATCCATCTGTAATGTGGTCTTCTTCTTTTCCCCACCGCATTCTATCTTACCAAACATTATTGTCTTTTCTAGTGAGTCATGCCTTCTCATGATATGTCCAAAGTATGACTGCCTCAGTTTAGTCATCTTGGCTTCTAGTATTCTTCTCCGGCACAATATTTCAAATGAGTTGATTTTCTTTTTATCAGCTTTCTTTACTGTCCAGCTTTCACAACTATACAAAGAAATTGGAAATACAATGGCATGGACAATCCTAACTTTAGTATTCAATGACATATCCTGGCACTTCAGAATTGTATCTAGTTCCTTCACAACTGGCCTTCCAAGTCCTAGTCTTCATCGGATTTCTTGACTATATTCTGATTAATGACCGAGCCAAGGTATGGAGAATCTTGAACCTGAACTATTTTAGTGTCTTCATTGTCTACTTTTAAGTTATGTACAGTAGGTCCTCCATAACCATGAGAGGATATATCCTGGAACCTAATGTGGATAGTGAAAAATGCAGATAATGCAAATACTATTTTTTTCAATGGACTTTTCCACTTGATGCATCCAACCTGCTATGGGGACAGGAGAAGGATGGGACTGGGACGCTTATGTACGATGTTGTTCCGGTCCTATCCTTCTCCTGTCTCCAAGTGGCACGATTGTGCTGCAAATCATTGACAGGTTTTCCCCCTCGATGACTGGCAATCGCACCACCCTCCTGCTATGCGCCTGCATTTACCTTTGCTGTGGAGGCCCTGGAAGTGCAATGGCTGTGCTTCCCACCCCAACACAGCCTGGGAGAGTACCTGGCTGTGCTGTGGCAAGCAGGTGTGGTCATCATGCTTCCTGGATCCCAGAGGCAGCCAGTGTGGAGGGGAGCACTCCACTGCACTTCCCTCCTGAGATAACTGCTGCCGCCATTATCAACAGATGCTACTAGGGCAAAGGTAGGGTGCAGACAGGGCCAATGAGATAAATGATGCAAGTATTGAGACAGGTATGCAGCTTGGAGAGAAAGCTCTCAAACCTGACAGAACTTGACAAAGCTTTAGCAACTGAGAGATAGAATGCTTTGTGGCCATAATTTGCAGTCCAAAATCACAGTACAGCTATGAAGAACATGAAAATTAACAATGTATGGTTGTTAAACCATACAAAATGTTTTTCCATGCAGAAGGTCAATAGTAGCCAATCATTAGCATCTCAATGTCATAGGCCATTTCCATCCTACACTATTATAGTATTATCCCACTTTCATCCTCCTGTGGAATTCTGGGGTTTGTAGTTTACTGAGGCCAAAGAGTTCTCTGGCTGAGAATTCTAAATGCCCTTCCCTAAACTGCAAACCCCAGGATTCCATAGAAGTTGAAAGTGGAATAACAGCACTATAACAGTGTAGTGAGGAAATGGCCATAATGTTAGGCTAGTACTGACCTTCTGATGATACATCAGAAATCAGATCATCATCAGAAGGAGGATCATCAGAAGGTAATCCTGGATTATAGCACCAGAAGGATGCCGAAGTTTGGATCTCAACCTTAGGAGCAGATGATGTCAATGTCAATTGCTGGAGATCCTCTAAGGGTTTTTTTTTTCTGGAATCCTTTGGACAAACATTGTAAGGGGAAGTAGTTGTCTCTTTTTAACTCATCAAAGTGTTTGCAGAAGTTGTAATCCTTCAGTGATCCTATAGGTGATTTTAATACTCTGTTTCATCTAAGGATTGTATTTTACAATCTTGTCCTTTAATGTCTGTGCAATCTGAAACGCTTTGGCAAATTTCTCAAAGGTCCACATGGCTGGTTCTACTTCTATTTCTACCTCTTCCTATGAAGACATCTTAACACGTTCTTCTAATTCCTCATTGGATAAGACTTTTTCATGGGCATTGATAAGTTCATCCACTTCCTCATCCAGCAAGTTAGCAAATCCTTTCCCACCAAGTTGCAAGATTCTCCTAACTTCTCCATTGATCCCCAAGAGGTCATGAAAATCATCTTCAATGTCACTCTACAAGTTTTTTTCAGCAGGCATTTACAGTTCATGATTTAATTCATTATTTTAGGTTGGATTAAGGTTATTGCTTCAGTAACAGCAAAGGATGTCTGCACTGCATTATGTCCACATTAGGGTCTGCACCAACTGCCATTCGAAAGCGGTTAAATATCAGGTATGTGCACACGGCCTTGACAAAATGAATGATGACCTAGTTGAGCGGCTGAATCAATGTGGTTGCACTAGGAGTTAAGAAAACACTGATACTTTCATTTTCATAGCAAACAAATTTAGGATGGCTAGGTGTACTGTCTACTATTAATAGGACTTTAAATTCTGATCGTTCATGTTGCAATTAATTTTTAATGTCTGGGGTGAAACACTGGTGAAACCATTCTGTAAACAAGATGACTCTCACCCACACTTTCTTACTATGCTGCCAAAACATGGGCAGATAAAATTTATTTTTGTTTTTAAGAGCACGTGGGCTCTTTGATTTGTACACTATGCCTGGCTTTATCATTTGCCTAGTATATTTGCCACATAGGACCAGAATTAATCTGTACTTCCATGTTTTAGGCCCTGGAGCCACCTCTGCAGCTTTATGAATGTAGGTTTTAGTGGGCATTGTTTCTCCCAGAAGAGCCTGGTTTCATTGCAATTGAATACCCACTTTGCATGGTAGCCTTTCTTCTCAATCAGCTCCTTGAACTTCTCCAGATATATGGCAGCAGCTGCTTCATTGGCAGAGCGGCTCTCCACTCTGTTTTATGTTCTTATGTCCAAAATCGTTCCTAAATCTGTGCAACCATTCCTACTTGCAGTAAAGGTCTTGGTGGCACCTGTTTGAGCAAAAGCCTTGCTGAAGTCTTGGTATATCCTCACTGCTTTGTGGTGTAAGACACTGATGTTAATGGGAACACAAATTTAATACATTCTCCATTTTAATTAAGCACACACTGTGGAGGTAACTTTTGCAGTTTGAGGTACAATAGCAAAACCAGCACAGATTCTTCATTCCTTCTTCAGATTTCACAGATGGAAGATTCATTCTTCATATATGTCTTACAAGCCTCAGTGCACATTTTGTTTCTTTCCTAAATAAATCAAGAACTTTCACCTTTTCACTTAAAGGAAACTCTTTACAGGTTCTCTTAGGCTTATCAGGATTGCTAGCATCACCACTCTTGTGCTTTGGGGTCATCACAAAATCACAAGCACGCAAGGAGGACTTTACCAGAGACTGTACTGGACAAGGATTTTACTGTGCAAGCACAAGAACTTTGCGGAAGGACACTGTACCACAATCAGGTCACAAAGAGTAGAGGAGAGTCCTACTAAGAGATTGGGCAGCTTTAGAGAACATGTGGTACCGTATACAGTGAAGAAAAGAGAGACAGCATGGATAATGTGAGATAGCATGATACCACAAGCAAACAGGGTGCCACTTGATTCAATTGTACATTCCCTGCCATTTTCCATGTATGTACCATACTACATTTTGCTGTATTTCACTTTATTATTTCAATTTCAATTTTATTTCTATTATAGTCAAAGTATGTATTTTCAGACCACACCTTATCACAAGTAACTGAAATGGCATATACTAGTCACATAGTTATGGGGGAACCCACTGTAAGTCATCCGTGGCTATTATTTTTGTTTGCTTAATGTTCAACTGTTAACCTGCCTCTGCACTTTCTTCCTTGACTTTTTTTAGCAATCATTCCGAGTCCTTGCTATTTTCTGCTAGTAGCATGGTGTTATCTGCATATTTAAATTGTTGATGTTCTTTCTTCCAATTTTCACACCTTCTTCATCCAAGTCTAATCCTGCTTAACAGAAATGCAGTACTGCCTGACCCTCTTTCCAACTGAAAATGATTTTACTTCTCCACATTCTATCCTGACGGCAGCCTCTTGTCTTGAGAACAGATAACCCATTAGGACAATCAAATGTTGTGGCACACCCATCTCTTTAAGAACAATTCATAGTTTCCATGAT
Source organism: Ctenosaura bakeri (assembly GCA_948474755.1). NCBI lineage: Eukaryota > Metazoa > Chordata > Lepidosauria > Squamata > Iguanidae > Ctenosaura > Ctenosaura bakeri. The sequence goes on from CAOLHI010001117.1 coordinate 351,447, forward strand.
CTAAACAATCAAAGCTTTTGCTATAATCTATAAAGCACAGGCTGATTTTCTTCTGAAATTCTATGGTGAGATTCATTATTCAACATATGTTTGCAATATGACTCCTATTGCCTTTTCCTTTCCTGAATCTAGGCTGGACTTCTTGCATTTCTCAATCCATATATGGTAAAAGTTTTTGCTGTAGAATCTTGAGCATCACTTCATTTGTATGGAAGATTAATGTAATGATCCTGTGAATCTTGCAACCCCTGGTGTCCCCTTTCTTGGGGACTGGAATGTATATTGAACATTTCCAATCTGTGGGCCATTCTTTTGCTTTCCATATTTGTTGATAGATTTTTTTTTAGGAAGAATTAGATTAGATTCTGTCTCTGTAGTTTGAAGCAGCTCTATTGGTATGTCATTTGTTCCTGGTGATCTATTTCTCAGAAGTGCTCTGAGTACAGCTTCTATTTCACTTTCTAAACTTTTAGGTTTATCTTCAAATGCTTGTTCCTCAAATGAACCTGTCATCTTTTCATCTCTTTTTTATGTATTGTTTCCACCTGCTTATTTCTACTTGGTTGTGTAATGTGTTCCCTTGCCGGTCATAGAGCATCCTCACTCTTGGTTTAAATATCCCTTTGATTTCTCAGATCTTGTGGAAGAGTCTCTTGTTCTTCTTTTTCTGTCATCTTCTACTTCTCTGCATTAATTATTATAGTAATTCTACTTGTCCCTGTACAAGTTGCTAAACAGCTGCATTCAGGGTTCTGACTTTTTTGGATCATCTTTTACTTCTCATTTGTTTTTAACTGCTTGATGAGCTTAATTCACTGAGGCTTCTCTTTCTTTCTGGCTGCAGATAGTGTTTTTTGAAATTAGTAGTTCATGGTATGTGCCATAATCTGCTCCTGATCTTGTTTTTGCAGAGAGAATGGAGCTTCTCTATCTTCAGCTTCCAATTACATAGTCTATTTGATTTCTATATTAGCCATCAGGTGATGTCCATGTACACAGTCACCTCTTGGGTCGCTTAAAGAATATGTTCGTGATGAACAAACTGCTAGCCTTGCAAAATTCAGTCCTTCACTCTCCTGCTTTATATCTCTTGATCCTAGGCCAAATTTTCTTACAATCTTTGATTCTGCTCTGCTTTGTACTTCAGCATTCTAATTGCTTATGATTAACAGGAAGTCCTATGTGATCAATTTCCTCTTAAATTCCGGCACAGAATATTTCAGTTTCTTCTTCTGCCTCTGTAGTTAAGAGTATAACATTGGATTATGGTTATATTGATTGGTTTTACATGAAGTCTTACTGATATGTTTCGATCAAACTTCACATAATATCCTTTGACTAGTTTTGCTACATCTCTCCTCACGATTGATGCTGCCCCATTTCGGAGATTTTCATTTCCTGAGTAAAACAGTGTTTTACTCAGTGAGTGTTTTACTGAGTGTTTTACTCAAATTATCCCATTCCTGTCCATTTTAGTTTGCTCACCCCAAGTATTGCAACGTCTATACATTCCATTTCTTTGCTTCTCCTGATTCATGCATCTCACATACTCCTATAATATGTGTTGTTCACTTAGGAGAAATGTGCTAGAGAGGCTCAGCAGGCCCAAGCCAAGCTCCAGAAGCATCATGCCTTTGATAATCACCATTGCGGTCCTCATTACAGGAAAATAGCCCTCATTAAGACTCCAAAGGTGTAATTCTAATGCTGGAGCCCTCTAGAAGTTTGATATGATGACAAAGGGACAGATTTAGTTCGTGATCTATAAGAAAAAACCATTCTTCTTGGCAATGGAACAATAACGAGACTAGTACAAATGGTGGAGCTGGCAAACAGGCGGGGAAAGATCTCTAGTTTAGGTTTTGCAAATGATAAGATCAGCAGATGTGGCAGTTAGTTCAGAATGACTATGGAGCAATATGAAGCACTTCTCTCTGACAGCACCAGGAAAAGAGTTAATAGTACAGCTTTATTCCATCATGTTAGAGGTTTCAGTGCTGAGATCATATAATACCACAAGAAAGAGACCATTTAAACAAGCCTTATTCTTAGCTATTGAATAAGAATCTAAATACTCTCAAATGCTCTCAAAGTTTCCACAATGGGCACAAATCATTCCTGTTCAAAAACAGTTAACTAAAAATACCGTATTTGCTCAAACCAATGAGCTATTCTCCTTAACAGCTGATCATTAAAGTATGTAGCACAAATGCACATAATTAAAGTATAATTTATCAGCCACCAGAATTCTGTTAGGGACAAACGAACATGTAAGTGTCCTTTCAGGTGTGGATGACCTCTTTTGGGCATGATGGGGGTTGGTATTCCCTTTCTCCCTTCCACAGCGAACAAAGCATATCCCTCACTGTAAAGCCTCTGAAGCTGCCCTGCATGACCGTTCCTTGTTTTGGAGCAGGCATCTGGCCATATCCTCATAGCCAGACGTGAAATGATGACATCAGCACTGAGATTTGCTTGAGTTCTCCATGATTCTCAGTGCTGCTTTAATATTTGTGTTTCTGGCTATGGGGACATAGCTTCTTTAATCCTGCTGGCTTACCACGAAGCATGGAACAGCAATGCAGGGCAGCTTCAGGTGCTTTACAGTAAGTCAGAAAGGAGCGTATATGACTCAGTGTAGTGTAAGTCTGCATGTGGATGTTTAGGCTATACTGAGGGGGCGTTGGATTGAGCACAGAATTTGTTAAAATATGTGCTTGAGAATGTCTTGCCTCCTCTTTCTTCTTTAGTTTCTTTTCTTCTTTTCCTTTTCCTTTCTTTTTCTTTTTACTCTTTTCTTTCTTTTCCTTTTCCCCTTTCCTTCTGCCTTTCTTTTTCTTTTCTTCTTCTTCCTTAGCAGCCAGTTCAGCAGCAACCTGGTAGAAAACAAAGAACCAAAGTTGTCTAGATGTTTAAGAATTTGAAAATGGCCTTTTAAGAAAGATAATCAATTGATAATTAATACAACATTTTACATGAGCTTCATTGTTAACTACAGGTCTGTGCTGTAATTCAGGAGCCACTATCAGGCTATTAGATGAATAGGAAAATGAATTAAAATTTCAAAGAAATTACAGACCTGAAGAGCTATTTTTTCTTATTAATTTTGAACAGGCAATTGACCATATGCTAAAAATTGTGTGTGTTTGTTTGTTTGTTTCTTTCTTTCTTTTCTTTCTTTCTTTCTTTTAAATGTATTACCAAGATGCATTAAATGAACAGATCTAAAATGGCTTGCCTGCACCAACAGTTGGTGTAAGAGTTAATGGCTACAACTATTTTGTCCATGTTGGACCAAGAAGTTTCAAAATGACTGGAAGAAGAGCCATAAGCTACTGAACGTATCAGGAAGAATGCAACTGAAGAATACAGAGCGGATGGTAAAACTGTTTACAGTATGTATGGAAAGAGTGGTTCTTCATACTTCTCTTATGGCCCTCCATGGACAAAAGTAGCTCTGACCAGCTAGATCTGGTCTTGGACAAAATTAATAGACATTAACATCCAAAAATGGACAATATATTTTCATTGAAATTACTAGAGCATGGGTGCTTGACAGTGCAATCCACTCTATATCAACCTGGAAATACATTTCATTTAGTTGAATGTAGTTTGCTCTCAGGTAAATGAACATAGGAGAGAAGTGAGAAAACTTCTTTCTGCTGAAGAAGTTCCGTGGGGGATAATTTGTCAGTCTTTCATGCCAGTGATGGGCAGAGATAAAGCTAGCTGTGGGCAGGACCAGAATTTATAGCACGCAGAAAGTCATTCTTTTTTTTAACGTCTTCTTTCTGTCACCCCTCGCTAGACACTCCTGTCCCTCTTCCCATCCAGTAGGATGGTTGCTCAACCTGAAAATTTGAACTATTCGTTTGCAAAAGGCTTTTGAAACCAGGCAGGGGACTGGGGCCTATGGTTATCTGTTGCCCACTCCAAGTATACAATATGTTAACTTAATTGAGCTAAGGTTTGTTTGCTCAGTTTTAAATTGTTCACTAGAGTCTTTTTCTAAGATCTACTGGCCTAATTTCACTGATGGTACCACTTCCATCAACAGAACAAGGGGGCCAGCCTCTCTCCCACTCAACATTATCCATACACCCACAACACTGGCTTTGGAGAAATTGGGAAACCCATGGAATTATTTTTGGGGTAATGCAGGGGGCAGCAGCAAGGAGAGGAAGTTCTGTTATGCTAGCAGGCATGTACTACCCTGTGTAGAGGCAGAACTCTTTTTTGTTTTTGTTTCTCCCTGTGGGAAATTCAAAATCCATTCCCAGTTTTGCAGCTTGTATAAGCTGGGTCTTCATTAAAGGGCTGCTTGGAACATATTTTAATTGACATCATATGTCAATGCCAGTTCTGTACTGTGGTTTCTGACGCTTTGAAAGTCAAGTCTTCAGATGAGAGGCTTGATTACACTATACTCACTTCATAAATTTTGGGTAGTGTTGTCAAGTGTCCACAATGTGTGTTTCCTGTGGCACAAAAGACAGTGGGAGTAGCCATCTTTTGCAGACTTTTCAAGCTATAGTTGATATCTTGCTTAAAATGGGTCTTGGAGCCCATGTGCTTAACACAGAATGAAGACACCTCCATCCAGGATAGAAGTAAAGAGACAGAACTAGGAGAAACAGAACTAGAATTTTTTTAAAAAAAATAAGGATGAGAAAAAAATTAAAAAGGTGAGAAAATCTAGCATAGATGAGAAAGAGTGAAGGAAGCCCAGAGAAACCATAAAGTTGAGAAGATCCCCAGTGTGCTGCTAGGGGAACACTGGGCACCTTGCCTAGTCAGGCATTTTGAGCTGGGGGTGGACTTGCCACCAAGAGATGAAGCTCAGACCTCTAGAAGGTTCTGAATAGTTCTGCAGAGGTATAGAACAATGCATGGTCAAGATACAATATTTTGCATATTAACATTTCACAACATTTCTACATGTGGAATGGTTTGACACATGCAACTCCACTTATGCTGCCCTCAGCTGGTTATGGGTGTTGTGCGTTGCTCCACTTGCCTATTGCAACTTATGTCTGCATGTATCACTAAAATGAGGCCAGCCTATGTGTGTGAGCCACAGAGAACAAGAAAACATTCATAAGAATCTAAGCGCTATTTTTTTAAAAAAGTAAATAAACAAACAATAGAAAATACAGGGTTTTTTTAACTCCACTTATTAAGCCAACATCTATAGAAATACAAATATTTAACAAATATTTAACATAGTTTATATTTCCATCTTCCATCCTTACATTATCTTCCTATAAATAAAATCCAGTAATCAAGCAAAATAATTCAGTCTGGTCTGAACAAAACCAATGTTATTTTACTTGCAATTATAATACACTTTATGTACATGTAAGAGAATCCTGTGGTACCATAAAGATTAACAAAAGCTATATAAAGTCTCATTAGATTCATGAACTGATGGACATGGGTGCTTTGCTCACAGAAGAACATGTCACAATAAATTTGATTATTTTAAAGGTGCCATAAGACTATAGCTATTGAAGACAACTTATATAGGACTTACACTGCTAGAGCTACTGACAGAGAAAGATGATGATGTGTTGTTTTGAAACTTGAGAAGCAAATTATAATTTATTTCATTTTTATCTGGCTTTTCTCAATTCAGGCTAGTATAGACTGTCTTTTTCTCATTCCCTAAAAATAAAAAAATAAAAAATAGAATAAAATAAAGAGTGGCCAGGGACACTATAATGCAGAAGGAACACTGTTGGCAACACTGCTACCCATCCGCTTAAGGGCGAAGCTGTGGAAAAGAGCGTCTCTAACCTGATGGCATTGCGCAAATGGTAATGCTGGCATTATAAAGGTATAACATGCTAATGGCCTCTAGTGTAGAAGTGGCCCCAAGCTGAAGTACATTATCAAAGCTTTTGAACCACTGAATCTCATCAACGTAAGCAACTTGTCCACATTGTTACATAAGCTGAATATTGCACAGAAAAGCCATCACACCACACCCTGTGCCCACCAAGATCAGTTCTGGACCCCCCCGGTATCGAAATGAATTTTCAATGGGATTTTTCATTTTTGGTGAAAAATTCATTTGCTAAGTAAATATCATAATGTCACCATTTTCTTTATGCATCAAGGAACCTTGTCTCATCAAGAAAATGTAGATGTAAGAAACATAAAATTTCTTGTTCTTATGCCAGAAGACAAATTTTCTCTATGAGACAAAAGGCCTCAAAAGCAATGATGTTGATTCCGAAAATCATATGGTCCTGGATGTCTGGCACATCGTCTACCTTGAAGTCTTCACCATCTAACTGAAATCAATAATGGAGAAATCCTTAGACACATTCTGTACTGTTTTCCCTTACACTATGACTTGTTCTTCTATTCAAAGGAAAAGAGCATTATATTATTTATATTAGTATTGATATTTATACAGTAAACAAATACATAGAGATGCAAAGGTCTGGGAACAAAAATGGAAAAATTCAGAAAAAAATTTCTTCTCTTTTTCCCCAAAGCTTTTTTTTCCAGATAAAACTGAAAAATGGTTTGTGATATTTTCTTTTAGGATGATGAACAAAACATTTAAAATACAAGGTATTCTTTTATTTGCTCCCCTTCCGTTATTTCTAAAAACTATATAGCAGGTAGATCCTTAGGTAAGGTTATGCACAGTATCTTACATCGTGGGTATCCCTGGTTTGGGTTTCCTTTTCTCAGCTCTCTTATTGGAATGAAACTTTATGTCTGCTTGGCACTAGGTGGGACTAACAAGACAAAATGATTTGCTTTGCCTTATTAATATCAGTAGTTTCTTCTGCTTTATTGATACTTTTGCCCATTCCTCATAAGCTGGGGAAACCAAAGGGGGTCCCTATAATTCAGGAGTTCCTTACAGTTGAGGACCTTGTAACTTAATTTTAGCAAAAACTAATATTAATTTTAGAAAATCAGTTTGTAATTATTTTCTGAATAAACTGTACTCTTAAGCCTCCTTGAATTCAATGTTGTGAGAGAGAAGGATATCAATTAATTACTTATTATAACATACATATAAGAAGGTCATACTGAAAGTAATGCCTATGCACCATTTCATACCTTTATGCCAAGCCAAGTTATACATAACATATTTTATATTCCTAAAGTAAGAAGATGACTTTCAAACTGCAACAGACATTCATACTGCATTTTTTAATTTTTTCAAGTATTTCCCTTTTCAGGAAATTGTTTACTTTGTGAAATGCAATTTTTAGCTGAAGCAGTGATTCTGAAACTTTGACCCTCCAAATGTTTGGGACTTCCTGAGCATTGGCCATGCACTTTGGGACCTCTGGGGTTTGAAGTCCAAAAGCTGAGATCACCGACCTAAAGAATGGGTGGGAATTGTATGGCTCTCCAAAAGTGTAGCATATTGGGAGAGAGGGAAGAAATAAAACAAACAAACAAACAAAAACACTTGTTGGTCTAAAACTCCCAGCAGTTTTAGACATCATAGCCGATGATTAAAACATACACATACATACATAGCAACACTAAAGATAGCTAATTAAATCCAAAGAACCATGATACAAAGGAGAAAGTGTATTAATGCTGTTCCATGTACAGTAATTATGGAAAACAGAGTTTGTGTATGTAAACTCTAGTGGGCTGTTAAAAAGGTCCTAAGTAGAAGCTTGTAGAAAATCCTACAGAGGGGAACCCCTTGTCTTAGAGTGACTTTTCTCACACAATATTCTTCCACTAAGCTTGAAACAGCTCTTCTATGAGCAGAATGGGATTTTCACTTAAGAAAGAGCAGTTCTAGAGCCAATCTAGGGTGCTGAAATTTTGCTTTTTACATTTCTTCAATGCAAGTTGAATTTGGCATCATAACACTAATATTGGGATATTTAGAACTATTTCTTAGCCTTATATGTCAAATTAATTTCTTAAGGCAAATGGCTAGGAGTGAAAATCACTGGATTTTCTTGATTATACCTAAATCATATATGGCTTACTTGATTTTAAACCAAATACTCCCTCCTCCCATTTCTTTTTTGACTTTATGCATGCATGGCTGAAACAAACTCTACCTGCTCTGGAGTTTTTTCAGAAAAAAGAGCAGCTGAACCTCCTTGTTCTTCATCAGGATAGTCAGGAAACTTTCCTGTAATATGCCTGTATGAAAGCAAATGTTCCACTTTAATAACATGCAGATTTTGTTTCTTAATTTAAAACCATCCTGTAACGATACTAGGAAGAAAGTTTGCATATATTTGCATGAATTTTATTGTGCATAGAGCTGAACTAGACAACTGAAGGTATATTGTGGTAGGGTGGAGAGAAATAGTTATACATCTCAAAGACTCTTTCTGCATCTTACCTTTTGTTGAATCCATTACGTGTTGATTCCTGCAACAGAAGCATTCCCCTCTGCATGGGCTGCCTACTAGATGGGAAGAAGCATGATGGTTCCACCCCTTCCTTCCACAGCACAGCCCGGCACTTTCCCACGCTGCGCTGGGGGAGAAAGCGCAGCCATTGTGCTTCCTGACGTTCTGCACAGCAGGTAAGTGTGAGAGAGAGGCAAGAGGACTGCACAACCACGGTTCATTGACAGGAGAAATCCTCAAGCCACTGGTTGTTGGTCCCTGGCAAGTTTCCAGGAAAGAAAAAAAAAACCTGCATCTAATGAGCACAAATATGCTTGCAGGAAAAATGCAAGTCCCACACATCTGATAGCCTGAGATGCATTGCCACTTTATCTTCAACTCTGTTCTAAACATGTATGTAGGCAGTAATAACTTACCTTACCAATAGCCTCACAACACATTTCAACTATTTTACATCTCAACAACCTCCATGTTAATGGCTTACAAATCTTGCTTCAAGCTAACAGCTTCTGAAATATTCAAAGCAGTGCTGGGTTTCGGCTTGCATTCTCTTTCCTTCCTCGCAATATGTGTCCCTGTGTGTGTATCAGCGAGTATATGTATGTGAGACCAATTCATTTCCCATTTCAAGCAACAGCATGGAAATTATTTACGCCAACTCCAGAGCTAACAAAAATTTCTCCTTTTTAGGGGGCATAGTCAAACATGGGAAGGGGGGGGTTGGATCCTTTGGCTTCAAAATGTCCCACAGTGCCTAATCCATGTTTCTTCTACTTCACACAAATAAATTCTAATAGTAAGGAGGTAAGGCCCAGGGAAATTTCTGGGGAGGCTTTATGGAGGATTTGAGGTCAAATCTACACTTTTGAAGGTAGAACTCTCTCTGAAATCAGATTGACACATCCAATGTACTTTATGTTCCCTGAGATGCCCTCACCACATACTATAGCTTTCTTTCATTAGGCACCATTTATATCCTCTAATATACTGAACTACTGAGGGAGACTCTAATCAGATATGGGCAACATTTTTACTAAGTTAACTTCCACGCTTTGTAATAATCTTGCGCTTCATGTGTGATCTCACTCTTTTGAAGCTATCTCATCACTCAATAATGATTTTGCAAAGTTCTTCGTGTACATAAATATCAAATCGGATATATAGGCCCTTTTTGAAGTGAAATATCCAATGAAGTACACATCTCTTCTTCACTTTCTTCAATGCTTTCCTCAGTAAATTAATTCCATGACAAAGGAGTAAAAATGCATTATTTTTCTCTACTTTGAAAAAGAGTTTTCAAATACTTTTTCCTGACCATGATGGGAAAAACTGTATTTGCATGTAGAAATACTGCTAACAAAGAAAAATAGATTTATGGCATAGATCCAGTTTTGCAGTTAACTAATAGAAGTTTGGCCAGATTATTTTTACGTTTATAGGGCCTTTAATACAATCACATGAAAAATGGCTCTTGGCACTAAAGGATAACTACAGATGATTTGGCATGCTTCATATTTAGGCCACATTAGAGAGAAATGTGTTGTTAAAAACAAGCATAACTAATGACTCATTGCAGCCCTTGATTGGCCTCAAGTCAATTTTTCAGCAATTTCAGCTGTTCCTGTTATTAATCTGTCATCCTCTGCAGGGAAAGACAGTCCGGCATGAGGCACTGGTTTCAGGCTCTCTGCTTTCATGTCATGCTCTACTGCACTGTGCCTCAGCATTATGTAATTAGTCAATTTTTAAACATATGTACACCAGCTGAATCTCTGCAGTGGAAAAGCCTGACATGCTGTTCGCTGTTGCGTTCTGACCTAGCAAAAAACACTCAAAAGAACTAGGTAGAAATCATAACCCACATCAGTGCAAAGAAGAGTTCCTCTGGAATCCTGAAACAAGAATGTGATCAAAATCTGCTGCTCCACAAATACTTGTGCATTATAAGACAAGGGTAGCAGCCAGGCGACAATCACACAATTCTCAGTAAGAAACCAGGGATTATAGATGTACTACTTTTAAAACATCTCAAGGGCATCACGTTGCCTACCCCTGCAATTGGGAATGAAGAAATCTTCCCTTCTGGGTGCATGGGCTGAGGCACTTGGGAGAACAGGGAAAATTCCAGTATGAGAAACAAATACTGGCTTCTTGGTGTGAATAATGCTTGGTATGCTGCTGTATGATTGTGCCAATAACCAAGAATGAGCCAAGGGGAGGGAAGTATATCCCATTCACATCAGTATCGTCTAGAGAATGGATCATGCCCAAATTGGGGCATCAACTGGATTAAGACATTTTTCAAACTGATAAAAATTGTTTAGGGTCTAAAATTGAATTTTTATTTTAAAATTTTGCCATTTTACCATTGTTATTGAGAATAACTGAGGCAGCAGCTAGCACCAATTTTATACTACTGTTTGAATATATTCTGTATATGTTGCAATGTTCGAGTGTTAAGCTGCACATGCAGAAAGTATTACCCTCCAAAGAAAGGAGGTTACAATGTGGTTTTATACAAATTCTTCTGTACAGACAGTGTGTACACCACTGGCCCTATAATTGCCTCCAGTCTGGAGAACTGACCTTGTACAGGCATACAAAGGAGCACAGAAAGTATTTAATGCATGGCAGAGACAGTGATAATTAAGGATTTACAGAAGCCCAAAGATTAGGGAAACCTGAAATTGCTACAAATGTTATAAAATTCAGGACTGATTTTCTCAATTAGATTCTCATTTTTATGTAGACATAGAATCCAAGAATGTGTTGGCCTTACTTCTGGCTTGCAACTTCAGCATCTGAGTTTGTAGTGACGCTGTATGTAATTCTGTGATAATTCAATTGTTAATATGAAGTATCAACTCTTTAAAACTGCTACATTTTCAGAGGAACTTTATGTCTGTATGTAATTAGATCAACAAATCAGTCTTAAAACATCTAATTCAGGAGTGAATAAACTAGGATGCCACCAAAAAATGGGGGCCAACCGCTTAGACATGCCAGCCCTATGCCTCTGTTAACAAGATCAACTCAGGTGCTGATTCTAAAGGGTTAACTTCCAAGCTGCACCTGCTCTAAAATGGACATGTCTGGGCATTCCAAGGAATGTTTTAGTCTTTCTCAAAGAGCTGAAATGTAAAACTATTTTGAGGATTATAGTCTCTTGTGGGGAAAGGAGCAAAGTAACTGAAAATATTTTTGAAAGCACTTACTTTCTACCTCTAGCATATTGGGAAATTCTTTCTTTTAATATATTTAATCACAGATCCAAATGAAACCAATATCTTAAATATCCTCATTTTTGGGGCCGCAATAGAAGATAAAACTACTTGATCAAGTAAATAAGAATTAATTACAAGTAATTAACACATTTTCTCAAGCAGGGTTCTCATCAGGCTTGTTTTAATATAGTGCAAGAAATATATTCCTGGGCCATTATACAAAAACAAACAAACAAACAAACAAACAAAAACAAAATACCAAAGCAAAAAAACCCTATAGTTTACAATATTCAGCAATTGATTCAAAAGGTCTACTTTAGTTGTGATTTAGCATTTAGTCTTAAATCTTTATTACTTTTTTTAAAGAGAAAAACTAGTCAGAATATATCTATGAGACCTTCCAGTCCTCCTGCTTCTCAAATTATAAGGTACTCTTCAGCTATTCTGCCCCTCTTCCTTAATGGATGTTTTCTAGAACAGGCAAAAGGACAGTGAAAAAAATCAGTAGGGCTGAACACTTCCTAGCCTTTGGAGAGGCTTTTACTTCTAAATAAAAATTTAAAATTAAAATTTAAAAATAAATAAAATTGTAAAATGTCTGAGACCACGACCATTTTTGCATTCCACTGTTATAGTGCTTTTTATTCCACTTTCAACATCCTGTGGGATTCTGGGATTTGTAGTTTACTGAGGCCAAAGAGCTCTCTGGCTAAGAATTCTAAATGCCTCTCCCTAAACTGCAAACCCCAGGATTCCACAGAATGTTGAAAGTGGAGTAATAGTGCTATAACAGTGGAGTGCAGAAATGGCCTACCTTGCTGATATTACTTTAAACATAGTAAGAACCTCCCCACCCCTCTTTATGTAGACCACATACTACAATTGCAGAAAATATGAATTAAATCACCTTCTGTTGCAATGAGTCAGAGTTCCTTATATATTCAATGACAGACTTGACTTATGAAATGACAGATTTTCAGCTTCGGTAACACTATTATTTATCTAGAGCATATATATGCTGGCCTTTAACCAAAAAGACTCCCAAAACAACTTGCAAACTGTTAATTTGACAGTTCCCTACTAAGTGTGTTTGGAACTGTACCCTTGATGTATTAGCACAAACCAGAGTTTTAGACTCTACTTTCCTGACCTCCTGTCCGCAATCTCCCATTGCATGATTCACTGAAAGACCAATAATTATCAGTATCTGCTACAAGTGTATCTAATGAGTATGAAACATTCCCAACATGTGAAGCTGTAAACTGTCACAGATCTGCCGTTTCATCCATCTATAACTTTGTTTATATCTCTCCTTTCTCTCAAGTTGGGTCTCAAGACAGGTTACAGAAAGGCATAAAATGCAATAAAAACACATATAGTTAAAAGCAATTAAGTTTAAAACAGTGAAACCATTTAAACTCTTACTTTAAAACAAAGAAATAAAAACAGCTATTGTTGTTGTGTGCCTTCAAGTTGTTTTCAACTTACGATGACCCTAAGATGAACCTATCACAGGATTTTCTGGAGCTGAGACTGTACAAGGTGCCCAAGTCACCTAGTGGGTTTCCATGGCTAAGTGGGGAATTGAACTCTGGTCCCCAGGGTCACAGTCCAACGCTCAAACCACTATAGCCCCATAAAAAGTCCTTTTGTTAAAAAAAAAAAACAGTTTCCAAAAGGACAACAAACAAGGAGACATCCTAACTTCCTTAAGGAGGGCGTTCACTGTGCCTGTGAAGGTGATGGGATAGAGAGAAGTGCCTCTCTTGCAGATCTTAAATCCTTTTAAATAACCTGAGCTATTGAGAAATAGGAGAGATTGTAAAGGATCCCTCAAGCAGAGCATCTGTGTGCTAGGCAGAAGTTGAACAGCTCACCAGCTCACTCTACCCCACACATAAGATCCAGAGAGAACCCAAACTTAGCCTTCTTCATAAAGTATATGAAAGTAGTTTTACTCATGAATACACACGTATAATCAACACAACTTCATCTTAGAGAGAAAGGTTAAGAAAAGAAAGAGTACTACATGACACCAGCAGAGTTGCAGCATCTCCTGATAGTGCAGCTTTGGTTATGCACATTCCTATAATCAGTCTCCCACACTGCCTCACTGACCACGCCTTCCTACTTGTGTCCACACTACATAGCTCATGTGTGCTGTTTGCTTGTTTTCAGCTGCAATTGCGCAATTTCAGTTCCATGGTAGATATTTCGATGATGATGACGATGATGATTTTGCTGTAATTGTAGCATGCTAGTGACCACTATGGCAGCACAATTGTGCAATTACAGCCAAACATTTTTTTAAAGAAATATGTACCAGGAAATGAAATAAAAGCAATGTTATTTCCGTTTTTTTTTTTAAAAATTGTTATTCCATGGTACATATTTCCTTTTTTAATTTGCTTTGCCAAAATTGCATAATTGTAGCATGTTGATAACCACAGCAGCATACTTGTGCAATTACAGCAGGCCAAATAAAGAAATATTTACCAGGGAACAGAGTAAAAGCAACATCGTTCCTAAGCACCAAGATGTCCTCTTTGTCTAGATCCCAGAAGTGGAATGACTTCACCCTGCTTGGGGATAGGGAGGGGAAAGAGGAAAACCACTCCCACTTATTCCACATGACTGCTGCAGCAGAATAAAACAGTCACATCAGGAAGCAATAACTGAACAGCAGCAACACTGGAGTCATTAAGAGGTTTTTGTTATCAGTGAAAAGATGAGATCCAATAATAATGGAAATAACAATGCAACAATGAAAGAGTCACAATGTTGTGTGACATGGAAAGATTAAACATGAAACTGAACCCAGTGCAATCATACAACAAATCTATCGTGTGATAAAGTCATTTATCTTCCCCATTCCCTTCCCTTCCCTTCTACTCTTCCATAGACTGAAAGTTAAGCAAGCAATGTAAAAACATGTAACTACAGAACACAGACTAAAGAATGGGTCACAAGCAAATTGACAAAAAGAGAAGATGAGAAATGGTAATTAAATTTCATTGAGAGTGCAGGAACTGTTCAATATGGCATTTCTAGGCTCTTCAGTGACACAACCATTCTAAACTTAACTTTGCCAATGACAGAATATTTGTACAACCATGTTAAACCTATATTTAAACAAATATCCAAAACTTGCTTATTAGAAGATTGGCTTCACTGAATTCTTTAGTTCTTGAGTAAAAGGTAATATGCTTAATAGTGCAGTCAATCAAATGAGAGTTCTTAATACATTCTGAAGATAAACTATATTTCTATCCCATAGATAAATTACAAAATGAAGTAATTGTAGCAATACCTAATAAACTGTTAACTCATAAACTAAGAGTCAATTAAATTCAAACTACATAATACATTTTAATATTAACATATCACATTATATTTAAAAATATCTTTACAAAATATCTAGTACAGGAAGCCAACGTTTATTTAAAAATATCAGTGGAACAAATATGGACAATAAACTTTCAGTCAGTAACAGCAAGCTATCCTGCTATCCTCTTGAACATTGCTGCAGAATTCTGTTCTAAATGGCTTTTCTTTCACAATTTTCACGGAATCATTTATGCTTCTAGATTGCATTGTACGCTGGGAGTAAATCTTTTATAGTCAACATTTTGAGTTACAAAAGGCATTTTTAAGCCTCATAGTAGCATTCTGCTAATTACATTACTGTTACGCTTCAGAAGGCACTTTCATTATGAGAGGTTACAAGCACATTTTCTACTCAAGAAAGCTGATTAAGAAATTTATTGTTTAAAAAACAGATTAAGCTTGTTTGTGGTGTCCTTAAATTTTAGCACATGCTGCACATTACTGTATCAAAACATTATGCTACCTGTTAAAGAGATGTATTTTGCCTCCTCTGTGTAAAAAAACCCCAAAATCTTGTTTTACCAACACCCTGACTAGATTTTATGCATATAAAGACCAGATACAATTTCACTTTGATTCCTGGATCTGCACTATATAATCCATATGTTTAGAAAATGAAAAGGCAACTATTCATTAGTTTAGTTGTAAAGAAGACAGATTTAATTTATTTATTTTTAAAGGATGCTGATCAGTGAAGATCAAAAAAGCCTCTAGAATTATTAGCCAGAATCTTGGCATCTTTTCTGTGACTTCTGAAGTGTGAAAGAAGATGAAGAGGAATAAACCAGATGTCTTCAATTAGAAGGCAGCCGTAGTCTAATACTTGAGAGCCCATTTATCAATGCTGCTAATTGAAAAACTCTGTTAGCTTTGCTGCCCAAGAAACACATTATAATGCCTTGGGATGCCAATCTCATTAGCTCCTACTTTTCTGAATTGTGAAAAGGAAACTGATAGCTCTGAATTTTCATCCACTCAGTATGTCTGTTGAAAACATTGTTCTGTCTAGCAGCCAGTTGAGAAATCTGAATGCCTTTATCACTTTCAAATAAAACAGGGAAGCTGCCAAACATGTAGCTTTTTCTGTATGAACTCCACACGTGTTGGTGCTCCCTATGTACTTTTGTACATTAAGAAAATGAACAAGTAATAATCCAAAAGGTCTAGCAAGGCCTGGTGTGTTTCCAAGATGAAATGTCTTGGGGGTTATGCTGATCAGGAGAGAGGAAGGACTTAAGAGTCAGGAGGGTGTATGTTGTAAGATGAATGGAAAAATTCCTTACCGAACATAGCAAAGTTGCTTCATGATTGCGTTCCTCCAGCCTCACGTCTCTCTGCAACCTCACAAATTGTGTTGTGCAATGTATTGTGTACTGTGTTGTGCAAAGTATAGTAGTCTGAATCCCTAGTCGGTTGCATCAGTGGATCTTGAGCCCACAAATATGGTGGGCCTGCTGTATTAACTCCTACAATTTACATTCTCTTTTGACTTTTACAAATGTATCAGATATACGGATTAGTCTAAAAAACAAAAACAAAAAAAATCTGTCTTGTTTGGTATTGTTCAGATGCAGAGTTTCACAAGCATCTCTTGTCCTAGTTCCATTTTCTAACATTTCACTAACATCTAAGATTTCATGGTGTACAGGAGAAGCAGAACGGATACTGGAATCCACACACTGATGAAGTGGGTTTTGAAAATTCAGCTTGCAGGTGTGGGATCATAATTCTAAACGCTTCAAAGCAGAAATTCACTGCAAGCAGAACTAACACAATTATGAGAGAAGTTGTACTAGAATGCTTTCCCCTGATGTCTTCAGGCCAAGAACATATCCCAAGGAGACAGAACATAACTATATGCTCAAGAAATTATGTACCAATTGTGAAATGCTGCTTTGTTAGTGAATTGTGATATGATGCAACCAATGCACCTCCACTTCTGTACGCATAATGCACAGTCACATCCACAGGCCCAGAAGAAGACAATGGCTCCAGGATATAAAAACATAAATGTGGCAAATCCTTAAGATTCCAAATGAAACCATCTTTATTCATTACTAACATTAATTTTGATTGTATTAGCATTTCAAATTGTTGTGGATTTTAAACTACTGATTTATTTGACATATTTATGATTAATTTGAACTGCATCAACTGCATGCCAACAACTGTAGCCCATTCCAAGCAAAGCATATTTAAATGCAAATTATGGAAAAGGATTGTTCACCTTGTTATTATGTGCCTTCAAAAACGGTGATCTTCTCCTAGGGCTTCCTCTGCAAGATTTGTTCAGAGGGGGTTTGCCTGTGCCTTCCTCCAAGGGTGCAACCTGACCAAGGTCACCAGGGGGTTTCCATGGGTGAGCAGATACTTGACCCCAGGTCTTCCTGAGTCCTAGTCAACCACTTATACTATACCACATGGGCTCATTATTCTCCTAAGGACTTAAGAATAGTAATGATTGATATATAGATTTTGGTCATATGTGGGGGCAAAAGCCTCCAAACTAGCACACACTTAGGCTTGTGAAACCATTCAAGTCACTAGAGTTAAACAACCTAACAATGGAGGATTGCAGAACAGACTGTAAACTCTTTTTGACTGGCTTGTCACTGCAATTTCACGACGACAGTGATTACTGATTAGGTAAGAAGATAACTTAAATGTGGTCATCTTCAAATGATTAAAATGGAATAATATAATCAAGAGACTGCAGCATTGCTGAAGTGATATACCTTAGCATTTGAAACTCTGAGTGCAGAGCAAGCACACTGTGTATAATTTTGTGGCATAATGATAACACAATTCAGTTGGATGTATTGTCCCAGGTTCATGACACAAATTTATCTTTGTTTCAACAAGTATAGAAAATATATGAATGAGGGGACTTCTGGTTAATCCCTTTCAAAGCCTTTACCCCTCTAAAGCCTCCATTAATGTCAGGAAACTCGTAAATTTCTAGTATGCACCAAAGTCGGCAATGTTTGCCATTGCACAGAAGCTACTCCAGTGTCTCTTGCCTCCTATAAATCCAACAACACCCTGTAAAATAGTTTAACTGCACCTGGTCTTAATTATACTCCATCCTCTTTTAGAAACCAAAAGACTCACACCTTCAGACTCATTACTATGGAAAGAAACTATGAAAAGTAAGTAAGTAAATAAGAATGCAAGCAAGCAAATGAATAAACAAACAATAGGTTTAACATTTAGGTTTCAAACTAAACAAAAATTGTGCTAAGCATTATTTTTTCAAATTTCCCTCTTCAGCATGCTTGTTTTTTTGCAGTTATTATTGCTGAAGTCCTAAGTACAAATGGACTAGATGGGCCCCAAGATATTGGTGGACTCAAGTTCCCGCAATCTTCACCACTGGGTACACTAGCTAAAGCTGATGTGAGTTGCAGGCTAACAGCTGGAGGGCCACATGCTCTCTGCCCTTCTTCTATGGTGAACACTCAAGTCAATATGAGGTGCTGGCCAGCAGTTTCAATGCCAGATATCTTCAGTGCCCCCATCTCTTTAAAATACGAAGGGTGATTAAGGGAGTGAGAATCTTGGTGCTTGGTGCTTTTTTTGGCTCAATCACTCAGGAAAATGTGAAGCACTCAACGTCAGTGCTGGAAAGATCATTTCCCAGTGGCACTCAGCGTTCTTATTGGAAATATCATTCATTTCTCAATGGAATGCGTACCCGCTCACCTCCATGTAGCTCTATCCACTTAAAATAAATGGACTGAGAGGGTACAGTTGGCTGTAGTTGTGGATGGGCGAAGGGTAACTCCTCTCTTTGGTTCCTCTGGCCACTGACAGGCTCCAACACAATTACAAAGATTTTGGCAGGTGCTTCATAATATTGACCATTGTCAGACCATTCATCACTCCGTATGACCATTGTCAGACCATTCATCACTCCGTATGAATTAAGGATGTGCCTTAGTACACATGTAGTATCTCCTGTTATTGTGCATCAATAGTGGTGGACAAGTTGTTCTTTCAGGAAGCTTGCCTGCCATTACAGATCTTCTCCTCGAGGAACATCACACGAACTTACTGGGAAACTCTTCTCCCCCCACTGATTTGTGACTTGTTCAGTGAAAACTCAAAACTACTTAAAAAGAAATCTTACTCCCATTTTATGCAGAAAGAATAAACCTTTCGTTTTGTTGCAAAAAATGTCAGACTATAGTAGTATGAAGTATTTCTTCCCCAGAAGAAACAAATACTTGGTTAAAAAAATATAGCTCTGAACTATATACTGATAGAGTCTGATGTTCTCAGGTACCCAGACTAAAGATTCAATTTATTTTAGGAGACAAAAATACCCGAAGAGAGTGAACAGTAAAGAAATATCTCCCATCACTATAAAAAATCCATTATTTTATATTTTATGATAGAAATGATTTTGTTCTCTATCTTCTAATTCCTTTCCTCATTTAGATTCTTTTGTTTCTATAGGAATGTCTAAAAAGTGTGTTGACATTAGACTTGGCTCATTGTACAATTAAACCTATTCCAAAAGGATATTTCACTCTAAAAATTAATCTACCCTTGTCAGAAGACTGTATAATGTGTTCTTGAAAGTTATTATTGCTTAGATCCTCTGTTATTAGGTCAGCAAAGCCAATTCAGAGGTCCCCAAGGCATTTTAGAAATACAATAAATCCTCCATGAAATTCAGACTAATATGTTCTTGCCAGAGGCCACAAGATGTTAGCAGCATTTATTGCATACTAGGCTCCACAATCTATTTAAAAGTATGTGTTTACTCAATTCACACTCTGATCCTTCTTGAGATATGTTTGTATATTGCAGAACTTTTGCATGTTAGGAATATAATGGCAGAATCTTTATAATGCTAAGTTATTCAGGACTAATGAAGTCTGACCTGCTTTGAAGAATTAATCACAGTAACTGCTACAGCTAAGATTAAGAAACTCTCTTTCACATTATAGTACACAACACCATATACTTCATGAACATCATGCTTTTGCTTTTTGCAATGGTGTTTCCTCTACATTTATACAGCACTTCAAAAAATGTTCAAAATGTTCCTCATCCCTAATTTTGTCATAATACAGACAATAAATCTGTAGAATAGGTCCATATTAGTTCCAAGCAGATATGGAGAGAATGCTTATTATTATTTGCATTCTTGACAAAGCAAGAGCACTTTAATATAAAGACACCTCACCAAGACAAACAACAACAGCCGCAAGATGCTTTTCACTTTGTTGGGAAAAATCATTTGTGTAAGATACAAGTGGGTTTCCTGCACTGAAAACACATTTTGGGGTTGAAAGTCTGAATACTATGCACACTATGCTGATTCCTGTACAAAAATATTGTTGTTGTTCAGAACACACATGCAGGAAAAAGACACAGATTTCTATGGGCAGGAATCCATGTGTTTGTGAAAGTTATATAACTTTTATACAATTTTGCACTAACAAAGAGATTCCTACACTAAAAAATGATGTGTAATTTTTGTGCATGTATTTTCTGCACTTAAGACATATTTGTGTAGTGTTTTTTGTGAAAAACATGTATTATCTGCCCCTAGAACAATTTTTTTTGACAGAAAATCCATGTATGTTTTTGTATGAATGAACAACGCTCAAAATTATGCAGAAGCCCTTGTATTCTTGTAGAGCATGGAGAAAATTGATGAAATTATTTATTTTTGCAGCAGGTAAAGAAATATGTGAAGATTTACATCTCTGTTATCTGACAGGAAATCACTGAAGTTTGGGTTAGTCTTTTTCAATTAAATTTTTCATTTCATTTACAGCTCAGAGCTAACATACATTAAAAGTTTAGTAACTTGCCTAGCTACTTTGACTCAGTTCTAATAAATTTCATACAGAGAAGCCACTAATATTTATTATTAGAGTACAAGTTCTATATATTTCACTTAATTTTATAGAAAATATGAAATATGAGAAAAAATATTTAAGATGCTATTTTCATATACTATGTGCACCATCCACTGGAACTGAGGTGGGGAGCTCTTGGTCCAAGGGCCACCTGTGAAACACGGGCCAAATCAACTGGCCCTCTGGATCCTAGATACCCACTCTTGCTCTCTGGACTAACCTTCTGGAAATTATCTTCTCTTCTGCTTTCCTTTTGTCACACGGTTATGTAGTTGTGCAGAGCAACACACTACCTAACTTTTGGCTCCTTCCAGAATCACTAATTCCCCAATTTACTCTTCTCATGGGTCATGAAGGAACTAGGTAAGGCATATAATTAAATACAGTAGGCCCTCTACACTCGCAAAGGTTAGGGGCACAGAACCCCCATAAATGTCAAAGAATTGTGAATAACTCCTCTGGAGAATCAATCTTCCTCCTTGCACTCTCCTGCCAGCCAGTGCCAGCATGCCTGCTCAGGCGGCGGAGTTTGGGGAAGGGACAATCTCCCTCCCTGCACCCTCCCGTCTGCCACTGCTCATGCACCTGTGTGGGCAACGAGCAGGTAAGTGCAGGGGAGTGAAGCTCTTTCCCCCTCCCTGTGCCTGGGCAAAAGGCCAGGGAATGGGAGAGGAAGAATGGGGAGAAGGCAAGTGGGCACCTCACGAATAAACAAATTCACGAAAGTGAAACCTGCGAATGTGGCCAGAAGACTGTACTATGAAATACCAAGTATTTCTGATTTCTATGTATGGTTGTGATAAGCTTATGCTTACACATATTTTTGGACACTTAATCTTGCTGAAAGTACTGACTCCCACTGATCCTAAGATTGTAATTGTGACTTGTCCCTCCCACTAGTGTTCCTGCCTTTCAATCTAGTTATACAGAACTCACAAACTGGTACTTTTCAAGACAGTGTGCTACACAGTGAAGGGCAAATGTCTCTCTCTCTCCTTAATTACCACTCCTGGTTTAACTCCATAAGCACACTCTACTAGAGAAAGGCTTGATCAAGTAATATATGGTTCAGGATGCTGCTAACACTGCTTCTGATATAGCAGCAAAATACTCAGCAAAATGAAATCAGCTGACATGTTATGAAGTAGTAGTATTCAGAGCTGTAGCTGTAGTATATCTGTTTTAGCATTAAAAAAAACATACAGGATTAACTGCAAAGAAGTAATTTCAAGCATAAGTTTTTGTGGACATAGTACACTTCATCAGATAAAATTTCTTCTTCCAGTGAATTTCAAAGATGCTACTGGATTTTTGGAGTGAGTGTTATGTTTAATAAAAAATAAAATTAAAAAAAAAGATGCTACTGGATTTTTAAATGTCTTTTTATAATAGTAAATTTTATGGAAACAGACCATGGAATTTCACACAGAGCTGATGTTTTCAGAAGTATTGTAATTTGTCTTGTATTACATTCCAGTTCACATTACCTGAAGTAACTGAATGATCCTCCACAAAACGTTTCCCAGCATGCAGGCACCCATGAGAAGGACATTAACTACAAATTTCTCTACACTTTTATCCGCTATGCCTGTTTTCTACAGACAGGGAGAGGTATGTGTGCTTTAAATATATGGCTAAGCATTCAGTCACACAATTGTACCATTTCAATGAAAACAAGCCTCTAGATCCACTCTATGTAAACTGTGGAACAAAGTTTGAGATGTGCTGTGAAAATATATACAGTTTTTTTTTAAAGCATTCATGAAATTAATAGTATGGTCATCCCAACTAGCATTAAACAAAATACATGCAAATTGCCTGAAAACATTCTAGTCTTCTTTACTATACTCTAGGTGTGTGTGTATGTGTGTGTGTATGGAAAAGGTGGGAAATTAGCTTCATGTGTAAAACAAAAGGAATCAATGTATTGTTGTGGATTTTCCGATCTGAGCTTCTATGACATGAATGAAAGGAATGATGAGACAAAAGAAGCATGGTCTCGCCTTTAGCTTGAATAATAAGTGCTTGTCCCAGACAGCTCTCTCTATATGTAAGCAGCACACAGATTTCAATGGGGCTGGTGAAAATAAACGACATTTATAGCATTATGTTACTGTACTTTTATACATCTCTCATTCCTCACCGGCATTCGATGAACCACTGGCGGATCTGATCCTGGAGACTCTCTTTGATGTCAGGGCCTTCAATTTCTTTCACTCGCTCTTTAATGGTCACTAAAGCTTTCCGGAAGTCAGACTCATGCTTCTCCTGAATTTCACACCTTAAACTATCCACTTTCTGGGCACGCAGCACTGCAGGGCTTGGTCTTTGGAAGTGAAGAGGTGGACTCTAAAAACAAAACAAAAAAGCAGGAAGCAGAATCAAAATCAATACCGTGTTACACATGTTATATTCCTAGGGTTTTATTAATCATTTTAGTCTGCTACTAATATTAAGAGGTAATTATTTCAGTTTTGTCTGAATTGACACATTCTATCTGAAGCCATCTTCCCCAGTTGGCATTTGTATGGTCCTTCTTCTGCTGCCTTGTACCATCGTATGTGCTAACAGATATGTTGCACAACAGCTCTTTCTAGGCCTTCCACTAGACTCCCATTCCAATAATATCGACTTAGTATTATTTTCCCCCTAATAAAAGCCTCTGTGTAACTATGGGGTAAAAGCCACCTGCACCAATACACATAAACATACATAGTAAGTAGTGTCTGGTTAATGTCTGTTGTTGTTATGTACTTTCAAGTCATTTCCAACTTATGGCTACCCTAAGGTGAATCTATTACAGGATTTTCTGGGGCTGAGAGTGCATGATGCACCCAAGGTCATCCGGTGGGTTTCCCTGGCCAAGCAGGGAGTTGAACTCTGGTCTCCAGGGTTGTAGTCCAATGCTTAAACCACTGCATCACACTCGATTAATATATGTTCCATAAAGAAACAACAGGAACAGAAATCTGAGTTCCTTAAAAAACAAAAGAGACACAAAACAAACAAAAATGCTACAGGCACAGAAGTGGATTATTGCCCACGTTCAATTATCAATATCACATAATAAAAAATGCTCATGGGATGCTGCATAGAGGCAGGTGAGAAAACTGCTAGTTAACAAATACAAAATTTATCCATATCGGAAGAGTGCCAAAGCTGTTTAAATTGCATTTTCCAATATTCACACTTCTATTGTTTTGTTTTGTTTTAAAACTAGAGAAGTATTGTTTCTAATGTATTCATTTTGTTTTATGTTTACTGTTAGTCAGTTATTTCCTGACATTTTCTTGCAGCTGGTAGGAATCTGTGAGGAAATCCACTTCCCTTCAGGAGAGGAAAAAATACATTAAAAGTGTAAAACACTTCAATTAAAAAAACCCAACCATGAATAAGTTCAGATACTCATAAACCTGCATAGAAAGCAAAAGCTTAGCTGTCTGTTTTCCTTACAATATTGTCAACAAATACATTCATCCTTATCTACCACTAGAGTTAAAGAAGTTTTTGAAAATCTAGCAGCAAAGTCCAATGCTCATTTTATACTGGATGGAGATCTGCCAGCCTCAGTGACTCAGCAGAATGTCAACCAGATGGATATTAGTGCAATTCTGACAAGTAGTAGTATTGGGGAGATGCAGGCTTTAGTTAAATCCTAAAATCTTTCAGACCTTGCCTTGGTTTTCTAGGGCTGGGAATGTGCCCAGGGTCACCCAGTGGGTTTCCATGGCCAAGTGGGGAATCAAACCCTGGTCTCCAGGGTCACAGTCCAACAATTACACCACTACAGCTCACTGGCTCTCAGCATACACTCCACCTGAGCTTTTATGTCAATTTCAAACTACATATGTGGTTTTCAAAAACATCCAGGCATCTTGGAGATACCTGACTGTGTTCATGTTCCCTTGGTTTCTCAGAACTAATGTTTTACAATATGAAAACACGCCTTTTTGTTATTAATTGCCTCAAGTCAACTTGGACTCATGGCAACCCTATGAACAAGAGACCTCCATGACACTGTATTATTAATAGCTGTGTGCAGGTCTTGCAAACTCACAAAACACATTTTACCTCTGACTAGTATTGTTCTCAGCCTACAGAAAAAAAAATGATAGGGGCTGAAAGGGGCTCAACTGTGGATGTTAACTTGTAACCGAGCAAACTGTGTGAGATTCTAAATTAGGTTTACCAAGATGGTACAGAAATTAGGGGCAGCACATAAACTGACAATTTCCCTGTATGTTGCAATGTGAGTGGGAGGAGAAGGGTTTTTCCAATTCTGGAACTGGATTCTTCATACTCTGGTTTGATTGTGCCTCAACATTCAAAATGTTTACAACTACCTCTTTTTAGAAGCTACTGTAGGAACCCAGGCAGTCTAAACCAAAGAAATGGCTGATCCTTGCACCTTCAGCCTCTTAGTTTCCCCAAACCTTGGAGGTATTGTATTTGAACATCTAGTGTGCAGTTTGTCTTTGAGTGTTTCCTCATGTTGTCACATTAAAGAATTCTCTTCTGGCTGTGCAAATTCAAATTTGTTAACTCACCCCCTATGAAGAGCTACTCATTTAAAAATAAATTTATACATATCAAATGCAGACTGCATACATAGTAGCATGTGATGGTCACATCAGCAGTAGAATAATACATCTTAATGAAGGCTTCCTATGTGAACAGAACTCATTATGTTCACAAGCTTTCTACAGTTAATGACCCAAAACTGGCTAACAAATTCACATATTTAGCTAGGCCCTCTGTCAGCAATAATATGCCTATTAATAACTGATGTTACTATGAAGATGGCTGCAATACAAGATCCTTGTGTTTGCCAAACGATAGGACTATATGGCCCATTAACTTAAAATGCTTATCTAATGTTTGATGGGTTTTGTCTTAAACCATTGTTTAAATTGATAAGGAAAAAATGGACATTAGTCTAGAGAAGAATCCTTTCCACCCCATCAGTCTCAAGTATATTCAGAGAGCTGCTCTGTTTTGCTCTTTTGTGTTTCACAGAAATTCCATATTTGTTTAAAGAAAATGGGACGTTGTTTAGTTTCATGCATGATGGCCACAGGCAATATGATTTTATTTCAATATCAAGCTCACCTGAAAATTAAGGAAAAAAAAATATCCCATAGCACTAAAGGTTGCAGTCCAGGTGATTAACTTGTAACTATAGTTCTCCATATACAATGCCAATATTTAAATAAATAAATAAGCCTTAGCTGCAATTTTTTTTTCAAAGAAATGTATTTATAAATTCATCTTGAAATGGTACTAGGTGTTTCCTTCGGGCATGACGACAAACTAATTGCACTAGATTTGATTCCCTCATTCACAAGGATATACTGAGAGACTGCAACATTTATGGGGCTTTGAGACTCTGTGCTGCACAGATATCCAAATAAAGTAGTACATGAAGGTCCAAAAGTGTTATATCATTGACAGCTGGGTCCTTGTTTCTCTGTCAGTAGCATCTCGCACACTTAGTCCATGTAAGGAAATCTAAATCTACACATTTCCTATTGCCCCTTAAAAACGCATAACTTAAAAATATACTTTTCTCAATCCAGTGTCTGTTGAACTGCTTTCACAATAGCACTGCTCAAATATGGGAAGACCACCTTTCTGACTACCACTGTAACACGACAAATTTAGTGGCTAGGCAACTGAGCAAACAATCAAGAAGTCTTCTGTCTGAACCTTAGTTCTGCCACAACCAGCCATCCTAAATTCTCTCATCCTTTTTCCTCCTCTACCTTATTTTTTGCAACAAAGTAACACAGATGAAGCACTTCACTCTGAAGCACTAAATAAGTGTACAAAGCTGTTGTAACAGAAACAAGTGGGGATCATGGACAAAATGTTGCAACACAGCCACTGTGATACATAGTTCTAATGGGTTTAAGTTTGAACTAGCTGTCAGTCCCAAACCTGAGTACTTTATTGCATATAGCAGAAATATAACTGGAGGAATAATACTTTAAAATCTAATTTTGAAATCCTCTCTCAGCTGCACCAGTGCTTATCTTCAGGATATGGGAAGCTGTTGAGGTTTCTCACAAGTAAATCAATTTGCACCTTCAGCATCACATGGGTCAAGTAACCTCAACTGAAGATTTAACTTCCTGACTCACACAGTCTGCCCAGTTTCCACTGTCTTAATTCCATTCTTGATTTTCCTTCTCTAGGATAGAAATTGAAATTTTCCATATAAAACAATAGAGAAATTTAGATTTTAGTGTAACGTTTATTTGGCAGCTGCATATCCACATCAACAAACAAAGGCAAAAAGAGGACTTCCTTTATTTGGCATTCAGTGAGAACCTGGAAATTTTCCTTTCTAAACAATAAGTTATTGCAGTATTTTCTCTATTCCCTCAGTATTCCAAAGGTCTTGGAACCTCATAGGGCCATTTTTGTTGTTTATTTTGTTTAAATGTACAGCTTTATATATTTCTGTACACCTAGGGAATCCCCCAAGTATGTAGAAACCATTGTCTTCAGGACTGTTTCCAGTTAGCTTCCAAACCAACAGGCACTTGATCACCAGAGTTCATCCTCAGAGAGGATTACAGTCCTTAGCTGAAACTAAGTAGCTCTCCTGTTTTCGAGTGGCAAATAAAGGTGGCTCTTTGAGAGACTTCCCAATTTATTTGGTTCACCCATTTCAGGGAACAGTCCTATTTTCTTGTGAAATGAGAATGCTCTGTACACACGCACAGAGATAAGGGTCAATCAAGAGTATTATAAGCATGTGAAGAAACATGTTTGGATTAATGAGATCATTAATGTAAGATGGAACTCTAGAGAATAAATGCAGAACATAAATAAAACCAAAATGGCACTTTAAGATGTATGTTTAATCGGAAAGACTTTTGACACCCCCTGAGCCATCTTATTTGCCTGTTCATAGAAGCTGAAGAACATTCATGCTCTACTTATTTATAAAGCTTGAAGTTTTGCTATAAGCAATCTAATTATTTCCTTAGCTACCACTCACATTATTTATAATGAGAGCCATTCTTGGAAAGACAAACTTTCTCAGCTAGCAGAAACAAGACAGTGTACAAAATATAGTATTCAGGCCACGCAATTAAATAAACATATTTTATCTGAAACACATGTTAACAGAAACAGGATATACACTTATTTATGGTCAAATAATGTCCGCTTACACAAAAAAGCTGTATTTAAGTATACTCTGAAAGTGGTATCACAATAGTAAGCTGCTACAAAACATAATTTTAGAATAAGTAAGAGATCTTTACTCCCTAAAAGTATAATGCCACAGCTGTGTTACATTCAGCAAAGGCCTGGGGCAGGACTGTCATTTAATTAATACTACATACTAATTACTAAAAATGTTAATTAGGTAAACTATACATAATATGCAGATTCTTTAAGGACTGGAGATGAATGGAAACAAAACAACACAACCTTATTGCTCTTAGTCTTCTTGTTTGTGAAAGAGGACTCAAGAGCTGCATTTTATCTGACCTACATAAATAGCATAGCCTATCCCTTGTGAGAATTACATTTGGTGTTGTATTTCTCATAACTACCTTCCCTCAACCAGGAGATATGTTAATTGCTTTGAACTTTATTGATACACTGTGTTATAAACTGCCTTGAGGATTCTTTGATCAAAAAGCAGTGTGCTTTTTTCAATTAACTTGAATATATACATTTTAGGGATGCTAAATAACAGCTCTGCAAAAATGAGAAGAATTTGTATTTCTTCTTCATCTGACAACAAATTTTGTTGTTGCTGGTGTTGTGTGCCTTCAACTTGTTTCTGACTTATGGTGACCCTAAGGCAAACCTTTCATGGGGTTTTCTGGGGCTGAGAGTATGTGACCTGCCCAGGGGTTTCCAGGGCCAAGTGAGGAATTGAACCCTGGCCTCCAGTGTCATAGTCCAATGCTCAAACCACTACACTATGCTGGCTTTCCTGAGAACAAATACAGACCTAAATAAAGCAGTGGTTTTATCATTTTATAGTAGAATAACATGTAGCTTCCATCTAACCTAGAAATTCTATCCATAGTCTTTATTCTTCTGCAACTTAAAATGTCTGTGCTTTTTAAGCTGATCTACTGGGGAAGTATTTTTGGGTTTGAATGCTGGTAAGAGAATACATTATCAACACATCCACAATGGTATAGATCTTCTTTCACTACATGCAGTTATCCACCAAGCTATAGCACAGTCCATTGAATTTCAAGGTGTTTCCCTCACCTTTCTACCCAAATGAAGATAATTTTCCACAGCAGTGGTAGAAATCACGTGGCCCTCCAGACATTGCTAGACTGCAACTTCCAGTGTAGCCAATGGTGAGGCATGTTGAGAACTGCAATCCAGCTTGATCTAGAGGGCTACATGGTTCCCAAACCTGTTCTGCGATGTGCGGAAATTTACTAAAACAAGGCTCAGGGAACAATTTTTTAAAAATCCTCATACATATGACTTCTGGGAAGTATAAGGGCTGCCATTTTACTTTGTTAACAAAGATTACTGTACCATCTTAAAGATGGACAAGTTTTACTTTGCATAAGCTTTCATGAACACTGGCTCATTTCCTAGGACCCCTAGAATGTTGCCTCAGTTGAGGGATTATTATACTCACTGTTAGGTGAGTGATGGGTAGTATGGTGTTGCAGGGAACAAGAAGTACAAACGGTGATAATTAACAATGGTGTTAACACACAATAGTTGGGTGGCAACTGTGTTCTCAGCAGGAACTGATTGCAGTTGCAGGTCTCTCAAGATTTCCTTGGTAGCAAAGACTGACACACATTACTGTTATAAAGTAAACTTTATTGCGGTAAATGAAGCAACAGAGAAAAGCATCATACTCCTTTAGCTGATGGGTTACAAAATCCCCACTCAGCAAGTGGCAGAATCAGGCCCTTGAACAATGAATTCTGCACAGCCTACACCATGGCCAACAATGCAGATCCCCACGGATTCTAAAGTCCCTCGGTTGGGTGCACCTCTCTCCAGGGCAAGGCAACTGGAAGATGGATTTTATATGGGAGAATCAAACAAAGGAAACTTAGTGGTGCAGGTATGACTCACTTCCCATATTAACAGATATGAGACACTGCAAAGACATTCCTGAGACGAAAGTATCATTCCCTGGCCTTTTCCTAACTGCCTGTACATCCTTAAAGCAATACTAGCTATCAGGGCATACAAAATAACCCTTCTTCTATCATTCGACAGGTGTTCATGTTTAGCCATGAAGTTGGCAAGGATTCTAAATGCATCAGCCTGATGACAGGGGCCACATGCACTGCAGACATTCTTGCAAAGACAAGCTGATTAACATATGCAATACGACAACAACAAAAACAAAAATCTTTTGTCCTTGTTCAAGCCAAGATAATCAGTTTTATTTCACCATTACGCCAGGTATTTGTTGAAGTGGGCTATATAAAAGCTTAAGCCAAATAGAAAAAGTTGTTGAGATGCTTTTAAATCAAATAAGATTCATCCAGTGTGGACCTGAAATATTTTGAGATAACTATTAATACTTTACTGTCGCATATGGGCAAAAGTGAACTGGTTAACATAAGTTAAAAAGAAGAAAGGTATCTTCTGATGCACATGGCTAATTCTAACAGACACTATGCTGACCTCAGCAGAACCCAAGTCTGACCCAGCAAGGCAATCAATGGGAGAAATGTAAACCACTCCTTTGCATATCTGAAATACAGTTTTGGAACTTTGCTTACCAACAGACCTAACCTGTCTCTAAACGTATGTAACTAAGTACTTGTTCCTCTCTGGACAAGGAACTGTTCTTACATTTGTCTTGCCCAGTCTATCTACTGGAGCCTGCACAAGCATTCTTCTTGGAAGTTGTTCAGGACAAAGGAGCATGAATCTACTCCACTCTCCAGTCCTCAATCAGCACCATTCAGAGTTTCTGCTCAGGGCTGCTTGCAGAGTTCTGTGCTCTACAGGAGCTTTGAGAATACTGGTGCCCATACTACAGTATTCAGAGAGGTAACTGCGTCAGAGTGATGTAGTAAAAATATGAGCCTTGTAGTAGCATGAAGACTAAAAATGTTGCCATGACATAAATGTTTGTGGACTTGGGTCCTCTTTATCAGATGCATAAAGTAGCAGTTTAAATTGGCACATATGTGTACACACAGTTGTCATCAATGGCATGAATGAGGTCAAAAGAAAAAAAAAGTGTGCCAGCTGCTCAGAGATGTCGGATTTGGCCACGATTATACACGCCTTGATTATATCTTGGTTGGATTACTGTAATGCACTCTATATGGGGCTGCCTTTAGAAACTTTAGTAGGTTCAAAATGCTGTTAGACAGACTGGGACTATTACAAGGAAAATATATCCCCACCCCTCACTGGAAAAGCCTTACTAGCTACCAGCTTGTTTTCATGCAGAATTCAAAGTACTGGTCAAGACCTTTAAAGCCCTATGCAGCTTGTTTCCACCTATCTGAAAGACCATTTCAGACAGTGTATGAGCCTACCCAAGTTTCAAGATTTTCAGGGGAAAGCTTTCTCTCAGTTCCACCACCATCACAGGCATGGTTGGTGAGGACCCTGGAAAGATGCTTCTCAATGGCTGCTCCCAGATTGTAGAATTCCCTCCCACAGGAGGTCTGGTTGGATCTCTCTCTCCACTCCTTTCACCAGCAGGCAAAGACCCTTTTATTTAGGCAGATCTATAGCTTATAATTTATGTGGCACAGAAGACTTCAAGGAGGGTAGTGTTTTTAATTTGTTTTTATCTCTTTTTAAACTTTGTTTCACTGACATACTAATATTATTTTAGTCTTTTAAAAAACTAAACTGATATTTGTTTTTTTTAACTTCTATATGAATAATTTTTAAAATACTGTATCCTATTTTTTAAATCTCTAGAAATTACTTTGGATCCTCTACACTGAGGAAGGTGGGATACACGGTGGACCCTTCGTATCTTCCAGGGTTCTGCTCCTTGACCCCTGCAAATAGCATAAAATGTGAATTATCACTTTCTATATATACTTCCTATACTTTTAAATAGTGGTGATATGTGCATGGACTCTTCAGTGCATCTGCATTCACATTGCCACCAATTTATTTATAGGGCATGACCGCTGCATGATAGTTCCAATTCGCAGACATGGAGGGTTCAACATAAAGTAAATATATACATACAAACCAGAATAGTTAACAGTGGCACTTAACAAAGCAGTGGGGAAAATAACATAAACATGATATAATGGAAAGCAAATTTCTTCATGTTAAGAGCACTATACTAGACTCTTAAAGAGACCTGTAGCCAAAGTGATTATACGGCCAAAGCAGGCATTTCAGACTTGCCACAGAGTGATGCCACAGAGTGAAAGCAGGATGAGTCCAAAGGTCATACAGTCCAACCTCCTGTTGCTGAAGGAAATCTAGTGCTATAGCACCCAGAAAGATGGCCTCTGCTGTAAAACCATGAATGCTTTCAACAAGGGAAAGCCCACCACTTTGAATAATAGTCTGTTGCACTGCTGAACAACTCACACCACCAGGAACTGAGGTTTAGTCAAAATGTCTCTTTTGGTAGATTGAATATGCTGGTTTGGGTCACAGCCTTTCAAACACTTGTATCAGAAAATGGCTATCATATTTCCTGCTAGTAATCTAGCAATCTAGGCCAAACATGGCTATATCCTTCAACTTTTCCTGTGTCTCCAGATCTTTCATCATCTTTGCAACACTGGCCTGGACATTGCCTAACTTCTCAGTATACTTTTTAAATGGTCGTGCACAAAGCTGGACATAGTACTTAAAGTGAGATCTGGCATTAGTATCATTACTTCTCATGATGCAGACATTATACTTTTGTTGATGCATCCTATGATAGCATTCAAGAATTAGTCAATCAATGAATCTATCCATCTATGACATACTTTCTCTCTCCTCCCCTCTCAGGTATGGGAAGTGTGGCCCGGCTGTTTTTGTGTATCCTAGAGAGCCAGCCTGGAGCACTGGTTTGAGCACTGAACACATCACTGTGGAGACCAGGATTCAGATCCCCACCTGGTCATGGAAAGACACTGGATGACCTTAGACAAGCCACATTCTCTCAGCCTCAGAAGGAGACAATGGCAAATCTCCTCTGAACAAATCTTGCCAAGAAAGCCTCATTATAGGTTCCTCTGTTTTCTGTATATATTCTTGGTATTCCAACCAATATTTACTTGAACATTGAAATCAAGCTTTTCTAAATTGGAAGGTGGTCCAGGGGGCAGTGTCAGGTGGGCCAACAATTCTGTAGTTGTCCTCCTGCTGCCTTTCAGCCAAAGGACCCGGTAGAGTCCAGTTGTTCTCTCCACCCTTGATTCACGTGCACAAACAAAGCAAGGAATGTTATGGAGGAGACATGGTTTTACTGAGCCCTTTAGGAATCCTCTGCAAAGAAAGCACTGCCCCCAGGAGTGATTGAACAGTGTGTATCTGTGTCTTATATATATCCTAAACACACACACACACAAGAAATAAAGCTGCCCCACAGCTTTCAGAGGTGATTGCTGTATTACTCATCTAAGATATTTCTTGGTGCAATTGTGGTGTGTGAGGACCAAAGATCATACACAAAGATCATTGCTGTGACCAACATCCTGGTTGCAGTGATCCATTAGTTTTAGTTTCATCCACCATTCATTTTACTCCCAGCCTTGCAATTATCTCATTTTCTTTTACAGTCAGGCCAGATGTACAGTATTAAGTGTCTGAAGCAAGATGTTCAATCTGTCTGTTTTGACGTAGAGATTTATTTTTATTAACAAGTGTTCTACATAACACAGAGATACAGAACACTTTCATTTCTATTAACTAGGACTATACATTATTATTTAAAACAGTGAAAAAATATAAGGAAGACTCACCATTCCTAAAAATATCATTTCTTCTTCTCTAAGTTGCAGAGTTCTCTTCCACTGGGAGTGTCCACGCCAATACTAGATTTTAAACATAAACATAACAAGATCAATTGCCATTTTTATTACATCCTCTACAGCATCAAGGAGAAAAATAAACGAAGGAAGGAAAATCAGACTGTACAAATTTAACAACTGTGATTTACAGGTTGCCATCTGGGGCTTTGTCAATTGTCAACATTTCCATCATAATACACAGCAATTTGTATACAATTATTCTGTTAACTAATTTGAAATTCTACACACTTGTCTCTTATTCCACTCACATTTCAATCTTTCTATTTTTCCTTTCATATAACTGCAAATTATTATATTAATATGGACATAACGTAGAGAAATACATTAAATTAACTGAAGCCACTTTCTTTTCTCTGCCAGCAAAATACAACATACTTTTGAAATGTGAATAGAATAATATTTTTGAGGTAAGAAATTTATGATCATCCAAAAGTATTTTCACATTTCTAAAGCATCTGCCAAGAATTGCAGTATCAGAAAATATGTATTGGTTGTATAACTGAACATGAGTCATCATCACACATTCTATGAAGGTATGAGATTTGGTCATTTTTCCCCCCATACAGCAACCAGTGTGGTATAGTGGTTTGAACATTGGGTTATGACTCTAGATAACAAGAAGCAAATCCCCACTTGGCCATGGAAACCCACTGAGTGGCTTTGGGCAAGTCACACTAACTCAGCTTCAAAGGAAGGCTGAACAAATATTGCCAAGAAAAACCCATGATAGGTTTGCCTTAGGATAGCCATAAATTGGAAATGACTTGAAGGCACATAGCAAAAATATTTTTTTCACATCTTTTTGTTTTATGTGGAGGTTCCTGGAACAAAATCTCTACATATACAGCAGATGCACTGTAACTCCAATTAAAATTTTCCTTACACATGGGTTATAAAGATTCAAACTTATGAATTCTGACCTCCCCGGGGGCTTTCCAGACAAATTAGGATATTTATTTAAGATTCTAACTGGTTAGAATACCTCTTACAATCCACAACTATTTCCTTAGGTATAGGAAGTGAATACTGTCAGAATTGTTTAGAAACCAAGCTGACAGCATTTCATCACAGTAAAAAACAGGTAATACATGATAGGACTCTTAACTGGAGGATTTGAAAGTTCATTGAGAGGTGAGCCCAAATGTTCCACAGAAGTCCAAATCTATCTCAGAAATTGGCTTAAGAGTCTCCTAGGAAGCTCATGTTGTCACACAAAGCTCTGGAACTTATCTGTAATATGGGTGGGGGGAGGGGAGCTGTTTGGAAAGCTTCATATTAAAAGAAGTCTTGTAGCATCCTTTCTTACTAAGAAGTCTGGGAACTCCAGTAATAATTTTTATTGGCTCAGCTCACTGAAACAAAAAGAACCACATCTAGGCTTCCTGGATTGAAATCAATTAGTACTTTCAAGCTTTTTTTCCCCAGCATCCACACCTGTTCCTCCTCACAAGTTTGTGCTCGTGCTCCTAAGTGTGTTGACTTTGTTGGTGACAAATGACTTTTCTTGTAATTTACTAAGAAACCATAAACTTCTAAAGTATGAATAGTCAAAAACATATCCCTCTTTAGCTTGGTGTCTGTACTTGCCTTTATCAATATTTTGTCCAAGTACAGGAATAAATGAACCCCCTTTATTCAAAGATGAGTGATGAGTGGAATTAACACCTTCGTAAAAACCTGTGATGTCGACTGAAGACCAAAAGGCAAAGCTTTGAATTGGAAATGTCGACCCTGATACTGAAACCTCAGATACTGTCTGTCTTCTACTGCCATCAGGATATGCAAATAAGCCTCTTTTAGATCCACCGATACCATCAAATCCCCGACTCTCAAATTGTCCTTTAGGAACTGAAGAGTTTCCATTTTGAATCTCTGATACTTTACACACTTATTTAAGTATCTTACATTTAACACTGGTTGAAATTTCCCATTGCTTTTGAGCACCCCAAACAGAATGGAATAAACTTCTAAACCTCTCTGCTCCAGAGGTACCTCCTCTATTGCACCCATCTGAAGTAGATGTATAACTTCTCGCCAAACAATCTTCTGCTTGACCTTGTTCTTGGACACTGGTGACGATAGACACCTGCTTCTTGTATCCGTGCCTTACCACATTGATTACTCATTGATCTG
Organism: Ctenosaura bakeri; assembly: GCA_948474755.1. NCBI lineage: Eukaryota > Metazoa > Chordata > Lepidosauria > Squamata > Iguanidae > Ctenosaura > Ctenosaura bakeri. The sequence continues at coordinate 387,401 of CAOLHI010001117.1, forward strand.
ATGTTATTTGGCTCCACTTCCCTCCAAAATGCAGAAGCTTTCCCCTCACCAAAATGTCCTGATTGTCAATACTGTGGTTTTCCCCATTTAGGGGCTGGTTGTCCTCCTTTCCCTTGTCCCTGCCGGAAAGGTTGTGACTGTCTGTTATATTCAGGCCTCTGTCAAGACCACTGCATCCTGCTATACCTATATTCTGCCATCCTAGGTCCAATTCTCCCTATGCAAAACGAATAACTAACACTTCGAAAGGTTCTATTATCATTCTTCTTTTTTCATAATGTAGGCATCACTTGTTTATTTTGTTTAGTCTCAACTAGTACTTTTTCCAAAACCTGAGACCCAAATAGTAATTTACCTTTAAAAGGTACAAAGGCCAAATTGTTTCGGGATTTCTGATCCGCTTCCCAATGCTTCAACCATAAAGATCATCTAGCTATTGTAGTTGCATTTATATTTCTTGCCCCAAAAGCCACTGCATCGTGACTCACATCAGCTACATACTTTTAACACCCTTTGAGTTCTACTCACTGTTCTTATCACTGACTGTACAGACAAATCCTCAGTATCTGTTATTTCCTGTGCCCAAAGAATACCAGCTCTAGCGAATATAGATGCTGCTGCTGATGCCCTAACAGCCAAAGCTGCTGATTCATGTGCTTTATTTAAAGCTGTATCCACTCTCCTATCATCCATCTCTTTAAGTTGAGTATCATTCTCTTTGGGAGATCCTGATACTAACCCATAATCACAGCGTTCACCAGAGGAATTTTTAAAAACTCTACATCTTTTTTTGAAAAAGAATACAACTTTTGACTATATGCTAACAACTTCTTCAAACTCCACTGAGATGACCATTCCAACATAATCACTTCTCTAACTAATTCTGGAAAAGGAATCTCCATTTCTTGTGCTTCCCTTTTCCTAATCACTGAGGCTATGTTACTGGTTTTATCTCCATTCTTATGCTCCATTGAATCAGATTTTGTTATATCCAGACCCAATGTGTGTAAAACTCTTTTAAGCAAACTACGGAAATTTTCTCCCTCAGACAACCTGTCTGTTACTATCTCTCCATCCTCTTCCTACTCTGACGACTCACATCTTTCCTCTTCAGACATCACCACTATATCATCCTGACTATCCTCTACATCCTGTGTATCTAGACCTTCTTGCTGAACAGTCCCAACATTTTCTGTATTCCTAGCTCCATTCTTCAAATTCCATTCTAAATTTGCATGCTTTCCTGTCACTATTTTATCTTCCTCTGCCAATATGTCGTCATTCAATCTTCTCTTCTTTCTGCTCCGTTGCTCAATCTCCACATCAGCAATATCCATATTTTTTATGTTTTCACTGATATGTTCAACATTGCCAGTAAATTGATTCATTGAACTCACTGAGGTTTGAAGATTAGAGTTCTTAAATAAATTGATCGTGTTTAAAAAAGCCATCTGACATTGTAAACATTCAACATTCATGTTGAAATTCACTTGTGGTGTCAATAGAGATTGAACATGATTTTGAACTGCTTCCTTCACTAAAGCACTTAAATTTTTATTCCCTTCCTCTGGTGTCTGAATCCGTCTTTCAGGCACAACTCTCCCAAGAGTGTGCTGCATTGTAGCACCTGTGTCATTTACTGACACCTGATTGATATTGGCCATATCCACAAACATTTTCTGTACATATTCTTTAACACCTGCAGTTAATTTGATTTGACTCAGTTCTGCTTCACCAGCTTCTTTTGCCTGGCAACAGAACTCAGCGCATGCCGGCATTACAGAAACTTCTGGTGCTTTAACTGAAAAAAGGGCAGTCTCAGTGTTCTGGGGAACTCCACCCCCTACGTTCCTGGTTTGCACGTCGTCATGACGTACTGACTCCATCGACGCCATCTTAGAACTTGCTTTTTCAAGATGTCGGACTGGATCTGTAGCGGTAAGATTTCCTCCGTTTGCTGTCAGTTTAATGGCTTTTCTAGACTCTGAGGTCTCCGACCTTTCTGCCTTTCTCCTATTTCTATCTGATTTTACCTTTTGTGGCTCTTTTTCTCCACTAACCTTTCTGGTTAGCTTTTTCTGCCCACTGATCAATTTTACTTCCTCCAGCTCACTTTCATTCGATCTGAGGAAAATTTTCCGTAAATCAGATTTTTTCTTCTCGTTCATTGTCCTTCGAGAATTGGACATCTGGACAGAATCCAGTTTGGCTTCATCTGAGTCACACTTAGAGGGTGGCTTCAAGATGGAAATATTTCTTACATCGTCCAAGATCCACTTTTCTGCAGTCTTTTGAACGGAATCACATTTAATTTCTTCTTTACTTGCTCCTTTCATCTCCTGCTCCATAATATCTAAACTAATTTAGCGAAAAAACCAGATAGGGGAAATATGTGTCTGACTGGTTTGCAGAAGAACTAAAAACTGGCTGGACAGGGAGAGAGTCCAACAGAAAATAACTGAATAGAACATGTGGGCTCCTGCATCAGGCTGGCGCACAAGGGGTCAACCCATGCATGGTGGATTGACCCTCCTGCCATCTCGAGAATGGGTTGCAAGTGCACTAGCAGTGGCAAGCCGCTGATGGCAGCAGAATGAGAAGATACCCATATCCAGTCCTTCCAAGATTTCTTGGACAGCTTTGGGATATCCCTCAAGCTTACTCCAAAAGTCTCCTGAGAACACTCAGAAGGAGAGAGCCAATCCCACAAGGTATGCTGGGAGAATCTGCCTGTTACTAACTTAAATACTGATTACTATATATATGTCAATCATAGTCATTTACTGTAGCCCTTCCACATTTGTGAGGATGGGGGCACAGAATCCTCACAAAAGTGGAAAAATTGCACATTAATTCCCACCCCATGATTCTCCTCCAGAGCTCCCCCCTCGCATTCCTTTGCCTCTGACTCCAGCACTGGCGGGCAGCGAAGAAGAAAGACAGTACCTCCCCTCAAACAGAGAAGAGTACAGTTACTCCTTTCAAGTTACTTCCAGCAGCCATCTTGAAAAGGGAGGAGTAGGAGCAAAGAGAGCACCTGACCAATCAGCAGCCATTACACAGCAGAAAGTGCAGCCACACAGGAGATAGGACATGCCTCCAGCAGTGGAAGGGGTGCTTTGCTTACCCAAAAAGAAAAAAATGTCAGTTTTAGACACAAGCCTGGGGTGAGAAATGCAAGGTAAAGGGAGGAGGAAAATTTGGCGGGGGGGGAGCAAGTGCCTTGCAAATAATCAAATTTGTGAAGGTCAAACCCACGAATGTAGAGGAAGGACTATGTTCATTTTCACAGCAACATATATCTGAAGGAAATAGGTGTTTTACCCTTTGGATGCATACTGCAGCAGTTTCCAGATCTGGACCTCTTGTGCCATGAAGTCTGGCGAGCCTCTCTCTCTTTTCTTCTAGATAGATTTGTTTCATGAATGTAGCTCTGAGTCGACCTTGCCGAGCTCGCTCAGCTATCTGAATGGCTCTAACAGCTTCTTCTAAGGGCATGACTTTCACAGGTTTTCGCTGCAATGTAACAATGAAGCATAACATGAAAATAGCAAATCCAAATCCAACCTTGCAAAGTGTAAGGTACTCTTCCTTACTACTTTAACCCCCAGGCATTCTAAATATGGGTAGCTTTCCCTCTCCCAAATTCTTGGTGAAAATACTGAAGTGTGTATCATAACCAACCCACAAATGCATTTACTACACCCATCCTCTCTCCCTGCTGAAATGCTATGACGGCACCATGGAAAGCTTTTCCAGCACACTGGAATCCTTTGAATGGATGTCAGACACTGAAACTACATTTCCCAAATAAAACAGCAAAGAGGGGGAATGATTTGGCCTAGATTTCAACCTACGAAGAGAAGAATACATAGAGCTGTAATGCTTACCTCACAATGGAGGTAAACATTACAAGCCACTAAGACCATGCTCCAAAGGAGGAAATTGCAAACCTCAACAATATCATGAAATATTTTCCTGTTAATAAGTAACATTTTTCACTTTGTTAGGATTTTATAGTACTGAGTGAAACAAAATATTTGAATTTAATTAATTTAGTAGCCACTTTTTATAAGGGACATTTTATGTTGAAAGCCTACTAGGAAGTTGTCAAGGGCAATGACTAGTGTGCAAGAAAGTTGATGATGCCTACATATTCAGTTTCTGTGATTCACCAATAGACACAGTTTCTCTGTGATTCACCAGTAGACATATTTTATACGTTACTGCACACATACTTTCCTACTTCTTCCAACTTCCACATAAAAGATATAGGCCTAAATTGTTAATGGCACCTAGAGGAGACAGACTGAAACCAATGAATGTATATTCATGATGACCAACAGCTATGTGTTTCAATTGCAACTACCATTTCATTTAGCCCATAGCTATGAAGATCTTAGTTATAAACAACTGGGGGGAAGCACTTGAATTTCAAGTTAATTCAGTGCCTAAATAATTTCCTGTACAGATTTTTTTTAAAAAAAATATTATTATTTGATTCCATTACCTTTGTATAGCCCCATCAGATTATATCAGAGTGGGGAAAGTATAGCTTATCAGCCACGTATAACCTTACAAAGGCCACTTTTTTTTTTTTTGCAGAATTTTTATTTTTTGCAAAATATTTTTGCTATTTTTTTTAACTCTACAGGGTTTGGGGCAGTTTTGTTGTTTTTAGTTCAGTCATTTTCAGTTTTGACAAATGATTTCAATCACCTCTGGTTCTGGGAAAAAAAATCCTTCCTGGCACAAAAAAGCACAGAGGACATTTTTAAGACAATAAGATAGAAATTTATCAAGCAATACATGACTACAATGCTCTCATCACTCCAGTGCAATGATGTGTACCAAGAACTGAGCAAAAGCCATGACAGATATAAGAAATTCTGATCCTCAAGTTACATATCACAGTGTACCATGAAGTGTATCCATTCTTAGATTGTAAAAGACCACACTGGATGACTTTGTGGGGATGCAATGGTAATGGGGAAAGCTTCAATGTTAATACAGTAGACTGAGTAATGAAATATTATTTATGTTTAACCGTATCTAGGCTGTCTTCAACTTGTGTTCTAGCTTCCCTACTTTCCTTCATTGCCTTCAGTTGTACTCAACTCAGGAATGAAAAAACAGAGGAACACATACTCTGCTAAGCAAGAAAGATTGCTTAAGAATGATCATGTCAACCATCCAGATCATGTCTAACCTTCTACAAACAAAGACTTCAACAGAAGCAGCAGCCAGAAAATCCTCCAGACTCCTCTGGAGTCTCCATACTCTTATCCCTTGTAAATGGAGACAGCAACCATTAGTCTAAGAAGCAATCAGCCATAACAAGGGAGAGGATCTAAATATCTTCAGGCCACTCTCTTCCTGCACAACAGAGAAAAATGGTAGCCTTAGCATGGATGTCCCTCTGCCCATCCCCCCCAACAACAATCATTCACCAGGGAGGGTCTCATTCAGCAGGCTGAACCACCAATATGTCTCAATCGCCCAACCAAAGATGCCAACACTCCAGAAATCCTATACAACTGAACTTATTCTCATACTGAAATCAGTAGCCAGCAGGATATAGCAAGGTAAGATTAAGTCATCAAGCTCTCAGTTATGCACACCACATCAGCCTCCTTATCCATAATTGTGTCACCGACAGGAAGATTTTGTGGTACACATCTTTCTAGATTGCTGTCATTATAATAAACGCAATGCAACCAGCAGACAATATTCTTCTTAACTTTTTAGAACTGCTTTAAAATACCAAAGGAAGAACAGGTTGCTTACCTGTAACTGTAGTTCTTCGAGTGGTCATCTGTGCCATCATACACTAGGAGCTTTCGCGCATGCGCGGGAGCGTTCGGAAGATTCTAGTAGCTTTAGCTGCTTGGCGGGAACCCCTCCCCCATGCCGGTACTGCGCATGCTCCTCCTGCCGAGCAGTGGCCACTCCCCAGTTCTTAGTCCGCCGTAGTAACACAGGGACCAGAAAAAGAGGGGAAGGTAGGGCGGGTGTGTATGATGGCACAGATGGCCACTCGAAGAACTACAGTTACAGGTAAGCAACCTGTTCTTCTTCTTCGTGGTCTCTGTGCCTTCATACACTCGGAGACTGTGTAGCTTACCGGTTGGATGGCGGGTCAGGTCCTACAGAACGGAAGCCAGAACCTCACGTCCAAACCGAGCATCTCTGCGTGAACGGCAGTCCAGCCTGTAGTGGCGCACGAAGGTTAACGGTTGAGACCAGGTTGCCACACGGAAGAGTTCATGCAGATCAACACCTTTCAGGAGGGCTGCAGACGTGGCCACAGCCCTGGTAGAGTGGGCCCGGAGGAGGGCTGGCGGAGGCTTCCTGGCAAGCTCATACGCCAGCTCAATGGTCTGTGCCACCCACTTGGAGAATCGCTGGGTGGATACCTTGTGGCACTTTCGTTGGCCGCCATAGCAGACGAACAGGTGTGGTGATTGTCTGAAAGGGGCCGTCCTGTCCCTGTAGAATGCCAGGGCCCGACGCACATCCAGGGAGTGAAGGGACCGCTCCAACGGTGTCGTCGGGTTCGGGAAGAAAGTAGGCAGGATGATGTCCTGGCTGAGATGGCAGCTGGACACAACCTTTGGCAGAAAAGAGATGTCCGGTCAGAGAACGACCTTGTCTCTGTGGAAGACGAGGTAGAGCTCGTCAATCCTCAAGGCTGTCAGCTCTCCAGCATGCCTGGCCGAGGTGACAGCCACCAGGAAGGCAGTCTTCAAAGTAAGCAGCCTGTCGTCAGCAGTCGCCATGGGCTTGAAGGGCGGTCTCGTCAGCTGCGAGAGCACCAAGGATAGGGACCACGGCGGTAGCGGCAGCGATACCGGCGGGTATAGATATTGGAGGCCCTTCAGGAACTGCTTAACGGTACCGTCTCGGAAGAGCGATGCCGACAGGGATCGAGGCGGTTGGTATGCCACGATAGCAGCGAGGTAGACCTTCAGGGGCGGGAAGGCTAAGCCTTGCTGCCCAAGATGGAGAAGCAAGTGGAGCACGGTAGGCATGTTGGCTGGTGATACCGGTTCCCTCCTTTCGTCAGCGAAGGCTACGAAGCGGTGCCACTTGTAATGGTAGTTGCGACGTGTCGATTCCTTTCTAGCCGCTGTCAATATGTTGCCGATGATAGGGTCGGCTACGGTGATATCCTCCAGGCATGGAGGGCCAAGAGCGGCAGGTCTGGGTGGAGTACGCGGCCACCGGAATGGGACAGCAGGTCCGGCATCGACGGGAGCCTCAGGAGGCGGTTGCGGGTGGTCTCAAGCAGGGGTGTGAACCAGTGTTGCCTCGGCCAGTACGGGGCTACGAGAACGACGTCCACTCAGTCGGCGAGGATCTTGGAGATCACGCAACCGAGGAGGGGGAACGGGGGGGACGCATAGAGGAGCCCCTCGTTCCATCGAAATGGGAAAGCGTCCCCGATGGAGTTCCGGTCGCGGCCAGCTCTCGAACAGAAGCGGCGGCACTCTGCATTCGTGCCGGTCGCAAAGAGGTTGACGGTGGGTTCACCCCAATGGTCCCGTATCATCTGGAATGCTCTGTCGGAGAGGGACCACTCGTGATGAGAGGACGTGTCTCTGCTGAGCGCGTCCGCTGTAGTGTTCTCCTGCCCGGCCAGGTGAACTGCCACGGGATGGATTCCTAGCGGGACGCACCAGTTCCAGAGGTCCAGAGCGATATCGAGGAGGGTGGTCGAGTGAGTGCCGCCCTGCCTGTTGACGTAGCAGACCACCGTCGTGTTGTCCGTGAGGACGAGTACCGTCCAGTTCTTGACACGGTGGCGAAACGCTCTCAGGACCTTGAATATGGCGAGCAGCTCGAGGGCGTTGATGTGGAGGGCGGTCCCGTCGTCCATCCACCATCCCCGGACTCTGAGTTCGCCGGAGTAGGCTCCCCAGCCGTAGAGGAAGGTGTCCGTGGTCACCGTGACGTTCAGAGTCTGTTGTCGGAAAGGCATCCCGGAGAGGAGGTGATCGTAAGACTGCCACCACAGGAGGGACGGCCGGATCTCCAACGGTACCGTGAGGTGCATGCTTTGGTTGTCGCGGAGCGGGTTGAAGGCTCGGATGAACCAGTGTTGTAGCGGTCTGGCGCGGAGCCTGGAGAGGTACGTCATGGAGGTGGTGGAGGCCATGTAGCCGAGGAGCTGCTGGATCCTCCTGGCCGACATCGTCGGTGCCTGGTAGACTGTCAACGCGGCCCGGCGTAGAGTTCGTGCGCGATCGGCCAGTAGGAAGGCCCTGGCCGATAGCGAGTCCAAGGTGGCGCCGATGAAGTCCAGCACCCTCGTCGGTTCGAAGTGGGACTTCTTGGGGTTGACCCGGAGCCCCAGGCGGGTCAGGAGTGTCAGAGTCCGGTGAATGTCGTCGTAAAGTTTCTGTCTGCAGGGAGCCACCAGCAGCCAATCGTCTAAGTACGGGTAGACGGAGACGCCTTTCATTCGCAGGTAGGATGCCACTGGGGCCATGCATTTGGTGAAGACCCTGGGCGCAGTGGAGAGGCCGAACGGTAGCACCTCGTACTGGTAGCAGGTGCCGTCGACCGCAAACCGTTGGTATCGTCTGTGTTGAGGACGAATGGCGATATGGAAGTAGGCGTCCTTGAGATCGATGGAGGCAAACCAGTCTCCTCGGGAAAGAAAGGGAGGATCGAGGAGAGCGTTACCATCTTGAACTTCCTGGGACGGATGAAGTTGTTTACGCCCCTGAGGTCCAGGATGGGCCGTGAGGTCCAGGATGGGCCCTAAGGTCCCATCCGGCTTCGGTACGGTGAAGTACCAGGAGAAGAAGCCGGTGTTGGAGTCCGAGGACGGGAGTGTCTCGATCGCTCCCTTCTGAAGAAGGGACTGGATCTCTTCCAGCAGGGCCGGACTGGCCGGGGTGGAAAGGTAGATACCTCGTGGCGGAATATCGTGAAATTCTATGGCGTAGCCAAGACGGACGATGGAAAGCACCCAAGAGTCCGTGGTGACGTGACGCCACTCGGCGAGGTGTCTGGCCAGGGCCGGCTGATCTCGAAGGACTGCTGGCAGGCTGAAAGATGGTAGTGGTGGTGACCTGCGGAAACCCTCAAAAGCAGAACTTTGCCTCAGAAGGTGGTTTCTTTGAGGGCGGAGCCGGTCGCTGTCTGAAGGGTCTCCGGGCAGAGGAGGAAGTCGACGGTCGAGATTGGGTGGAGTGGGTGGACTCTGTTGGTAAGAGGCCACCGAGGACCGTCGCCAGGATTGGCGCGATGCGGAGGATCGGTGGGACTGAGACGGCTGTTGGATCCCCATCTTCTTGGCCGTTAGTCGGGCCTTGATGATGGAGTCCATCGTCTCGTCCATGGTAGAGTTGAAGAGCCCCTGGCCATCAAAGGGGAGGTCCTCAATTCGCCTCCGGGTGTCCTCCTGCAGGCCAGAAGAGCGAAGCCACGCATGTTGGTGGAGCGCGACCGAGCCAACCATCACCCTAGAAGCAACCTCCACAGTGTGCTTCGAGGAGAGGATCCGCTGGCTGGAGATCGCTACGGCCTCGTTGTAGAGCTGGCAGGCAGTGGCACGGCTCTCCTCCGGGAGGCTGGTCAAGAGAGGGGCGAGCTGGTCCAGAATTTTATGCAGGTAGGCCGCGAGGCATGCCTGCGTGTTAGACACTCTGATGTTAAGGGAGGAGGCGGTGTAGAACCTCCTCCTGAAAGTGTCTAACTTCCGTCCCTCTCGGTCTGGCGGCGTGGTGTGGGCCCTGCTGCCTCCCTTGACCTGCGCGGACTCCACAACTATGGAGTTCGGTACTGGATGGCTGAAGAGGAAGTCCGCCTTCTCCTTCTGCGTACGGTACAGATGCTCCAGTCGAGGAGGGATCGGCTGGGCGGACGCCGGTTTGTCCCACAGCTGCTTGACGGCCTTAAGCAGCTTGGACAAGAGAGGGAGTGGGGCAGCAGCCTGTTGACGAGTCTCTACGAGCTCGAAAACTGGGTCCTCCTCCTCAGGTTCCGGCTGTGCCACCTTCAGGCCGGGGGTCGCCGCCATCCGGAGGAGCATGGCTGAGAAGTGCTGGATGTCCTCAGGCGCTGTCTCCGGCATTGGTTCACCAAAAACCAGCGGGGCCGACTCATGTGAAGCCAGAGTCAGGTCCTCTGACTCAGTTCCCAAGTCTGATTGGGGAGAAAACGACCGGGAATGCTTGGGAGACCTCGCCGGGGAAGCCTGAGGTGTGGGGCGCCGGGGAGAGTGATGAAGCGGTACCGCCAGCATTGCGGTCGGTACTGTAGCCGCACTGGTCTGGGTGGCCGAGGCGACGGGGACCACCGCTGAGCGCACCTTCACAGCCGCCGATGTTGTTGTCGTTGTGGCCACCGTTTGAGTGGCTATGGACTCGACGGGGCGTGTGGCGGTAGATGTTACCCTCGGGGGCGGTGAGATTGCTCGGTACCGCGTCGGTGGTTCTCTCTCCCTACGGTATCGAGGGGAGGGAGATTTGGTGCACGAGTGCTCGCGTCTCCGCTCGTGCCTGGAGGGTGACCGGGACTGCCGATAGGGCACCCAATGCTGGACGTCGTAATGGTACTGATCTCTATTTGATGGCGAATAGGATCAGTACTCCGCCAGGTACTCCCTCCATTCAGGTTCCCGCAGGGACCTGCCGACATAAGAGGCCGAGGTGTAGCGGGAATCTTGGGAGCGGCACGGGTGTGGGTTGTCGTACACCTCTTGGCGCCGAGGTGACGGTGGCCTGACTCTGTGCTCTGGGGAGCGAGAGTAACTCCTGTCCGAGGCAGATCGATGCCTGAACGAAGGCCGATGGTGCTCGGTCACCTCCTCTGCCTGAGCCACCGAGCTATGGTGGGTACGCTGGGGCTCCACCTCCGTCTGAACCGGCGGTTCAGGTGAGGGCAAGGCCTCCACGACCTGTTCATCTGACAGCTCCAAGATCTTCTCCGGAAGGTCTTCCAGAAGCTGGGTAGGAGGTGGGGTTGGCGGGCAAGTCTCCTTAGGGGGAGAGCGCCGCTTCTCCTTCTTCTTCTTTTTCCATTCCTGCTCCTTTTCTTTCTCCTTTCTGCTATCCGGGGTGGGATGCTTCCTCTGCGCCTTGGTCGGTGTCCTTGGCGCTTCGGAGGGCTTCTCTGCCGCGGGAGTTCTCTCCGCTGTCTTGGCCGCCGAAGACAGTTTAGGAATCCGCGGAAGCGCAGCGATGGGCGTGTGCTGTGTCGGTACCGAGTCCGATACCGACGAAGTAGACGGGACGGCAGCCGCCGATACCGTCGAGGTTGAGGTTGGTCTTGATGCCTCGGCCATCTGTGCACGTGGCGGGTCCTCCTGCGCCTGGAGTGACTGTTCCCAACAAAAAGACTTAAGTCGGGACGACCAGTTCCTCAGGGTTTGGGCGGTAAACTCGCGACAAATTGGGCAAGACCGAGTGTTGTGGGTCTCGCCCAAACAAAACAAACACTGGGAGTGTTTGTCAGCAAGAGTGACTTTCCGCCCACAGGACGTGCACTTTTTGGAAAGAGCCACCGACATAGAATGGAAAAGAGACGAGACGAAGAAGAAGGAGAGGAGGAAATATAGTAAAGTCACCAAGTCCTGTCTGAAATCCAAGCCGAGGTCAATAAACAAGCCGAAAATCCGAAAAAGCCAAGCAGAGCAGTCCAAACAGCAAGGAACAAGCTAAGAACCTTCCATTCGCAACGGCGGACAAGAAAGAACTGGGGAATGGCCGCTGCTCGGCGGGAGGAGCATGCGCAGTACCGGCATGGGGGGGGGTTCCCGCCAAGCAGCTAAAGCTACTAGAATCTTCCGAACACTCCTGTGCATGCGCGAAAGCTCCTAGTGTATGAAGGCACAGAGACCACGAAGAAGAACCACAAGAAATACAGTTTTGCTACTTACAAATTCCAAAATGTTATCTGTATTCAGTGCTTCTATAGCAATGAGACAGAAATGCTGGAGAAACTACAAGGCAGGCAACTGAGACCACAGATATCAGAGCTGAATGGAGCCCTGCTGTTGGTTGGGTGCCTAGCATCTAGGGCTATTCCAGGATGGATTACAGAGATATACTCACAGGTTCAGCATCATAAATTCCAGCATCCAACATTATCTGAGCAAGAATTCTCTCTCTCTCTTTCAGCACCTTCAGTTTCTCTTTAATAAAATACCTTGGGATAGGGATTTCAATTTTTTCCTATTAGAGGAGAAAAATATATTTGTATAAACCACATCAGTCTTTCAGTTAACACTTTTTTAACAAATACTTGCAAAAAACGCTTAAGAAATATTCTAAGAAGTGTTAAATACGCATGTTCATAACAGATCCTGTACTATTACTCTTCAGTTTTTTGAACTTAACTGATGTATAATTCTTACATAGATACAGTTCTTGGAAAGATGCAAAAGAGATTCTAGCTGTCTTTGTCACTTCCCAACTGCCTTGGGCTGAGTAATAACTAGCTATGAAATGGTTAAAAAACAAGCAGGAATACTTGAACATGCTGCTATCTCATACTGATATTGGTTATTCATATATTCATCTTTCTGCTTAATTTGGGCACAGAGATACATACCTGAACATGTTTTCACTGGTGACACCTGTCCTGTCAGTATATTATTAGCTAGGTGCAGGAAAGGTTGGGAAAGAAGGAAAATATGAGATGGGGAATAGTTAAGTACAATGTAGCTGTGGAAACAGGGCTTCTGCTAGCACATTGGGCTGCAGAACCCTAATATTTTATTTATCCCTCAACTCACTCAGAAGTGCTCACCTTGTAATTTGCCTTTATAGGTGACAAGGAAATACTTGTGGAACATATTGCTGTTAACTCAGAGACTGGGCCTCAGTCTGTTCTGAATGGTGTCATACTCCCCATGGAAACCAGGTTCAAGATCTGGGTGCGCTCATGGATTTTAGACTGTCTCTGGATTTTCCCTCACATCAATGCTGAGAAGCACGTTTGTTCAACTACATTTACAGGTTCAGCTGTCCTTATTCCTGAGCCATATCTTGACTATATTACACTTACATAATTGCAGCACATTCTACAGGGCCATCCAGGCATTTCAGCTGGTGAGCTGCTAACTGATATACTCCTAACTGATATACTTTCACCTACAATGAGAACTCTGCACTGGCACCAACTGTTTTCTAGGCTTACTTCATGGTGTTTATTTTAAACACTAAAATTCTAATTAGCTATCTGAGGACTAACTCATGTCAGCATGAATATGCTTGGTTATTAAGATCCATAGGAGAGGACCTTTTTAAGGAGACTACTTATTGGGCACCCAGGGAAAGGCTACTCCTGTGCTACTTCCCAAATCTGGAATGCACATCCTTTGGAGCTATAACTGCAGCTCTGTATTCATGATGGACATAAAGAGGCATCTTTTAAACTTGACTTTTAAAATTATTGTCCTGATTTCCAATGTTACTATTAATACTTTACTGCATTTCATCTGCTTACTGTTTGATTTAATTACCTGTACACTGCCTTGTTTGGTTTCAAGAAAGGTGAAAGGTTAAGCACACACTGAATCTTCAATATAGTATCCAGAAATTAGCTAAGCTAAACTAAACTAAACTAAACTAATGCAAAGAGGTATGCTTCTCACTTATCTGCAGAGCATGCATGGATCAGAACTACAGGGACTAGTACTTAACAAAGGGATGCCTGCACTTCCTCATGTGTAAGAAAACTGTGACATTACTTTATGACTTGTTAACAGTGGAAAATTGTCAAAGGAGAAATATTACTGATATGCTGTTTCTTGGCCAACTACCCTTGTAAAAATCTCCAATCACTAAACTGTTTTATAAATCCAGGTGATCTCAGAGACTGGAATTCCTGGTTTTGTTGTTAACTGAGGCCAAAGAGCTCTCTGGCTGAGAATTCTAAATGCCCTTCCCTAAACTGCAAACCCCAGGATTCCATAGGATGTTGAAAGTTGAATAACAGCACTATAACAGTGTAGTGCAGAAAGGCCCTTAGACAAATCAGTCATAAATCTATTCCATTCTGTTTAAATCAATGATTTGGAATCTGTCACATATGTAACTCAGGAGTGCTTAAATCTGATCTCAACAGACTGCATAAGTCATGAAAAAGAATTTATCTAACCCTCTCCATGTAAAATGAATAAAAAATGTGAGCAGCTCAAAACAGGAAAATATGTAAGTTAAATTTCTTAAATGAAATCCAGTGAAGGATTCATGTACTACACTAGTGGCTCTCTAGGCACTAACATTCACATTCACCGTTAGTGAATTACAGAATAATTTAGTAACATTTCAGGCTATGTAGTGAGGTCTCCTATAAAAATGCAATGTACAGCTTTTCGCATGGCATTTGCTATGCAAAAGAGCCTCTGGAGCATTGTGTAATTGCGAGGAGCTGTCCACATGACATCCTTGCAATTGTGCGATACTGCCAGGGCCGGCAGGCACTGATCGTGCACTATTTCATTTCTGGATTGTAGCTGAAAATGGTGCGTGATAGTACATCGCTCCAGGGCCCCGTGCGCACTTACCATGCATGTGGAGCCTCCGGAGCCGCGGCACTCACACCTCCTGCCCCAGCGCAGCCTGGGAAAATCCCAGGCTGCACTGCGGAAGGAAGAGGAGGAGCCCTCACGCTGCCTGCTCGCTAGCAGGCAGCAGCTGCAGAGGTGAGGCAGTGGGGACGTGAGAGCGTCTCGTAAGAGGCTGCTTGCGCAAACCCAGCACTGTGAAAAGGTAAGGTGCAAAAAGGGCCTTAGAAGGTTATAGCACACATGACTAGCACAACTTTAGGAGCTTCTTTATCTGCTGGGTTCCAATGTGTTTGGGAGCAGACCTTTTCTTTGGTCCTGCTGAAAGGTGTTAAAAGTAAAACCAAAGCAGATCTACTATCCTTCTGTAAGAAGCCCAACTGAGACCACAGCGTTTGTTAAGGCGCCACAGTAAGGAAATGAAATTGTGAGGAAAAAAAATGATGCCTCACCAGATTTTCACTATTGACAATGATACGTAAGATGAAGGGTGCAGAGAGTGTTTTCCAAACCTCAGGGATAAGAAAGGGCTTTTTAAAAACTAAAACAAAAATTACAGTTCCCAGAATTCCCCCAACAACATGAAGATTTCCCTAAGCTCTGGCTTTACTGAAAAGGGGAGGGATTAATCAAACTACAACTTGAGAGGATATTGGGTTAAATCTAATTGCTAGTCTCATCTACAGTACATAAAAAAGTTGATTACCATTGAGCAGTTGATTTAATGGGTCTACTCTAGCCGGACTAGCAACTGGATTTAGGCTTCTGCTTCCCCTGGTAACATGCTGTGTATGAAAGCTAACATTACAGAAACAGAAAAATGTAGAGTAATACTCAACCCAAACCTCTGGTAAAGTCTGAAAACCATCATTCGATATCACAAAGAGTAGCACTGTTTCAAATCTTTGTGAACATGGCATAAATTCTATAATGGAAATAAGAGTGGAAAACCAGTTCTATTTTTTAATTCAAATGCCAGAAAGTGCAGCAATGCTGTGGTGAGAATACTTGGAAAATTCAAGTCATTGTTATTTAAATAAATAAGTTCTATTTAAGCTATGTTTAGGATTTGACATTATATAAGTGAAAAATTATGTCAGAAGGATACTTACAGGAGTCAGCTTAAGATCCTGTAAAATGTCATCAAAGTAATGATATTCAGAGTACTCCAGCTCCACCATTTCATTCTTCAGTTCTAAGATACGGCCCATTACTCCATCCAACACTTGCCGAATAATTAAACGCTTTTGTGGGTGAACAATCTGGTCATAAGCAGCTTCCAAATTGCGAAATATTTGCACATATTTTATGTAGAAAGTAGCTAGCATTTGAAACACTATTAAGCGATCTTTCAGTGGCTTTTGGGACTTCTCTTCAATCTCCTTCTGCAGCAGGCTGTTGAGGGATTCTTGGGCATCTGCCCATATTTTATTGTAAGTGCTAATTGAAAGGGGAGAATACTTTAGTTCTTTAAAACAAGTGCTAAAAAATAAGACATTGCCAGCAGAATATTTAGCAAATATATACTGTAGGTATACACAGGACTGCACCCCTAGAGTGCAATACCATACATATTTACTCAGGAATAAGTTCAGTTTAGTTCAATAGGATTTTCTCCAGGTCCCTGTAACACAATTGTACAACAGTGCCCTATTCATGCCATCTCAGATTCTCTCTAAGTTCAATGGGGCTTGATTCAATTTAAGCAGCTATAAAAAATGAGCATTAGTGTATTACTGGTTCACATTCCCATGTTTTTTAAATGTCATATTAAGTATATTTCAAAACTATTGATTTGGAAACTAAGATTTTACACAGGAAGCTTAAAACAATATCAGTTAGCTTTAAATTACCTCATCTTTAGCATTTTTACTAGAGAGATAAATTCCTGGAAATTTTGAGGCTATGGGGAAAACTATGGAATTTGCTGACAAAAGATGTGGTTGAAGGTTTGGGGGGGGGTTGGCTTTATTTTAAAATAATTTTATGTGTACAATCAAATGAGAAGATAGTATTTTTAAAAAAAATTACTGATTTTCAAGTTTCACCAATTTTTTAACAGAGATTCATAATAAAGTTTTAAAATGTAAGCCTCCTCTGATTTGTAATGTAAATCTTTAAACTTAATTTAAATATAAAATTTTAGATGTATGGCATTATATAGCCATCCTATCTCCTTCAGCATCAGAGTATGTTTACATCTGTCAGCTTTACCATTAATCCTTTTCTATAACTATTTATACTGCTGCAACGTAAGATGCTAGTGTGCACAGAGTAAATGTAATATGGAACTAAAGTCACACTTACATTCAATCCTATTAAGAACAGAAATGTTTGCCTGAATGAACTCTTCCTACTTCCAGTCCCTGCCACCCATGACAATGAAAAAGGAGCAGGGTACAGTTCCTTTATGGTCACTTAACTGTGCTCCTTCTGATGTTGATGTGACTGGGAGAAAAGTTTCAACAGCTACTAGCTGGGAGCTGTGGTCCCTTTCTCTGTCAGGCTGTGGTCCCTATTCTCTGTCAGGGGGCTGTTTTGCCTGACATTTCTAACAACAACAACAAAAAAACTCATAATCTGGAGAAGAAAATGCCACCAGCAATTATGTTGTTGCTTCAGTCTTCACTTCCCAAGCACACTTGCAATTTTCCAAGGTTCAGCTGACTGCACTGCAAGAGCAACTTGGAGAGGTGGTGTAAGAGTTGTGAATTGCACCATTAGCAATTAGCAGTTACAGACCTGCACAATAATCTGAACTAGAGCAATGCAGAACTGTGTGAAGACTGAGGAAAAAGAGAAATGCTGGTGGTGGGGAGAACTGTCCCGCATTTTCCCCTTGAGACCTAAACAGCTGTGATAAAATGCAGCCTTGCTAGATCCCCTTGCTAACAGGGAACCATTTTGTTTCTCCATATTCTGTCCTCACGGTAGCTTCTTGTTCTGAGTACAGATCAGGACAATCAAATATTGTGGTATACCTGTTTCTTTTAGAGAAATCCATAGTTTTTCATGATGTAAACAATCAAAAGTTTTTGCTATGTTCTACATACCACACACAGATTTTCTTCACGATGACTATCTTTTGAAGTTTGTTGGTGCACGTCATTAGCCAACATATTTGCAATATGCTCTCAAGTGTCTTTCCCATTTCAGCCTCCAACTTGGACATCTAGCATTTCTCACTTCAAAGTCTTTCTTGTAAAATCTTGAGCATTACTTTGATTGCATGGGAAATTCAAGCAATTTCTCTTCAACTTCTTGGATCCTGGGGCAAAGGCTCTTTTGTCCTATCTTTTTTGTTTTTTTCCCATTTGTTTGCACCAATTACTGTAACAGTTTTCTTTGTCTTTATGCACAAGTTGCTGAATGGTTTTATTCAAAATTCTGACTCATTTCTTTTACCTTTTGCTTTGCTTCTCATTTGTCCTTAACTGTTGGAAAAGTTATTCCTTGAAGCTCTTTCTTCTTTTTGACTATGGATAGTCCTTTGCATTTTTCCTTATGATAATACATTCTTCCTTCACAATAACCCTAGTTTTGGCCCATAGTTCTTTTGATTCACTGTTGATTAATGCACTTTAACTTTACTCTAATTTTTTGTATCACCTGATCTTGATCTATGTCATAATTTACTTCTGGACTTGTTTTTGTAGACAGAATTGACCGTAATGCCCTGTTTTTGCTATATCTCACTTCATTATTAATGCCATTGTATGTCTTCTTATATGTTCATTTCTAGAGTAAAACACTGTTGAATTACCTATTACATAAAAGTTCCTATTACTGTCAACTTTAGCTCACTCATCCTAAGTACTGCAATATTTTTATGTTTCATTTCTTTTTTAAGAATATCTACCTTTTCCTAATTAATGCTTCTCACTTTCCTGTTACATATGTGTTGCACAGCTCTCGACTTTCATTTCACCTCTGAGCAAGTCAACAGTTGAACATCCTTTCAACTTGAGTCCAGTTGCATCATTATAGTAGCATGGAAGTGCTACCTGTACTTGTCCTCTGCTCTTCCCTAGGTTGAAGTGCCTGGGAGTCTCATCTTCTGGCACTATCGCTTGCTCCATTTTGCATTATCCCACTCTAGGGTTTTTGTGGTAAAAGACATTCTGGAGTCATTTATCAGTGCCTCCTTCTGTACAGTACAAGCAACAGTTAGCCAAACTACTACTTTCATTGTCTCAGAAAGATCCTCTGCCAGTGTCATCTCCCACTACTGCTGCTATGCAGTAGCTGCTTGGCAGTTTTAGGGCTCCTTCACAATCACAACACTATGGTTCTACTGGCATTGTCATGGCTCTATCCTGTTATGTATTTTGGGGAGACACTATAGGAACTCTCCTTCTGAGAATTCTAAGCACCCCTCCCTAAACTGAAACCCCAAAGGATGTAACCACAGCAGCTAAAGTGGAATCATAACACTAAAACTGAATCTTGTGAAAGGGCCCTTAGTCTGGATCTTTAATAAAAATCTGTCTTGATTTGAGAGACCCTATCAATAGTTGTACTACTGTCAGCATGGCCTGTTACCTCTTAAAATCAAGGAATCCCAGCATCACAGAAAGGTGGTGCCACGGAGTACATTATTATGTACTCCACAAACTACTGCTATTCCTTAAATACACCTAAATACCTTAGATCACACAAAAGCCCTACCTCGATCAGCATCTCAGTCCCACAGTGGTCAAGCAGATGTATCGTGAAGCCCACAGGTATATGAGAGCTTACTTGAAAAGCTATGTAGGCATCACAGTATCTGTATTTAAAAGTATTTTTTATAAGAAATGCAACAAGTAAGCAAGCTGACTTCTTTGAAATAACTATAGGCCTTTTTGCATTACACTGGCCATTTCCGCACTAGACTGTTATAGTGCTATTATTCCACTTTCAACATCCTATGGAATCCTGGGGTTTGCAGTTTTGGGAGGTGCCAGCTCCTCCCAAACCCCACCATTCCATTGGATGTTGAAAGTGGAATAATAGCACTATAACAGTCTAGCGCGGAAATGGCCACTGTTATAGTGCTATCATTCCACTTTCAACATCCTGTGGAATCCTGGGCTTTGCAGTTTAGGGAGGGGCCTTTAGAATTCTCAGCCAGAGAGCTCTTTGGCCTCAGGAAACTACAAACCCCAGAATTCCATAGGAGATTGAAAGTGGAATAATAGCACTATAACGGTGTAGTGTGGAAAGGGTCTATGAGTAGCTCTGCCACGTTAACAGACAATTGCAGAACGGCTTGTCCTCAAAGCTGATACCATTTCCGCACTACAGCGTTAAAGTGCCGCTATTCCACTAACAACCTCCTATGGAATTCTGGGGTTTGTAGTTTAGGGAGGGCACTTCACATTCTCAGCCAAAGAGCTCTTTGGTCTCAGTAAATTACAAACCCCAGAATTCCACAGAACATTGAAAGTGGAATAGCAGCAGTTTGACACTGTAGTGCGGAAATGGCCTGAAATCACCGGCAGAGGTACCTACCTGGGAGTTCAGGCTGCCTACACAGGAGGACCGAGCACACTTCCAGGTCCATCTACACAGGAGGACTGCAAAGCCCAGGAGTGCTTTGTTTTTACTTACCGGTGAGACATGATGGGATGCGAGGCGGCTCTCTTTTGTCTCTGGTTTTCCGCGCCAAGAGCCTTGTTTTCCAGAGGAAAAGAAAGGTGCGCTTGAGAAAGATGTTCAGGAGCGGCCTTGAGAAACAGCAACAATTACGAACGTGCCCTCCAGCCCTGCTTCCTTCTCTTCAGGCCCCGGGCTGAGCCGGCCCTCCTCGGCGCTGGGTCTCCCGGACAGAGCGGGCGGAGGCCCTCAACGACCACAGAGGGCGCTGACCCAAAGGGGAGCCCCCCCCGCCCACTTCTCGCCTATGGAGCCGCCAGCCGGGTCCCCCGGTGCTACCACCAGGGTGGCTGTTGCTCCTTCGCAGGCTTCTCCCGCTGCCGCTCCCTGCGAGGGCCGCCAGAGGCCTCCTCCGCGGCGGCGCGGCCTTAGCAACCGGGCGCCAGCCAAAGTCGAGCCCGCCCGTCTGCCTCCCCCTCACACGGTCCGCCTCCTCCTGCTCTCTCCGGGCGGTTGCTAGGGAAGCCTCGGGGCTGCCGCGGCCGCCGCCTCCCTGCTTTTGCTCGGCGGCGGCTGGCGAGGCCAGCCTCGCTTTGTACCTTTCGGCGACCCCTCCGCCAACCCCACGGCTTGTGCTTCGCTTTCCGGGCTTCGGTGGGCCCGGTGCCCCCGCTGCCCGCCGCGGAAACAAGACCCGGAGCGGAGTTGGCCTGCGGGGCCGCTCCTTCCCAACCCATTTGGCCTAAAGGGCCGAGCGTCGGGTCTCCGAGAGAGCAAGCGGCAAGAAGCAGGGCCCTTGACTTCCAGCAGTTTGGGAGTCGACTGAGGAGAAATGAGCCCGTGGAAAAGGCCGTGAGGAGTATCAGCTTGGTTCCCGCAGAGTGAGGGACCAAGGGATCCGTGGGGCAGGGGACTCGTGGGGAGGAATGCCTCGTGTTTTCGCGCCCACCAGCCCTGGCCCGCCCCGCCCTCCGTGTAGTATATTTCACGTCCCTTTTCTGCTGCCCAGTGGGTGACTCAGGCCATTTCCACACTACACAGTTATAGCGCTATTAGTCCACTTTCAACCTCCTATGGAATCCTGAGGTTTGCAGTTTAGGGAGGGGCCTTCAGAATTCTCAGCCAGAGAGCTCTTTGGCCTCAGGAAACTACAAACCCCAGAATTCCACAGGGGGCTGAAAGTGGAATAATAGCACTATAACAGTGGGGGGTGGAAATGGCCTTAAAGTCACTATGTAATCAAGAATAACCCTTGGGTGTACGACAGGAACAAGAAGCATGCAGAAGAAGGGAACAAGAGTAGTAATAATTTGTTAAGTGCCCTCAAGTCACTTCAATTTAGGGCAACCCTATGAGCCAGAGACTTCCATGTCATCCCATCATCAACAGCCCTCCCTGCTCAGGGCCTTGACTTCATTGACAGTGTCTGTCCACCTGTAAGGTGGGCTTCCCCCTCCTTTTTGTTTCCTAATAACAATAATAACGTCTTCAAATTTTACTTGTGTCTCACTGTATGCGTTTACCCACAAAAGTGCAATATCCATAAGAGGTGTACAGTCTCCTCAACGCATCTCCATCATCCTCGGGTTAGAATTCACTGTTGAAGTGAATTCTAATCCATTAACATTTACACCACTATATGTTAGACTTTGAGATGTCATACAGATCATCTTTATTATTTTTGTCTTTGTATGAAGCATTTATTTATCACTTCTCCCCCATCCTTTCGCAGGTCGGTAAAATGAGTACCCAGCTTGTTGGGGGCATGTATAGAAATGTTTCGAAATACATGCTATTTGTAACTTGTTCGCCGCCTCGATCCATATGAGAGGCGGGATACAAATAAATAAATAAAAATAAAATAAAATAAATGATATTATTTTGCAGAAGTAGACTAATACAGCTGATTTTCAGCTGTGCTTCTTAGGAGGGTGAAAGTGTGTGTATACAACTGAATTCAGTTTCATGTTTTTTCTGGGGGTGGAATTTTGTAGAATGAGCTGAAGCCCCAATTATTACCAATAAAAATGAAATCCTCCATCCACTTACCATGAAAGAACTCCACTGAGCTCGAGGAGACTAGGGCCATTTCTGCACTACACTGTTATATTGCTATTATTCCGCTTCCAACATCCTGTGGAATTCTGGGGTTTGTAGTTTACTGAGGCCAAAAAGCTCTCTGGTTGAGAATTCTAAAGGCCTCTCCCTGAACTGCAAACCCCAGGATTCCATAGGCTGTTGAAAGTAGACAAATAGCACTATAACTGTGTAGGGCAGAAATGGCCTGAGAGTTAGACATGTATAGGAATGAGCTGTAAAGCAACAAGCAAAATTGGAATGAGGGACTCTTTCTAACGAAAGTTTATGTCACAATAAATATGCAAGTTTTTAAAGTACCACAAAACATTTTTTTTGCACTCATAAATGTTCTTTTCCCTTTTTGCTGCAAGCTATGGGATTGGCAGTCAGCTCTGTTCTTCATCATGAGTGCTCGTTTTGATTTCAGTCCTCTGTTACCCGGAGGCAGTAACCTTGCCTAATAATCTGCCCCCCTGACAAGCTCATTTTGTCTTGTAATGAATCTGTAGGCTACTGCGGTTTTTGGCAGGCTGGGGGTGGGGAGTAGATAGCTGATTACAACAACTTAAATTTGGATTGATGCTCACTTCGAGGGAACCAGACATTAAAAAATCTGTTCCATGCCACTAAATTTTGCTACCCAGTAAATATCCCCAGATCATATCTTTGATGCAGTTGCTTAGGATGGCTTAAAAAGCAAACAGATCTAGGCCAAACTATGTTTGGCACTGCACATTGTATTCCTTCCATGGGAAAATGTTTGACTTTCTTTTCTTAATAATCTGTATGTTCATATAAGATGTCAGTCCAAAATAGATAGTGTTATAAATCTTGCACTCAATGCAAATTTCAATTAACATACACCAGATGTTTGGGGGCAAGAAAGGAATACTGAACCTAGACCTCTGGCTATTAACCAAGTAATTTATTAGCACAAGGTTCAGAAAACTATTTGGCTTAACATTTTGCAAGGGTCACTGTATATATTCACAATAAATCAACACCAGAACAATGTCAAAGTTTAATCAGTTAGGAGGTTAGAGGTCATTTCTGTATTATAGTAAAAAGTAAATATCAGGAAATTAGAAACTAAACAGTGATAGCTAGAACATGTGCAATGCCTAGTATTTTCTGCAACCTGCAATCAGTCAGGTTTAATGCTTTTTAATATGAATAGATATAGTTTCCTGTAAATAGATTAAAACAGAGCTGATGTTTTCCTGCAGATTTTCCAGACGAATATGGATACATACAATTAAAGGCATTCTTACTGCTTAGTCACTGATAGTTACTTTTCTGTAAAAAGTAACTATCAGAAAATCAGAAACTAAATCGTGATAGCTGGAAATATGTGCAACACTTTGTATTTTCTGTAATCTGCAGTCATTGAGGTTTAACATGGATAGAAATAGTACTGCCTCCTTTACTGTGGTCAAAAGAATCCTTATTGTATTATTGCTGCTTTAAAACTTCTTTCTCTGCTTGGAAATCTGAAGAAGGATTTCTAAGACACTGGACTTATGCTATAACTATATATGTCACAGGATATGTTTTAATGGGATGGCCATATAATAAGTAAATTCTACCACAGTACTGTGTTGTGTTCCTCTATAGAGACACGTGCTGAAATCATGTTGGCATTAGCAGCTTCTGGACTAATATTCCTAGCACCATCTAGTGACATGGGAGCCTTAGTAAAGCTACAGTGGTGTCTTGAATTGTTTTCATTTTAGTCTGGGAGCCTTTTGAAGATACTTTATGTATGCATGATGAAACACTCTGTGCATATTAAAAAAATTATGTGTTCAGGAGGATTCCCCTGGCAATACAGTGAGGACTGTATCTCACAATATGAGCTTTAAGACCTAACTCTATTATGTTAACAATGTGATTAGTGTGAGGAATATAGTATATGGTGTGTATGTGAAACACTGTGAACATTCAAAAGCACAAGCTAAATATGTAATAATATTGCTAAACTCTTGCTAACACATCACTCCAAATAGTATCTTTTTTCTCTTACAGTGGTGGTAGGTGGCCTCTATGTCAGTTGAGTGGTGAATCTGCTGTAGGTTTTAGACTGAACATCACGGGAGCTATCCGAGGTGCTGAGCTATATCTTCAGAACAGATTCAACTCATTAGACAGATCTGTTAAATTTTGGTCTAAAATCCAGAGTAGACACATTTTCTAATAACATGGAAGCCACCCATCTTGACTTGGCAATCATGTTTTAGGTTTTTTTAAATACTGAATGGTGGATGTTTGTGATCAACTTCCCATTGTGCTCCACCAAGTACTGATCTTAGCCTTACCTGATGCAGGAATTAGTATTAATCAACTCTTCCCCTCTGCTGTCAACAACACTTCTTCCCCAAAGGAAGAAGGTTCTGGTAAACTACTTCTGAGCATCTTTTATTCTGCTAAGACATAAGACAAATCAAAATGAAGCAAGAGTTAATGCCAGAAGACAAGATCCCCAGATCAGAAGGCATTCAGCCAGCTGCTAGGGAAGCGCGAATGACAAGTGTAAATAGCACTGTGTCTAATGGTGCAAATGGACTTAAACTGTAAGGATATTCAGCGGCTGGTATGCTCAGATGTCAAAGGAGAATCTAGAACTGCACAGCATATATAGCATGAAATGTGAGAAGCATAAATCTAGGGAAGCTAGATATTGTAAAACAATAAATGGAATATGTAAACTTGGTATATGATTAAACTATGAATAAAAATATTTTAAAAAATAAACTTGGTATGACTAAACTAGAATGGACAGGATTAGGACATTGTGGAAAACTGCTGACATCCAGGAGATGTTGATAATCATAGGTGATTGGAATGCAATGGCAGGAAAGAGAACAGAGTAAAACATTGTTGGAGAATTTCATCTAAGATCAAGAAATGAAGCAGAAGAGCAATTTATCAATTTTTTGAGGTCATGAGTTAGTTTGTTCAAACACATTTTTCAACCAAAGAGGCAACTGTGCACTATGCACATCACCTGATTGCCAGTATAGGATTCAAATAGATTACATAATAAGAAGTAGAAGACAGAGAAGCTCAATTCTTTCTGCACAAACAAGACCAGGAACAGTTTGCGGCATAGACCATGAACTGGGTAAAGCTAAAGAAGAACATTAGATCAATTGTAGTGCCAAAATGCAATTTAAAGAACTTCTCTGAAAAATTGAAAGATCATGCAAAGAACTATTAAGCATAATCAACACTGAACCAGAACTATGGACCAAACTTGAGGACATTACCAGGGAAGAACACAAAAAGATTGTTGTTGATGTTGTTGTTGTTAATGTTATAAGCCTTTAAGATATTTCCAATTTATGGCAACCCTTTCATGAGATTTTCTTGGCAAGATTTGGTCAGAAGGATTTGCCATTGCCTTTCTTTGAGGCTGAGAGAATGTGACTTGCCAAAGGCCTTCAGTGAGTTTCAATGGCTGAGCAGAGATTCAAATGCTGATTTCTAGAGTCCTGGTCCAATACTCAAATTGCTACACAATTTGGCTAAGGAAAGATTGTATCTGTAATCAATACTGCCAAGGCAGGAGACTTTCTTCTGCACATGAGAACTCTAGCAGGGGGGAGAAAGTTGGTTATTCATTCTTCTTTGCAGAAATGAATAATGAATAATTTAGCACACCACAAGCTTACCCCTGTGTTTTCAGGATCTAAAGAGGTCTGTAGATGACCAGGACTCTCATTTGTAGGAGCACCATAAGTTAAAGCCAACTTTACAGAACATTAGAATAGCAACAATCATTCACGAGGGATGCTGTGAACCTCAACCCCTCTATATGTGCTTTAGGATCATTCAAAATCACTCCTGTTCCCTGCAATTTTAATTTTTAAATCCCAGGACATGACTGCTAATGCCATTGTTAATAGTTGTCAGTTACATACTTAGATGTCAAGGTCACAATGTCAAGCAAGTTTTATTTCCAAAGTATCACATGGGCATCACTATGTTTGCAACCAACACGGAAATACTCAAAACATATGGCTCTTTATATTTTTATGTACCTACTTAGAAAAAAGTATAAATGTTTAGAAAGTGTAAGCTGGTAGTAGGACAATGTCCCAGTTTTAAAGAGAAGTGGTTGTAAAAATATTTTATAATATATTGTAATTTAGCTACAAAATTGCTAATATCTTCTACATTCATTTTATTGTGGAAATGCCTTTAGAGTACGTAGCAACATTTGACAGTTAGCAATATGTAGTTTTGATCCCAATCATAAACACTACTACATGCGTATAAGCCCTGTTGGCTTCCCATATATTTTAAACTGAGACTTTAGACTTAAAGTAAGTGTCTGCATAGAGTTTACTACATAGATTTTATTTGGGGCAATAAATTACACTGTTTATATAGCCAATACACAGAGGGTGAATTAATGGATTCACTTTGCTTATTATAATGTCTGTATCTTCTGGGAAGCTTTTGCTTAGAGGAGGATGAAAGACCCCTCTTAAACTGATTTAGATGATATATTCATCATTTCAAGCTGTATTCTGCTATCCTTAACCTCCATGGAAGTCATAAACAACTACAGAAATTTCAGATAAATGGCTTTAATAGCACTCAGTGGAACTTTCATGTTTGGACAGCCAAGGGCTTGGGGTATTCATGCTTGTATAGGGGAGGTTTGCCTTTGTATTCATTGTCTCTCAGATGGCTTGTCCCAAGCATGGATGATTGCAAGGAGATGCTGAGATTATTCATATGGCTGCCTGTAGCCAACTACACTAGTAATGAGCTATCTGGAGAGACAATAGCATAGAACTCTTTGTCCTTCTGCTAATTCCTCTGTGGCCCACTATTCTACTACAATCACTAAGCACCATCCTGCAAAAAAGAGTTGAAATTATTATTTCCATATTTTCAAATAACATGCTTAAGTCTCCATTTGCCCATAAGAAACTGGTGTAGCATAACTGAAAAATCTGGTTGATAGACCCTCTTTGTGATGATTTGTTGTTATGTGCCTTTGAGTCAAATCTGACTTATTGCAGCCCTATCCTTGGAGTTTCTTGGCAGTATTCATTCAGAGAAGGTTTGCCATTGCCTTCTGTTAAAACTGAGAGAGTGTGACTTGGCCAAAGCCACTTAATGGATGTCCACGGCCAAACAGAGATTCAAACCCTGGTCTTCCTGAGTCCGGGTCCAACACTCAAAACACAACACTACACTGGCTCTTTTAAATGTAGTGCTTTAAATGTGATTATTTTGACAGATGAGTTATTTGTGGGGCACTCCATGCTGGTGGTGGGGAATGTATGAGTTGCCAGAAGCCTTGGGGGAAAATAAAATAACCACCTCTCTTGGGATAATATTCATTTGCTCAGTTCATGTATGCTCTGCCTTTCTTTTCCTTTTCCTTTCTTTTCAAAAACAATGTGATTGAAAACTTGTACAGAATTACAGTTACAAGTAATTTAAAGGAAGAGACAATTTAGGCAAAATTAAAAGGCAGCCGCCGCCTTTTGTTTGAAGAAGTATCCCAACAGAATTTGTTGAAAGAAAACCATTCCTGTAAAACTGAGCTGCAATAGGATCAAAATGTATTATCTCATAGAAAACTGTTCTAGATACCAGATGTCATGGCAGAAAAGGTTCTGTCGAGACAGCAAACCTTGAAAAGATCCTCAGAAATTGAATCAGATTCAGGGAAGATTTATAAGGAGCAGGTGATTTTGGAGATTTTCTGGTCTCAATTCTATAAAATTAACCTATCTCTCAAAAACAAAACAAAAATTAATAAAAACGACAAACCATCACACTGAATGAAGGCCATAACTTAAACCAGGTAAATGATAGGGCTCATGGGATCTGATGGGATAAGTAGTGAGATTCACAGGACTCTAACTATAGTTAATTGTGATATGGTATATCATTTTATATTGTTAATATAAAAATTAATATTGTATATTAATGGAGCCCTGGTGGCGCAGTGGTTAAATGCCAGTACTGCAAGCCACAAGGTTGTAAGTTTGATCCTGCCCGGCTCCAAGGTTGACTCAGCCTTCCATCCTTTCGCAGGTCGGTAAAATGAGTACCCAGCTTGTTGGGGGCATGTATAGAAATACATGCTATTTGTAAGTTGTTCGCCGCCTCGATCCATATGGAGAGGCGGGATACAAACATATAAAAATAAATAAATAAATAAATAAATAAATAAATAAATAAATAAATAAATGTGTATGAAGGGGATGCATATCTTACGGCTCTTGAATTTTTTGAAGGCAGCAGCCTATTACTTGAATGGTTTGAAAAAAATTGGCCACTCTATTATTTGCCTGTTACCTATCATGGTACAGTCTTTTCAAGTGTGTCTCAGTAGCTTGAGCAATATGCTTGCGAGGATGTGGGAGAGAGCCATTTCGGCTGTTCACCCTTGGTTGCGGAATACTCTCCCCTTGGAGGACTGATTGGCTCTGGCTTCATTTTGACTCCAAGTAAAAACATGATATTTTTATTAAAGACTTTGCGATCTAATGATTTTAACCAATTTGTATGTGTATATGGCTCAACACTTTTAAAACTTGGTTTAATTTGTTATGTTGCTTAATATGTTTCAGACTGTTAAAATTATCTTTTACTGTTTTAAAATTTTAACTTATTTTAAATTGTTTAAATGGATTTTTATGCCATGTAAAAAGCCTATCAATAAATAAAGGTTCATGAAACTGCTTTCTATAAAAAGAGGGGGTATCTATTATAGATGCATACAAATTAAATCTTGTTTATTTGTCCAGCCCTCCCTCCATCTGTAACATTTATTTCATGCCTTACAGTGTGTAACTTGGTCTTTCTCTCCATTTTTATTTTCACAAAGACCCTGTGAGCTAGGTTAGACTTAAAGTGGCTGGCTTGAAGTGACCCAGTGAGTTTTATCACCTAATAGGGATTAGAACCCTGGTCTCCTATGCCCTTCTTCAATGTGGCTTCTTGTCCTAAAGCAGAGGTGAGGATCCGGTAGTTCTTCAGATCTTGTTCGATTGCAGCTCCCATGAGTCCTAGCCACTATAGTCAGTGGTGAGGAATGCTGGATGTATGGGGAGGTGTGCACATGATTCCCATCCCTGTCCTAAAGCAACAACTCATACACTCAAAAAATCATTGAAAGGAGTCTTGCTAGCTTTTTTCTCAAAAGCTGCTACAACAACGATTCCAAATCCTTCTCAACATCTTTGCCCACTGTTATAACTAGGAACATTTCCACATTGTTTATGCTAACTACAGTGTATTTAATGGTTGGCGCAGAATTTACAGGGCTACTGGGGATTATATGTAAGCCTCTCCTACCTGTGTGCAGTGATCTTGATAACAATTGGGCTTTCTGTGTGCACCTCCTTGTAAATAAAGAAAGGACCCCTAAGCCTCATGCTAGATATTTAATGTATTGTGTAGGTTTGTTCTGAGAACTCTTAATTGTTCGACAAATGTCAGTGGAGCATCTGGAAATGGGGATCATTCTTGTGAAGTGGTTATTTGGTCCCTAGGAAGCTCTTGATCACTTTTAACTGATCTATCTATCCCTGGATGAAATGTTAGCCTTTTAACACTAAAACATTGCTAGTGTAAGAGGGGACTGTTTCTCTACCACTTTACATTCATCACTCCCACTGTTATATTACAGTCCTGGAATGAGTCATGCAACCAATAACCGTAACCTAAATGTTTTCCCTAAATTCCCGAGGCAAGGTCTTGCTTCATTTGTACAAATAATTGAATGCCCCCCCCCCACAAGCACCCGCACTGGTGGTTAGAAAGGATCCTGTTTTAAATCCCCATCTTTAGAGAGAAATGGCAAGGACAAGAACCCACTGCACGAAGTGTTTTTGCACCTCTAGGGGAAGATTAACTGCTTGTACAATTTGGCCATAAGAAGCAAGGGTTTTTTGAGCTAAAATACACTCCAAGTAGAATGTCAGTGCACTTCAGACACTAAGCCTTTTTCATTTTCTCTATAAAATTACAGCTGCATACTTTGTCCATGGGGAGGGGTATGGGTTTGAGTTTTCGGAAGTGTTACTAAGTTATGAGAAGCCAAGTCTCTGTGGGTGTTTCCCCCAGTACAGTGCTTTTGCACTAAACCACTAATCCAAGAAAACTTCCCTAAAGGAAAGTACCATGTAGCACAGGAAATCTTGAATGGTTTGTGCACTGTAGCTAGACCGTGCAGGCAAGAGGTTCAAGAACCAGACACAAGCAGAGGTGCAGATATCAACTGGAATTTATTGATTTCCAAGAAATCAGGAGTAGGTGTGGGGGCAATCTAATAGGAGAGTAGAAATAAATGTTCTGCAATACATACTTTTGTATCCAATGTTGAACCCCCTTTTTGAACTTCTCTGTCGGTGGTGATGTGAAACTCCACCTAGAATTGGACAGCTTTCAAAATCAAATTTCAGGGTCAAAGCATGCATGGTGGATACACTCAGCTTTCCTTTTCTCTCACCCTGTTGCACTTTAAATTACTCACCTTCTTCCATTGCTTAAGGGATATGGTGGCCACTAGTGGTGGCCTCCTATTGATATCCAAGAGGGAAAAAGAGGGTATAGATTTGCATAAAATTTGCAGGTGTTAATTTACATTCATAGATGCATGTTTATTGTAAAAATAGTATAATTTAAACTTAGTATATTTTACTACAGTGAGGACTAATGTAACTTCTCTTACAATTTTAGAACCTGGGGTCACCTGCTGAAGTTAAATTTAGGAGAGAAACAAGGAAGTATTTATACAGTACATAAACTACAGAAATTATTACTGCATAATGTAATGATGGCAACCACCTTGGGTGGTTTTAAAAGGAGATTGCACACATTCATGACAAAGTTTTCACAATATTTGCATGCCGCCTCTCTTGTTAAAGGCAATACGTCTCTGAATAACACTTGCTAGGAAATATGAAGCTGGAGACTTGCTAGGAAATATGAAGCTGGAGAATTTTGTGCCAATGGAGATAAAAGAGTCTGCACCACCAGGAGCCCTGGTGGCGCAGTGGTTAAATGCCAGTACTGCAAGCCACAAGGTTGTGAGTTCGATCCTGCCGGGCTCCAAGGTTGACTCAGCCTTCAATCCTTCCTCAAGTCGGTAAAATGAGTACCCAGCTTGTTGGGGGCATGTATAGAAATATATATAGAAATACATGCTATTTGTAAGTTGTTCACCGCCTCGATCCATATGGAGAGGCAGGATACAAATAAATAATAATATTAAAAATGAATCAGCATTGCTAGAAGGGTGGCCGGTTAGGGATTGTCCTAAAAAGAAACCCCAGAGCCAAAACCTGAGATGTAGGGACAAGCCAAAGGTGATAGGTGAATAAGCTTTATGCATTAAGTACCAACCACACAAACAAAGACATCCTTGGAGAGTCTTTGCCAGTTGCAACAACAAAGACATGATTCCTTGGGAATTGTAGGAAGCTGCTGTTCTTCTAGCTGAGCTGGAGATGTGCACACAGCCTTTTTTTCTTGCCTGTAGGTGAGCCCACCAAAACTGGAAGTATTGATTTCCTGCTTGGAGATGAACCAGGCCCCAAATTACTGTTGTGCTCATGCCCTGCTTTGGGGTGCCCAGAGGGAGAAGAATTCTGGCCTAGAAAAAGAGACATTCGCTATGTGTCATGCCTCATATTGACATGACAGGGCCTTCAGTTCAGTTCAGCACTGGATCATCATTGTGGATTCAAGTCACCTTTAAAAACCCAAGTTTTTTTAAAAAAAATATAACTACACATAAATTAGGGTGTTTTTTTTTCCATTTTGTTTCTGCACTTACAAGCTTTATAGCATTTGCCTTGTGGGTTTATTCTGGCTACCCTGAAACACACAGACGCAACAAGTGCTTTAAGTGAAAACAGAGTATTTTTTCATTAGTATTATGGTTCAGGAAGGCAGTAACACTTCAACACCCAGCACCCATTCAAAATGTATGGAGCCAACAATCATCACAGTGTGCTTTATAACGTAGGGCAGCTATGGTTACCAGGAAGTGCTATGATGCCTAAATGTGTGAACACACTGGCGATATATATGCTCTCATGCAATAAATAGCAATGTTTATATTAAGCAGAAGGTTGCTTTTCCTCTTGTGGTGAGACTAGAACAGCCTTTCATTGTGAGGACAAAGTTTCCAAGAACTCGGCATGAGTGATCAGATTTCAAAAGAAGGATCTAAAGCCTGTTTACGACTTCGAGTTGCTGGCCTCCAAATCCAGGTTAGTGAAGGAAATGCTCTTCTCACCCATCCAAAGTCATTTTCTTCTTTATTATTGCTCCACATGTTCTACAGAAGAACTCAACAATCTCTCCTATGTGTTCTCCATCAAAATAAACTGCTGAGCATTTCCGTATCCAATATTTCATCCCAATAGTGGTGTTTGGTACTGATTTCCATTGAAATAAATGGAACTAACTTCTGAGTATTTTGTGATCATCACTTACCTTTCCTTTGAAAATAGTCCCAGGTGTCCAATAAAATAATAAAAACAAAAACATTCATTTAGTAATAAAAATTCAATTATAGTTGCATAAAACCAGCAAGATAGCATCATATGCCATAAAAGTATATTCCATAAAAAGGAACAACAGAATGATAGCAGCAACATAATTAACTGCAGCCAAACACAGATGTGGGGAGTGGTGATTGTGTTATCCAAAGGCCTTTCTGTAAAAGAGCAGTCTTCACCACACAGAAAACCATTAGGGAGGGAACATGGCAATTCTCCCTGGGATTCTGAAGTAATAATAAGAAACTGCCTTCTGACAGCCAGTTTATTCGTGGACCTTTTGTTTTTGTCATGTAGGAATGTGTCATATTTATAGACTGCAATATTATTGGCTCTCAGACTCCCTTTTATGAGGCTATACTGTACGGTTCTTAACATACCTTCTTAACATGTCTGCTCTTTATTGTTTCTTTACTAGGCACCATATTGCAAAGGAGGACTTGTCAGGTCCCTGCATCCATATCTCCCAATCTCCATTGCTAAAGGTGTGCTGAAATCAGACTTTGCCTGAAGAAGCTTTGCATCTCTGGGATATTAGCTGCACTGCCTCATCATCAGGCAGTGATCCGTCAGCACCCCAGATTGCTCATTTCTTTTGTTGCTTCTAGGAAGCTGAAATACAAAAATGTTAAGCAAATATTTACAACCTCTTCCCAAATGTGCTCCTTGATGTTTGATTCGGGAGGGTGCATCCTGGCTGATAGAAAAGTTCTAGATTTTGTTCTTGCCCCAATGTTTAAGCGGGTTAAAATAAACCAACCTGGGGAGCTGATATAAAAAAAATCTTGCGTTGTATAGGTCAATGACAGAAAATATTCTGGGATAAACAGAACATGCATGAATTCCAAAAATAAAATCTGAAAGAACAGAAATAAAATCCTGGTCTTTGTGGTTAATCAGTCTGGATGCATACTTTGAAATGTGGCCAGCCCTACTCTTAGGCAGAATGAGGCAAATGCTTCAGAGAGAAGAGGCCTGGGGCAGCGACAGCTGCTGGCGCACCTCAGTGAAGCAATGAATATGGGTTGGATTTTTGTCTGAGCTTTTAAGGAGCTAGCTGTGTTGCTGAATCCTATTTTAAAAACTGCTTCAGAACCTTGGATAGCCCCTTTATAATGTGGGCTAGTAAGTGGAATATATGCGAGGGTCCCATTGCCAGTATTGGAAGTAAGATTCTTCTGCCACACCAGTTTGCTTTTGCATGTGGGATGGAGGAAGCAGGGGGAGTGCCATCTGGTTCTTTGCCTTGGGCAGCAAAATGTCCCAGGCTCACCTTGTTGAAAACTAATTGTTCATTTCTTTTAGTATAACATTAGATTTGATAGTTTTGATAAAGTTCTCGTGTTATTTCCTTTAAAACTGCCAACTCAGGTCAAAGAGCCAACATTTCTTGTTGAATACACAATGCATTTTCAGCTTTCCTTTCTGGAAGCATGTTTTAAACAATCACAGAGTGCTTCTGCAACATTGTTGGGAGAGTAAGCTAATAAGCAGTTTTTAATATGCTGACTCTCCTCATGGTATCCATGCCTTCAGCTGAGGTTTGGGAAGAATAATTTCTGATGGATTGTGCCAGGTCAATGCTTATTGGTTTCATTTTTAACTATGTACAATGCCTGCCTTCTATCACTCTTTGATCTCCACTTAATACCACCTGTAGCATTTTTGTGTTTATAGGGTTCTGTTACCTGCAAAATAAAATGTGATTTTTTAAAA
Organism: Ctenosaura bakeri; assembly: GCA_948474755.1. NCBI lineage: Eukaryota > Metazoa > Chordata > Lepidosauria > Squamata > Iguanidae > Ctenosaura > Ctenosaura bakeri. The sequence continues at coordinate 421,838 of CAOLHI010001117.1, forward strand.
AAAAACAAAACCCAAAAACATTAGTTTTGCATCTTCTTACTAGACTAGTGTACACTCAGAACAGGATAGCTTTATTTTGCTTTTTGCATTTATACTTTTTAATATGCATTTTATGAGTCTAAATGAATGCTGCATAATAGCAAACATGTGGAATTACAGATCAGAATATTTCTGTTTTAATCTTAGCTCTGCTGTGGACTCCCCGTGCTACCTCAGCTCCCAACTATCTTGTCTCAGTCTTAGCCTCCCTCCAAGCTTTATTATTTCTTACAAAAACAGATGAAAGGGTAGGAAAAAAGAAAAGAAGGGGCAAAGGAACTTAAAAAAACACACTGCCCAACATCATTAATGAGTTTTAAACCATCATCAGTTCAGCATATAATTCAATGGTGGTAGGCCACTTACCCAAAAAGGCATCCATTCAGAAACAATGACATATGTTCAAACAGAGAGCAGTGAGCTTTTTAGATCGTTGAGACCCACAGCCCTGGAGTATTAGTTTTTTCACAGCTCTAAGGGCCCCAATAATACAACTGTCCCTTTGTTTGCCGCCATTATACCATGTCTTTCTTTGGCCTCCTGAATGATAAGAGTAATGTTAAATATAATTTAACATGGATTATGAGATATTGGCCCTTTCCACACACGGAGGAAGAAACGGGCAAAAACACGCTAAAACGGAGCTTACCTGAAACCGGGTAAGTCCGTCGCCACGTGGAGCAGCGCATTTTCGCTGCTCCACACTCGTCGGCATCCTGCGGCGTCCTGCGGCACCCAAAATGGTGGCTTGCGGCTGGCGGAGGCTCTCCACCAACCGGAGAAGCTCACCAGCTGGAAGCCTGCCCCCTGGCAGGTCTGCAGGCGCGCCCTTGTGCGCGCCTGCAAATCTACACCGGGCGCTGTGACGGGGCTGCACGCGGCTGCACACCCCATGCTTTTTAAAAACGTCATGAAAAGTGGTTTTTAAAAAGCACACGGTGCCGCCACTTCCGGTCGCCCCAGCGCAGATTGGGGTGTGGAACTACACAAAAGTAGTCCGCCCCAATCCACTTTACGGTGTAGACGACCTCCATCAGAGGTTGCTCCACAACATTTTTCAACCTCTGTGTGGAAAGGGCCATTAGCACATGATGCCAATCTTGTACCTGTTGCTTCCTTGCTTCCTGCCTTCCTTTAATTCTTTCATACCCAATCTTTCTCCCAGTGTAGGACCATCATGCAGTAAGTTAAAACGAAATGTAAGTTAAAACAAAATATAGCTATATATACAAAAGTTGAAAAACAAAGTTTTTTTAAAAAAAAATTGAAGCAAATGGAAACATTTAAAACAGATAAAACACATGCAAAGCACAGTAAAGATAAAAATAGAGCACATCCCATTACAAGATTGTTCCGTCACCACAAATTAAAAGTGGAAGGCCTATTTAAATAAAAAGTTCGCTGCAAGTTGGCAAAAAGGGAGCAGAGAGGTGGCTAGCCTAGCCTTCCATGGGAGGGTGTTCCACAGCTTAGAAGCAGCGATGTTTCTCCCCCTCTCAAACTGGGGAGCTTCATTCAGAATGAGGAGTGAGGGGCCATTCAGGAGTCTCTAGGCCTCTGATGAAGGTAGATGATTTTCTCTAGTTAGAGTTCCACCTTCTTGAAAGAACATGCTTTAAAAGAAAATTATTTTGTCTTTGTGGCGATTTTTTTTTAAAGCACAACCTTTGTAAACCAATAGCTACACGTTGTTAAACCTGAACTTGAACTTGCAAATAGTGTTGTGATCATGGCCGCACAGAGATCCAAAAAAGCTACAAACTTCAAACTAGTTAGTATGGTGCATTCCTGAAGTAAATGGTTTGAGTATTTCAGGCAGTGAAATCCTCAACATTCTTGTCGAGAACATCCCATTTGTTTTTGTTTTGTTTCTTTGTGTGTTTTCTTATGCTTTTTTTGTGTTCAAAATGAAAATTAAACACCCACAATTCTATAAATATACTTTCTCATTTGTCTTTTTAATTTTTGAGAGTTAGCGTGCAACCCAAATGCCAGCTTTTAAATTTCATTTACAAATCCTGCACACAAACACATGTTAAAATTGTTACAATTTTTCTCACACTCAGCCTCCTTAGATATTTGAAGCCATTGTTCTATATAATTATTATAAGGGAAGAAATCTTTTTCCTCTCCCAATAAAATATAATGAAAACTGAACAGGTGCTAGTTGCTCAATGGCTTTAACAAATTATTGGTCTGCAGTGTAGATTTCTTCATCTGCACTTTGTCAATGACTTATGGAAATTGTGTCCATTTTAAAGGACAGCAGGTGTTAGAACAATGAGTTGCTCCCTCTTTTGCATCTGTGAGCTACAAAAGTGGCTTCAATGTTTACAAGAAACAGGATCATTAAAAACATCCTGCCACTAGAAAACACACATGCACCATTGCTATTCTTTTCTCTTTTTTCTCACAGTAGAAGCTTTATTTATAGCCTGTAAATAAAAGCAAACCTGTTTGGAGGAAACCATATTCACTTCCCTGTGGAAGTAACACGAAAGCAATCAAAAGGGAAGCCTCTTCCCTTGTCATGTAATCCAGTCAGCTCAAACTAGATTAACCCTTGCCCAAATCACTGGAATATCTAGGGCACAGTTAGGCACTTTTGGAATGCTGTCCTGTTCACATTTAATGCAGAGAGAGCCCATGAATCCCATGGGACTTACTTCTGAAGAGCCCTGCTGTGAGGTTTAGGCTGTTAAAACTTAAATCAATCTCTTTGAAATCAATCCAATTTAATTGTACAAAGAAACATGTCAAACAAGGCCTAAACTCAATTCCTAGTCCCAGCTAGAGCAGACCTACTGAACTTAGGCCATTTCCCAGGATTGCAAAGGATGTTGAAAGTGGAATCATCACGCTATAACAGGCTAGTGCGGAAATGGCCTTAGTCAACACATATGTAGACTCCATGGATTCACTAGATGTAATTTAGTTGGTATGAGCTAATGTATTTAAATCAAACTAAATTGTGACTAACTGCACTTCAGTGGGATTTAACATGTAATCCTAACAAACTGCCTATTTTTCTTTCTTTCATGCACATTCTGCTGGGAAAAACTTAGGTAATACTAGGTTGGTGCCAGCTTTTCCTCCTAGCAGATGGAGGCCTCCCTGAGTAGAATTCAGCTCATGATGCTGTGGCACAATTTATTTATTTATTTATTTTTATTTAATTTGTAGGCTGTCTTTCTTCTATAATCAGGACCCAATTTGAAGTTCTCACCACCTGCTTGGAGGTTTCCCAACCCTTCAGATCAGATCTGGAGAAGACATAAAGGACTGCAGGAGGAAGAGGAGGCAAGAAAATTGCTTCCTGCCTCTATTATCCAATGGGTCAGCCCTTCCACAGACAGAAGACTTTCCACCAAGAGAGACAGATTCTTTATGGAAACCATTGTCCCAATCTGGTTGCAAATGAACAATCTATGTAAATTTTTGTAAATTTTAATGCATAAATTTTATCATGTGAATTTATGCAAAAATCTGTTTTGTCTGCTCAAAATTCAGTTCACCACCTTTGAAGCAATACAAAGTTCCATGTTTAACTTTTTCTTTTAGCCTAGGAACAGCTTCAGACATGGAACTAAATCCAATTGTCAGTCCCAACTAAAGCTGATCCATTTTTTCTTACGGGACTTGCCTAAGTATGGATTTAAGTCCTGTTGATTCCATGAATGTGCTGTAGGTGAAACTAAGAAATGGATTCAGCCAATGAAGTTTAAATCAACATTTCCGTAAATCACCATCTCAAAACCCCAGCGGTCCTGAAACAGAGTCCCATGAACCTTTTTATTAATTATATATTTTTAAATCTACAAAACACTTGAAGAAAAATTTAGAGGCTGATAAAAATCATGCCACCAGCTGTTTTTCATCCACTGGGGAGAAGTGGAGTGGGAAGTTGAACTCAGAAAGGGGAGGCAGTCAGCCCTCTCATGCTGTTAATATAACATTAAGAAGCCTCTATTCATATGCCCTTGTGAAATTAGCCTTCCACCTAATCTCAAAAAGTCTTATGCAAATGATAGTTTATTCTTCTGACAGAGCAATCTGTCCCTTTCCTGTCAGCCCACTGGGTGGGAGGAAGAAAGTGAGAAAAGGGGCAGTACAAGAAAAAGGGAACAGGGATGATTCACCCACTTTTGGCTCTGACTCTGCTTATAGCTGGTTATACTAACCAACCCATTACTAGCAAGCCTCCCTGATTCCCCACAGTGCTGTGTGACTGGCAGAAAAAGGCTGCCCATCCTTGTAGTAGGAAGAGTGTAACTCCAGGCCCTTTTCTCACGGTATTTGTTATGCAGAAGGGCCTCCGGAGCCTCATGTGATTGTGAGGACTGTTCCACATGATGTCCTCACAATCGTGCAATGCTGCTGGGGCCAGCAGGTGCTGATCACGCAATATATCATTTTCAACTTCTTGCCAAAAATGATGCTGAAAACATTGCTCCGCGCCCCCCCCCACTTACCGTCTGGAGCTGTGGCCCTCATGCTTCCTCCCCCAGCGCAGCCTGGGAAAGTGCTCGGCTGAACTGCAGAAGGAAGAGGCGGAGCTCTCATGCTGCCTACTTGCCAGCAGGCAGCTGCTGCAGAGACAAAGCAGAGGGGATGCGAGTGCCTCGCAGAAGAGGCTGCTCGCGTGATCCCTGCGTGACCGTGCTGGAAGCAGGTAAGCTGAGGAAAGGGCCCCAGTTAGAAAAGACTGGATCCAGATTCTTTGGTCACCTGCCCCAACAATCATTATACTAAAGCCCATTGTTTTTGCTTCATCACAAGAAGCTTCCTTAGTCATTTGGCCCACCTAGCCCATTAATGTCACTCACACTGGCAGCAGCTCTCCAGAGTTACAGACAGGATTCTTCCCTAGCTCTACCTTGAGATCTTGGTGATTCCCTGGTAGCCTCCAGTCAAAAATACTACCATGGCCTGATTCTGATTCCAATGACCTTCAGAGGAGAACAGATGTTCCAGGTGGCATTGCATCCATGTTTGTATCATGTGTATTTCACAAGGGTCAGGCACCACTGCTGAGCGGTGAACAAGGAGAAAGAAGAGTCCCTGCATGTCAGAGGCAGCTGTTGCTCTCAGGGTAAAGAGTGCAGGTGCCAAACGGTCGAACAGCAAAGCAGTAATCAGCACTAAGGTTACTGATGATGTCATTGGCAATGCCTTCCCTTCACTGTGGCCAGTTAAGGTCTGGTAATAAGTGCATGAAACCCTGTGACAGATTTGACTTAGGCCCTTTCTACACCTTACCTGGTTGCAGAGACATCCTATGTGGGTCCTGGCGTTGGCTCTGCTGGGAGAAGAGTGCAACAGAAGTGCTCCCTTCCGCACTGGCTGCCCCTGTGTTCCAGGAAGTGTAATGGCCACAGCTCTTTCTGCTGAAGCACAGCCAGGTAGTTTCCCAGGCTGTGCTGGGGCAGGAAGCGCAGCCATTGTGCTTCTGGGGCCTTTGCAAGCAAGGTAAGTCCATGATGTTGATACCATCGCCAGTCATTGATGAGGAAAAACCGTCAATGATTTGTGGTGTGATCACTCTGCCTGGGGATGGGAGAAGGATCGGACTGCGACGACATTGTGCATAAACATTGTTGTGGTCCACCCTTCTCCCGTACCTATAGCGGGTTGGGAGGGTAGAGCAGAAAGGGCCTTAGGGTCAGAAATGAAGGCACAAAACCATAATAACAAGTAGTGAATGGTTCCATTTCCTTCTCCTGTTACTGAGCAATGAATGATACTATCAGTCAGTCAGTCAGTCAGTCAGTCAGTCTGTCTGTCTGTCTTCTCTCTCTCTCTCTCTTGTCTATGAAGGCAGTTTGCAATAAAGGTGGCTTACAATAAGAAAAGAGCCCAGGATGGCTACTCTATATAATGAGGCAATAAAAACTTGATGAAATAATAAAACATTCTTAACTGCTGAAAAGCCGGATGAGAAGGGGGCAAGTAACAGAATTATTAACTACTATGGTGCCACTGCTTAAAAAGCCCTGTGCTTGTTAGCTCCTTACTGGCTGGCCAGAAGCAGTGCCTCTGAGGGCTATATTAGGATGCAAGCAGGCTCATGTGAGTACAAATAGTCAGTCTTTCGTACAACTTTATCCCAACCTATTCAGGATTAGCCTTTCCACATGACATATCACTGCTATGATAATTTTACATTTTTTTAATCTAGTAATTGTACAATCAACCATCCTGCATTTATACGCTGAATCAAAATATATTATTGTATGTTTAATTAAATAAACAAATAAATGTTGGAATTGGACTGAGAAACTGGTGAGAGGGAGGGAGCAAACAATTTCCTCTAGATATGGTAAGTCATTTTGATATGTATTCCCTCTAATCTTCCCAGTAATGCGATTTAAACACTAGTAAAGGAAAGGATGACACCAATATTTAAACAAAAGCATCTGGCTCCAGATAGCAGTCCCTGCAGTATGGCCTTAATTTATGCCCTTGGTTATGATTATACCATCTGTAGCCAAGTGTTGCATTCTTACATCTAAAGTCTCGAAGGATGACAACTCCATTCAATTTGAGGGTTGAAGACCCTAAAAGAGCCAAGAATTCAGACCCTCCTCAGAATACATTCTTCTGAAACCCCACCTAATTTCTTCTCTCCATGACCTATTGTTCAAACACTGCATAGTTTTGTATTTTTAAAAGTCACTTGTCTTCATTCTACACTTTTTTCCATACAGCTGCTCTGTGCACATTTCTGAAAAGTATGTCTTTTATATAAACAGTATCTTTAAGTTCTTTAGCAATTAATAGACAACTAGAGGAAGATTTTCTATCACCTGAAGAAGTAGAAAAGAGGTAGCATTTTGCATTGAGTGTTTGATTGCCTTGAGTTATTTATTTATGTATTGAATTTATATTCCACCTTTCTTCTGGTGTGGGAGATCACTAGGTAATACTCAAAAATTGGTCTTAATACACTGTTTACCAAGTGATTTGCCTAAAATTTAACTTTCAGCTTTGTTTATAGAAGTACTGTTACTTTTTTCTACCATTGTCTCCTATACAGACTTGGGAACCTGTGTGTTTTGTCCCATGCAAGAAGCAAGTCTGATTGCTGCGCACAGCCTCATATTTTTAGAAACTGAGATCTAGCATTACATTTCCCTCTTAGTACATATTGCTAGGAATAATCTGACTGTTGTTGTTGTTGTTGTTGTTATGTGCCTTTAAGTCATTTCTGACTTATGGCAACCCTAAAGCAAACCTATCTGTGACAGAAGCTTACTTTTTTCTACCTGATTGGTATGGCAGTTACCCAATCTGATAAGGTACCCTGTCTTTTCCACACAGCCCTTCCTTCCCCATTATAACTCCACCATTGTGAAAAGGGTGAGGCCTTTCAATGGTTATTTAGAACTCCTTAGTAGTTCTATGGTAGCATGTTTTCTGTGTTTAAATACTGTATACAACTCAGCCAAGTCAGTATTTATAAAAATAAGCTGTAATATTTACTAAGGTAACATACAGAACAAAATATTGGAGTTCATATGCAGGTCAAAATGAATACAGTTCTTCAGAGTACTTTTAGACAGTTTCCTTATATCTTTAAACTTTCATATAAGCACAAGTATTGTAAATAGCCCTTTGGCTATACTCTTACCAAAGACTCAACTCTGTATTTAGGCAACACTTTCTGACTAGATTCTATAATGGTTTAATTACTTTTCTGCCTCTCTTTTCTGCCTCGGCTTCCCCTAGGTATTAAACCCTTCCCACACAGTCACCCTTCCCAGCTGACTGAGAGACTCTACTCTACCTTTGTCTCTGGTGAGAATTCTCACTGAAGGACTGAAAGTGACAACCAGTGTTTCCCTTTATATATCTTTTCCTTTCAGCCACCAGCCCCTTGTCCACACTACTGGGCTGGGTTTCCCTCCTAAGGAGCTACTCTGGTTGCCTGGCAATCTGTTTCTTGGCTGCTCTGGCACTCTGGAGAGCCACACTCCCAGAACTCTGTCACACTATCACAGGGTTTTCTTGGCAAGATTTGTTCAGAGCAGGCTTGCCTTTCTTTGAAGCTGAGAGAGTGGGACTTGCCCAGGGTCATCTAGGGGTTTCCATGGTCAAGTGGCGATTTGAACCTTGGTCTCCAGAGTCATAGTACAATGCTCAAACTATTACACCATGCTGGTTCTCACAATCTGATTATACCTTCCATTAATTCATTCAAAATGGCACTCTTTATCTGCAGATGAATCAAACTGTGGACCTCATGGCAGCAACATCTGACCATATTTTGGGACTTTCACCTTTCTTCCTACCATTCCCTAAAACATTTGAAAGATATAGATAATGTGAACTCCAGCATGATAAAGTACTAGCACTGAAGCAAATCATATTTTGGATTCAATGAAATTTGATTTGGATTCTAATTATACCTTAGAGTGTGAATGTGGGCAGAACAAACCACCATCATTGTACACATATCCAGAAGTTGCACTAATATAAAGAAATTCAGTTTATAGAAATCCATGTACTTCAGTTCTAACTGGTAGGGAGTGGATTCTGAAAAAGAGAGCTATCTGTTATTTCCAGTTGGTGTCCTTCTGCTGATGGAAGGCTCTTTGATATAAGAAAGGCTTCTGGAGGGAGACATTTTTGGCAATTTCCCCTTCCTTTGAGTTCTACAGTACCAGCTCACAGTTTCAAAATGGGAGTAGATCCATGTGCACGTGTCTGCAGGTGGGAAGGAGAAGCATCAAAAATTACACCCCCATCCCTTTACACTCATGGAAGCCAACAATAGATTAGAGATGCTTCCATTAGCAGAAGGACACATGTGGATAACAACTGTTTTCTTCACTTTAGCACAGTCCCTTACAGTTAAGATAAAACATCTAGATTTCCAGTGGGTACCGCTATGGGACTCTGTTGCTAGAAAGAACCATTATGTAGTCACTATAGTTAAGGAAAAGGATTTTATAAGGTGCAAACATTTTCTGTTATTAAATTAGGCTAGAACCCTTATTTTGATAAGCAGAAAGCAAGTAGGGGGTGGGTGCTCCACAACCGTATTTGACTGTGCAGCTTGCAAATCATATATGCATACATTTCATGTGGCTGAGTTTTACCATGGGATGTTGTTCCACATCTGAGGCCCTGTGAAGAAAGTTAACAGCTCCCCTTTGATAGCAGTGCTGCAAAGACTGGCTGGTGGAGAATGGCTGGGAGCACCAGCAGGTCACCCATTCTCCAGCTTATAGTGATGGAGTCCAGGAACTGCATTGTGTGTTACACAATGTAATGGAGGAGTAAAAGGAAAGAGCTCAAATAATAGAGCAGGGCTGCTGCCATATGAAATTTAAGTTTTCAGCACCATTGCTCATTGCTTCCCACTTATTTTACACTCAAAATCAGACCAAGTTTTCTTGATATGCTATTTTAGAAAACACATTCTTAGTCCTTACTTTTTTCTGAATAACTGTTGTTTGGTCTGAACATGCAAGAAACTCTTGATAACGAGATTTGAACTACATCCTTCAGTCTAATAATGGCATAAAAATCTAGCAGTAGTGCTGGAATCCTTTGCTTGTCCCACCAGTCTGTTTCCATGGCAACCACCCTGATTGCATTAGGGTACAAATTAGTTTCTGTGAATTTCCAGCAACATTTGTCCTCTCTGATGTCCTCTGGATTTGAACCTTTGTCCTTGCCTTTTAGCTGCAAAGTAAATTTCCTTCTTAAAATAAAAATCGTATCACACTGACCTAACAGTCAAAAACAACAACCACAAAAAGCAAAGCTGTGCAAACATATGCAAATGAAGATCAGTTGTTAAGAGTCATTGCTCTGGATGGCATTATTGTGGGTTGATAGGAAACTTAAAGTCTCCAAAGAGAGGGAGGCAGTGACTCCAGAGTCTCAGATGCAAATTTGGAGGCACATGCATCCAATTCAAGCCCGCGGTTCGTGACCCAGTAAGTGACAAAAGCAAATAGTTGTTTCTTGACACAGATTTGACAGGAAGTATAGGGGTGGGGCAGGGGGAAGATAAGGAAATATACTATTTTCCCTGCTGCTGTTCATCTTCCTAAAGTAATATTAAAATTACATATTTAAAATGTATTTTTTAAAATAAAATATTATATAAATAATGTTTCATAATGATATGAAATTGAATGAACACATATTCTGTATAAATACTCATAGTTTCCCCTTTCTTGGGGATTGGAATGTATATAGAGTGTTTCCCATCTGTGGATCATTTTTCCCCCATATTTGTTAACAGATTTTTAGTTAGAGTAGATTCTCGGTAGCTTGAAGTAGCTCTATTGGTATGCCAACTGTTCCTGGTGATCTATTTCTCCCAATTGTTCTGAGTGCAGCTTTTACTTCACTTTCTAAAATTGGAGATTCATCCTCAGATAGCTCTTCCTTGAATTAATCTGTCATACATTAATCTCTTTTATATATTTCTTCAGTGTATTGTTTCCATCATCTTTCTATTTGTACTTGGTCATGTAGTGTGTTCCCCTGCTGGTCACAGAGCATCTCCACTCTTGTTTTAAATTTCCATTTGCTTTCTCAAATCTTGTGGAAGAGGTTTCTTGTTCTTCCTTTTTTTTTTGTCAACTTCTATTTGTCTGCATTGATTATTATATTAGTTCTCCTTGTCCCTGTGCAGAATTCACTGAACAGTTGCATTCAGAGTTCTTACTCTTTTTCTGTCCCCTTTTACTTTTGCTTTTTGTCTGTCTTTAACTGCTTAGAGAGTTTCATTTATCATCCATTGAGACTTCTCTTTTTTTCTTTTTTTTAAGAATGTTTTTATTAAAAATTTAATTTTAAAAATAAGCCCCCTTCCCACTTCCAAACTTAAATTTTCCAGTTGAATCTACTTATTTCCATTACATACGAAACATAGTTTCTGCTTAAACAAAGAAAAAAAAAGATTACATTATTTCTTTCTTCATTTCTTATACATTTATATCTTTATCCAATCCGAAACTTCTGTCCATTCCCTTTCAAAGTTCTGGATAGGTTTATTTTTCAAGGAACATGTTAGTTTTTCTGTGTCTACCATATCCAGAACTTTTAACTTCCATTCTTCTATATCAATATATTTCCTTTCTTTCCAATATTGCGCATATGTCAACCTTGCAGCAGTTATTAAATATAGTAATATCTTCTGATGACATCTTATTTCCCTTTGTTGCCCTAACATGTTTAACAAATAAAACTCTGGTTTCATTTCAAAATTCAATTTTCAATTTTTTTTTTGCTAGAGGCTTCTCTTTCTTTTTGACTGCTGATAGTTTCTTTTTGGATTCCTCTCTGAAAATATCCCTGGCTTCAGTCCAGAGTTCTTCTGAGTTCTTTCAATTAGGCTTTATAGTACAAAGCTATTTCTTCTTAGATTTTCATTTCCTGAGTAAAACACTATAATTATCTGACTCAAAATGTCCCATTCCTGTACACTTTAGCTTGGCAGTCCAAGTATTTCAATGTTTATGTTCTATTTCTTGTTTTTCTATGTTCAGCCTCCTCTGATTCATGCTTCTCACATTGCGTGTTCCTATAATATGTGTTGTCCAGCTTCAGGCTTTCCTTTCACTTCTGAGCATGTCAACAGCTGAATGTCCTTCCAGCATAAGACCAGTTGTGTCATTAGCCACAATGCTACTTTAGTTGTCCTCTGCTGTACCTCAGTTGAGTGCCGTATAATCTGGGAGTTTCATCTTCTGGTACTATCTCTTGTTTCTTTTTGGATTTTCTCATCATAGGGTTTTTGTGGTAAAAGACTCCTTCTGCACAGTACAAAATTGTGTTAGCTATAGTTCCATTGCCATTGTCTGCCAGTGTCACCCCACTACTGCTGCTGCTCCATAGCTGTTTGGCACATTTACTCTGGCTGCTCAGCAAAAGCTTGTCTGATGTGGGAGATCCTACCAAGCAGCACTGCTATGTCTTGCCTCACTGGAGCATGTAGTCCCACAACAACAACAACAACAACAAAAGGTGGGATAAAGGTTAGTAGACCATAATTTTTTAAATATAGTCCACTTGACAATATGTGGAGTTGTGAAAAAGAGTGCTGGACATGGAAGAAGGAAACTTGGTTTCAAATTTCTAATATGCTTATTGGGTGATTTGAACTGGTTACTATTTCTACATCTAGCCTACTTCACAGGGCTCTTGCCAGGATAAAATCTTCATAGGAGGCAATTTCTTAGTGGAAAATCAGGAGAAAAATACAGCAAAATACTGTCATTCATTTCTGGTATATTGGAAGCCTGAAAGATGAAGAAGAATTGTGAACCAGTTGACAGAATTATAAAATTGCGGTATATATTTAATATAGTAATAATGAATATCTTCACAGTCTTATACATTTTGTTCTTGCTACAATGGTCCTTAATTTTTAAATCATCACAGTAACACTGTGAGGACTGAGAAGTAGCTTATTTTTTTTTAATTTAAGTTATATCAGCTAGTCTTCTGCCAAAGCTCTCAGAACCTTTTCCAAATTCAAGGAAGACAGATGGCAAATTTAATAGGGAAAACGATAAATAAAATAAATATAATGGACAGAGATAAACAAAAAGCTGGAATTTTAGCCCTAGATATATTTAAAGCCTTTGATTGTGTGGAATGGCCGGCATTAAAAACAATTTTAAATAAAATAGGATTAGGAGAGAGATTTAAAGGGTTAATAAATCAATTGTATTCACATAATACATCTGTAGTGATGGTAAATGATGGATTTACAGAACAGATTCAAATAACAAGAGGAACGAGACAAGGATGTCCATTATCTCCAGTTTTATTTGCAATAGTTATAGAAATGTTAGCGAATGTGATAAGAAATGATGAGAATTTGGAAGGAATTGGAGTTAAGGAAAAAAATAAAATAAGCTTATTTGCAGATGACACATTGTTGACAATTAAGGATCCAATTGAAAAGATAGATAGGATAGATAAACATTTAATAGAGTTTGGGGAGAAGACGGGATTAGAAATAAATTGGGCCAAATCAGAAATAATGTTATTTAATTATACTAAAGAAGAAGTACAAAAATTTATAAGTAGTAAAAGAGGATTACTTAAAATAAAAGAATCAATTAAATATTTAGGAATAGAGATTACAAAAAATTTACAAGAATTACAGGAAAAAAATTTCAAGAAATTAAGATTAGAAACAAAAAGGAAATTAGAGGACTACAAAAATATAAAGCTATCGTGGTTTGGTAGAATAGCAGTGGTAAAAATGAAAATTTTACCTAAAATTAACTTTTTGTTTAGAATGTTACCAATAAAAATATCAGAGGAAGAATTAAAGGAGTGGCAAAAGATATTAAATAATTTTTGTAATGGAAATAAAAAATCGAGGATTAATAAGAAATATTGGTATAAAAGTCAAAAAGAAGGTGGCCTGGGACTTCCAAATTTAAAATGGTATTATTATGCAAATCAATTGAGATATATCATAGAGGGGGTTTCAGGAAAGGGTGATTTAGATTGGTTAGAGATAGAAGATATGAATATTGAGACAAAATTAGAAAATATATTTTTTAGGAATTTTTCAAAGAAAGAAATGGAGAAGATAGAAAATCCTTTTATAAAAAATATAATAGAAATATGGAAAAAAAATAAAAGAAAATTATTACCGAATATATCAATATTAACTCCGATAGTGATGATGGAAAAATTTCCAATAAATTTAAGAGAAATAATAGAGAAAGAAATAAAAAAACAAAAAATTTATAGATTAAAAGAATGGATGAAAATAATGATAAATAAAGATAGAATGAAAGAGAGATTGCAGGAAATTAAAATATCCTGGTTAAATTATATACAATTAGAGCAATGGACAAAGAGTATGAAAAGATATGTTAAGGATTTTAAAGAATATACTAAATTTGAACAAATTATTATTCAAAGAGAAAATATGCAAGAAAATGAAATACTAAAAGGTATTACAAGTGAAATATATAAAATATTAGCAAAAGAACAAGAAGAGGATTTTCTTAGAAAAATGTGGGAGGAAGAGATAGTACAAAATATAGATATACAAGAATGGAGAAAAATTTGGAAACAACGTCATTTAAAAAAATTATCAATAAGAATAAAAGAGAATTATTATAAATTAGTGTGGAAATGGTACTTGACTCCAGTGAAATTAAATCAAATAGATGAGAAATATTCAAGATTATGTTGGAGAGGATGTCAAGAAATTGGTACATATATGCATATGTGGTGGAATTGCAATAAGATAATGGAGTTTTGGCAAAAGGTTTTTAAAGAGATAAAAGAGATTATAGGAGCAGATATACCAGTATGTCCAAACATTGCATTGTTGTCTATATATGATAAGGTTGAGTGTACTCAAGTAAAGAAAGAATTAATAACAAATTTGTTAACTGCAGCGAGATTAATAATAGCAAAAAAATGGAAAGCAAATGAAAAATTTCAAATAGAGGAATGGTATAACGAAGTGTGGAAAATTGCAATTAATGATAAACTAACATGTAGAATTAGGTTTATGAAAGGTTTGGTTAAAGGGAATGATTTTGAAGAAATTTGGAAAATATTTTTGGATAAAGTTCTGAAAAGAGATAGTAATACTACCCTGTCAAAAGAAGAATGGCAATTTTGGAAAGTGGATTAAATAAAAAGTTGGCTCTGGGGGTGGGTATTTTTTAGTTTTAGTTTTGTTTTTCTTTTATGTTGTATATTTTGTAATTCTTAGTAGGTGTGTGTGTCAAACTTGTGATTTATAGATTTAAATGGATAAGTGATGTTAATGTTTTTTTAAAAAAAAAGTTAAAAGAATTAACAATAGAAATAGATTAAAGGGGATGTGAAAAATATTGAATTAAATGTGAAATTATAACAGTTGAACAGATTTATAAATTTAAGGGTAAAGGTGCAAAATAACAATGAAAGTTAGTATTGCTTAAGAGAAGAGAAAAAAAGAAAAAGAAAAAAAATTTTTTTTTAATTCACTATTATGTATATCACATGGTGTTTAATTTTTTTTTCTTGTTTTGTTTTTGTGATTCAGTTATATAAATAAAAAAAAATTAAAAAAAAAAAGAACCTTTTCCAAGAAATAATAAAAAACACAGTTATTAAATTCAACCCATATTAGACAGCAAAAGATGTCACAAACAGAATAAGATACCAGTCTAACATATTAAATCAAAGGGGAAAAACTCTTTGTTTATCTATATGGTTTAGAGGAGGTCTAATTTCCCAGTCTTGGGGAAAAGATGAGATAATAAATAACACTCATCATCATCATCATTTACAAAAGGCTAAGTTGATTGAGAATCATATGGAGGGCTGGGTGCTCCATTTGACCAAGAGGCATGTAGCATGATCCTCAAGGCCAAAGACCCACGACTGTGTATAATTAGCAATACTAGCAGATCCTATGGTGCTAAACTAACTCTACATGTGGGTTATGGGATACCAGAATACGATTTTCAGAAGCTGATTGATGCACTTACTCTTAAACAAATGCCATGGGAGGCACTTTCTCATGACTCACCCCATGCTGATAATAGAAGACCTGCAAGTCCCCATGGATGTACTTCAGAAAAGTTCCTCCTATGAAATCTCTGGATTTAGATAGGGGTGATGGTACTCTTTTGATTTTCCCTCCAGTGTTTCCAAGTGGAGGTTGGGTATATACCCATAGTACTTTTTAAAGGAGATATAATGGTTATGAAGAAGGGTGTGAAAAACTCAACTCTGGTGTGCTTTTGCACATCCCAGGTGCACTGTCATACCAACTTTTGTAAAATGGTTTTCCCTAATAGATCCCTAATAATAACATACCCCTAATATGTGATAGCAGCAGCATGCCTTCCAGATTATGCATGTTTGTACACATTTTGCATAAAGTGTTTGTGTATGTATTTCAAATGGGTGCATTTTTAGCATTCACATTTTAAAAACTCTCTCCCAGTATAACCCAGGCAGCATGGCCAGCCATGGCATTCGGAGTCATGCAAAGGAAAAACTTTCCCCTGTTCTAGCTAATGGAGAATCCATGGCAGAGGCCTTCACCTCTATATGTCATCCACTCTACTACATGAGTTATCTAACGTAATTCATTAGGAACAAAGTAGCTGACCAGCACAGCTTACATCACAGCCAGACTATTGCTGATTAACTCTTCAATGATGATAGCAGAGAAATATTGTAAAAAAGGTGCAGACAAAGAACAGCTAAGATTGTAAAGATTTTCCAGTGTTTTTTTAAAAAAAGATGTAGTCCAATTAACCCACTGCTAGCTTTCCTCTTTCCTCTCCTGTACTTTTTTCCTTTTGTATGATGTCTATAGAAATGTGAGCCTACTGGTGAAGGATATCTTGTCTTTTAATCTCTGTCCAGTGATTGTAAGATTTTAGGTGCTTCCTTAGTTTTAAATACTGGTGATGATGCAGAGAAAGGTGATCATTAGAAGAAAAACAAAAGCAATTTTTTACACTAAAAAAACCAGATAAAAGCAGAATCCAGGCCCCTTTTGGATGGAAGGGGCAGGAAAAACACACTTTTCAGCCATCCTTGATTTCTGCTTCTGGTGCTACTACACACAGTTTTGAGCACCTTGTAAAGGAGTATAGGAGATGTGCTACTAACTGCAGGACTACCAGGAGCACAACCACTGTGCACACAAACTCTTAGCACAACAGGCTGAGTTGAACCCACTGTTCTGACAGCCCATGGTAATTGCAGTGGCAGCTGCCTTGTGCAAACGGTATCCACTATTGTCAGAATATTGCATAAGTCTGGCTGCTATCATAATCTGCATTCACAACTTTGGCTGCTTCTTACATCATTACAGGGAGTGTCCTGTTGTGACTTCAGTTCAGTCTTTGGCAGTGTCAACTTCAATCCAACAGAGCCAAAGGAGAGCAGCAGTCTAGGGATGCCAAGTAATTACAAGGAAATCTGAAACGCTGAGCCAGGAAACTGCAAAGGGTGTGTGCTAAGAGCAGTCCAAGGTCAAGTGTCAAGTAATCAAATGACATCTGAAATTCTGAGGACTGAAGCAACAGACAAATTTGTTAAACAGTCTGGGTCACAAACAGGAGTTCAGGCCAGAGATCAGCCAGAGTGAGAAGCATCTGTTTCTTTAAGCAACATGTCAGTGCTATTAAAATGCTTTTAAGACTGATGGGTCCTAGCCTTACCCACCTTCCCAGATCCTGCTGATCAAGGACTTCCAGCTGCTCTTCTACCGTATGTTTTGCCTTACCTGGAGGAGGGGAGAATAGGGGATCCAAGACAATAGGCTCCAGCCAGAGCCGAAGAAAGAAGCAGAGACTACAGCTGGCAGGCCTTCCCTGGAACCATGAGAGCTGGATCCTGGACCAGCCTGTGTAAGTAAAATTTAAGGGGAGGGAAACAAGAGTGCCATCATTATTGGAAACTTGGATGATGGCTTTCTAGGACAGATGACCAAACATTAAAAAGGAGAAATATAGTACTAATGGGAAACTTCGGCCACTGTGATATTTATGCCAAGAATGTAAGATTCTTCATTTGTCTTGCTGACAATTTCATTATCCAGGAAGGTGGAGGAGGCAGCAAGGGGTTTCACTATCTTGGACTTATTTCTGATCAACAGAGAAGAACTGGACTACAAGTGCGAAGCAGTGGAATCCTTGGGTGGGAGTGACCACGTCCTCTTGGGAGACTTGTATGGAGGAAAGAGGAAACCAAACATTAACTCTGGATTTTCAAACAAAAGCTGATTTCTGTAAGTTCAGTAAGGAAATGCTGAGTGAGATCCCATGCTCAGAAATGCTCAAAGGAAAGGGAGTTCATGCTGGATAAGAGTTTCTTAAAGGTGAGGTATTTATTGAAGGCACAGTTGCAAACAATTCCAGTGAGAAAGAAAAGCAGAAAGTATCTAAAGAAACCAAGGTATATGTGTAAAAGATTTGTGTATGAAATTTTAAAGATTTAAAAGATTTGTGTATGAAATGGCAAGGGCAGGAAGAATCACCAAACAGGAATAGGTATGAGTAGCCAGTGCCTGGAAGGAGAAAATCAGAAGAGCTAAAATGCCAATGTAACTGAGGCTTGCAAAATAATTTAAAACTAATTTTTAGAAAAGGAGGATTGAGTATTTTGAAGCAGGAACAAGAACAAGTAAGTATGACCACTTTGTGGAGAAGATGGTGAAACACAGAAAGGGGACACAGAAAAATCTCAACCTTTATTTTGCTTTGGCCTTCTCCCTAAAGAAAAACCTGGTAAAAACAGAACAAATTGTGATAAATAACTCAGAGAAAAAGAAAACTCACAAAGAAATTAGGCATAGGATCAAATGAATCACATTTATTTTATATTCTTCTGCAGAAGGGTGCCCATAAAAGAGGACCCCCGCAGTGTTGAATACCTTACGTTTTATTCCCTGTCCTGACGCAAGTTTTTCCCTCCCGTGTGACCCCATTGGCTAGGGTGACAGAGGTTACAACCCTATCAGAGTCGCCTAAGAAGTTACATGCCCCCTTCCCCATATTTACAGCATATATGATCACACACATAATCACGCTTTTCCCTCTTGGATTCTTAATTCCCATTAGTAATTTCAAAATGCCCATCAAACAGATTCTAACCTCCCATTTTGCTAAACAGTGCCAAATTCCTGTCTTGTCTTTCTTTATCAGCTTAGTTACTCCTTTCAGCTTTTGCTGACCTTCAGTCTGCATCCCAAGAAGGAGTCTATACATCCCACTATTGAATTCTTATCTATCTGTCTGGTTCTCTTTTTGCACCAAGGCCTTCTTCAGCTGCCAGTTTCTAAAAATATGCCTCTTAGACTTCATTGTTTTGCAAAAGCTCAAATAATATACCAAAGCATATGTGTGTGTAAATATATTTAAAATGTGTTAATAAGCTAATACATATATGTTAGTAATACTGTTAATAATATTTGCTAAAACTAAAATGTATCTTATTTCTCTCACAAATGATGCAGTAAAGGGACTGCAGTCCAGAATAAGTGGAGAGGTAGTACAGGAATACACAGTTATTCTAAATGAATTCGAGTTTCCAGGGCCTAAATAATGGCAAGCAAGTGTACTAAAGGAACTTGCAGATGTAAGCTCACAGCCGCTTTAATCTTTGAGAATTCCTGGAGACCAGGAGACCACCTACCTCAGCACTCACCCTCTGGGACTCCAGGCACTGACCCTGGCCACAGCAAAGGCAGGTCCACAGCAAGGCAGAAGACTTATCCAGTAGGTCCTCTCCATGGTCCCAAGCTGCTCCTTGGACTGAAAGAAAGAACAAAGAGACCAAGGGAAGGGATAACTATAAGTTTCACATCAAATTAGAGCAGAAACATTTTTTTTTTAATTTCCTATGGCTAAGCATTTGGATATTGTCCCTATGAATAAACATTGTGATATCAGATGACTTTAAGTCAGTTATTCTCTCTTAGCTCAAGGTACCTCACAGTTGTAATGATAAAGAAGAGGAGAGCTATGTAGATCACCCTGAGCTCATTGGAGGAAATGCAAGATATATGCATAGCAGGATGTGCAAGATAATTTTTTTCAGCCAGGATCTGTGTAACTGGATGATTATTTAGGCCCTGGAAACTTGAACTCATTTAGCAGGGGATTGGACTGGATGGCCCCTGTGGTCTCTTCCTAAGCTGCTTTCATATGCAATGATATACACGTGTGTCTTTTCAAAATATGTAAACTTTGAAGCAGTTCTAAACCACTAGAATGCAGAGGGACCAAAATGGATGAGAAAATTGGATCTATGCAACTCACAGTGCTCTGTGCTGGACAGAAAGTTACATTCATTCCAAGGAAGCTTGTTCTCTTTGTATGAGTCAGGTTGTTTCCAAGAAATGGGACAATTATGCCAAATTAAAAATTATGAGTTTTGATTAAACAAATGGTGGAACTATATTATTGGGATGCTTTACTTTTAATAGAAGATTTCAAATACCAAACAGCTTATTATGAATGAATAAATTGATTGCTGCTTCTGTCCTGGATTCTACATCAGAGTAATTGATAGATCCCATATGCCACTGCAGCTTATGTGAAGTGCCCCACATATATCTCACATGCTCCCTTAATCAACAATTACCCACGAAACATGGGATCCAGATCTGGGGGAGTTGTACTGACACGAGAAATCTAAGTTATTAGGCCACGTGAAGCTTAGAACAATTTCTTTTCTTCCATTATCCCAGCCTATATGTTAAGCTACAGTTTTGGACATTTTGTGTATGTGTGTAAGCCAGAGGTTGGGAAAAGTTTACTTAATGTCATCACTGAGGATATCCCCAAAATTTTGGGACTTGATCCTAACCTGGCAGCCTTATTTCATAGGGCTGAATATTCATTCCATCATTGTATAACTCCCTGCACCAGGTTTTACAGAGGTTTACATTTTTTTAGCTGTCACACAACTTGTTAAATCAGGAGCAGCAATGAAATAAAGACATATTTGTACATCATTTTCCAAACTTTAACAGCTCTTTCAAAAACTATGGTTGGTCTCTTACCTAAATTTTTTCTTCCGGCGACAACCTTCAAATGGAAAACAGTTTACTGTGGTGCACCCAACATGGATTAGAATGTTTCCCTATCAACTGAGGACTTTGCACAGCCCTGAGCCCCAGTCATTTCTACCTTTTGTGTCAGATCCCAGTTTTGTGGTACTCATAATCCAATCCTCTGAAAGAATATCTCCAGTAGACCTCTAGAAAATAGCCTCATGCATTTCATGCTACAGTATTTCACCAAGATAACTGGCATTTTTGTCAACTGAGGCTCTTTCCGCACCAGGAAGTTAAAACGGGCCAAGGCGTCCTGTCACAGAGGTCGTCCGCACCTTGAATCGGACTAGGTGCGGACTATTTAACTTAGTTCTGCACCTTAGTCCTATCCAAGATGCCCCCAAGTGGTCCTCCAGCGCGCTAAGTGAAGTCCGGAAAAATCTGGTCTTTAAATCTTCTGGAGCGTGCTGTTGCATTCCTTTTCACTTGTGCAGATGTGCAGGTTCACATCAATGCGACCCTACGATCAGCAGAGGGTGGGCTGTGGGTGTGGCCGGCGTCAGCGGTTGGTCCGGACCCACGAACAACAGGAAGCTGCCATTTTCAGCCGGAGCAGTGCAAATCTACAGACCTCGCACTGCTCTGACTCACCCTGGACCAAATGGAGGAGACCTGCAGAAGGGCTTAAGGGAGAGTCCGTGTTGCTTTGACCCAAGAAGAGGCGGTGAGTAGCAGCACGGAGCGATTCACTCACCTCGTGCGGAAAGGGCCTGAAATAGTCACTGAAGAAGGTGATCTTACTGTGTCTGGAAACAGCAGCAAAAAGAAAAAAGTTTGTAAATGCACCAAGCAAATTTATAAAAATAAAACTGTGGCCATTTCTGCACGGGGCGAGGGAATCACCCTGTGACGCTACTTACCGGACTTCTTGGCTCCCCGGTCCGGTCCACCTCGCTCCGGAGCAGTGCGTGCTCATCGATACGCACTGCTTCGGCATCCCAAAGGGTGGCTTCTGGTTGGTCGAGGGTCTCGACCAACCGCTGAAGCTCGCCAGCCTAAAGCCCACCCCTGGCAGATCGCAGGCTCGCATTGGGGCAAGCCTGTGAATCTGCATAAGGGAGCAGGCTCGCAGTGGCGCACTCTGTGCTTTTGAAAGACCTGTTTTTAGTGGTCTTTCAAAAGCATGCTGGACTACCACTTGGGGTCATTCTGGAGCGGGCTGAGGTGTGGATCTACGTTAAGTAGGTCCGACCCAGTCCGCTCCCAGGTGCAGACGTCCTCCCTGGAGGACGCTCTGCCCCGTTTTAAAAATCCCATGTGGAAATGGCCTGTGTCTTTAAGCACTCCTGTTTTGCCATGGATTTGTGCAAGCTGCTTGTTTCAGTTGAGGTGAAAATATATTTCCAGTGCCAGCCACACATTCAGTACCGGACATCCTGAATAACAGTATGTTTTTCCTGACCAGTGACCTTAGAATAGTTTTTCTCAGCCTTTTACAGTTTATGGCTCCCCTTCAAACCAGCCTCCCCCTAAAAGAGTTATTCTTTGTGCTGGGAAGTGAAGGATTTGACAGAGAGAACTTTAAGCAGGTACATGAGGCACCCTCCAGAAACAATCACTACAGCATAACTCAGAGATAAAGGAAGAGAAAGGGAAGCAACATATCCGGTACTGTCAGAGGAGGATGAAATTAGTTGCATGAAAGTGGTCAGCAGATATAACTGTTTTCTCCCATTTTCTCAATTAGAATTATAGTACACTTTATCCCCCCAGTTACCCATGTGTCCTCTGAAAATCCTGAGCTGTCTAGCAGGGGTCAGGGAGGTACCATTGCTACATTAGGACAATCCTGCATCATATACTATTTCTTAAAAAACAGAGACCCTCCTTCACTTTTAACACTTTATTCAAACTACTGTTGCGGTGCAAGTAGACAAGAATGTAAAAGAGCTTTCTGAATCACAAAAAAATCAATACTGTATATCCAGGCTCTTTTGACAACAGTTCTTAAAAGTTTGAGTGTTGTCAGTAGGTTGTATCTGCTTATATAATTTTGCGTAGCACGGGTAAAAGTTACATTGAAAATGGCTTAAATAGCTTCAGAGAAAGATTAATCTCCATCTGCGGTTATTGTTTATAACACACTGACCTGCCTTCAATTTTCAGTAAATCAAAATGCATTATTGATAGTACATGTCTTTCCTGAGACCCAGCATAAACATGGTAAGTGGTACTTTCTCTTCTGTGAAAACAGACCATGCCACACTTTCAGTAACACTTACAATCCACCTCCCTATTGTTGCACTTACTCCCTCTGACACCTTTCCGTACTACGCTGTTATAGTGCTATTATTCCACTATCAACCTCCTATGGAATCCTGGGGTTTATAGTTTAACGAAGAGCATTTAGAATTCTCAGCCAGAGAGGTCTATGGCTTCAGTAAACTACAAACCCCAGAATTCCACAGGGTGTTGAAAGTGGAATAACAGCACTATAACAGTGTAGTGTGGAAAGGCTCATAGTTTTTGATGGAGCCCTCGTGTGTAGGATTTAAAATGTACCCCAGTAGTCATTTGTTCCAGATGTCTAACCAACTCTTAACAGCACTCATCACCAGTGATCACCACTACTGCTTGCAAGCCAAGCACGCATCGTGCTCCCTAAAATTATTTCTAACTTTTTAAGGAAAAGAAGAGTCTCTTCCAGTGTAGTATTTATTTGTTTTAAAACCAGGTTTGTTTTACAACAGCTCCAGTCACTGTAAAATTAGTCGGGTCACCTGTAGTATCAGAGGCAGTGTATGCCTCTATTATCAGTTACTGTAGACCATGGTCCTTTTTGCATGGCATTTCTGATGCGAAAGGGCCCCTTGAGTGTCGTGCACATGTGAGGAGCGGTCCATATGATGCACTCACATTAGCATGATGCTCAAGGGCCTGACACAGATGGCGCACGCATATTTTCATTTTCAGCTTGAAGCCGAAAATGGTGCGCGGTTGCACTTCACTCTGGAGCCCTGTGAGCACTTACCTGGCATGCGGAGCCTTGGGAGCCGGGCTGGTCGTGCTTCCTGTCTCACTGCACTGTGAAAGGAAGAGGCAGGGCTCTCACGCAAGCAGGAAGCTTGTGCGGAGCCAAAGGACCCTGGACACGAGAACCTCTCTCCGGAGGCTGCTCGCACGAGCCCCGCACCCCAGCACCGTGAAAAGGTAAGGTGCAAAAAGGGTCCATGAGATGAAGGGGCAGTGGCACTCATGTCCTTACACGGGCAACTCATTGGCTAGTGTATGAATAGAATGTTTGGCCAAATAAGCCTCTGTTCTGACCCAGCATGTCAGTGTTCTGATGTTCTGATCTGAAGGCTACTTTTTTGGTGTTCTCACCTTTCTTTCCTTATACAAGTTTACTTCCTTATGCAAGTATTTACAAATTCTGCTTTTATGTGGTATGTAATTGACTTAACTATGGAGTTTTTCTGTTTCTTTTGGTATATCTTCATTTTGATCTATGTGATCAAAAATTCTAGTGTTGTACCTCTCTGAGACAAGAATCTCTGAGACAAGGATCTCAAGCAGGCAAGCAGGTTAAGAGGAGGCATCAGAAACTTGCTGTTGTGCTGACTTTAAGACCACTTTCAGTGTTGAGTGTCATCTCCATGTTCCATCTGCCATGTTATTGCCGTTTTCTAGCCTGGATTTGGGGGATGTCAGATATCATTTTGATATCAATAATTTGGCTTTCTTCTACAATCTCTCTCCACATGTCTGTGAGGTCCACTGGACAAGCCCACAGTCAGGCACGGCCCCTAATTGCTGTAATATTCCAAACAATACAGGCAAGCCAGAAATAGCCGTCTCACCACTTTAGGAGACCTCAAAGGCAAGCACTCTATTATGTATGCACGCTACTTACAAAGAACTCCCTGCTCCGAGCAGGCAACTTCACAAGCTGAACATTCAACTGTCAAGCACTGCGCATTTGCATACTTGTTATTCTATTGTCAATTTGGACCTAACTCAATCATGCTAAATTCTGACCTCTCAGAGGCCCAAAGTCATTGTTTTCCCCAAGTGCGGAATAGCCTGTAGGCACATTTTCCCCTATAAAAACCTGTGATTCCGAGACCTTCCTCGGATCGCTCCGGACTTCCATCCCATCTTGCCGCCACTTTGTTTGGCGAGCCTTCCCCTCAGTCCCATGTACTGAGACTACGCACCTTCGAACTTTCGCAGTGATCTACCCAGGCTTCAGGACAGGTGTAGTATCACCCAAATCAACAATCCCTCTCAAAAATCTCTCTATACCACTCCAACCTTTATTTCTATAGTTATCTGTGTGAGTGTGCTGCATACACAGTTTGATTGCATTTTAATAAAGATCACATTTATTATTTCAATCCTGTTTACTCCTTGACTTGGCCTGATCCCGTAGACATTGGGTAAAAGATTCCGCTGCGTTGCCCTGCCTCTTGCATTGCTAGCTTGTGCTCTTTGACTAATTTCCCCAACTTGTTTAATTGTGAGCGCATTTAGGTGTCCCTCACGGCACCCTCAGTAAACAGGGTAACAGCCAACCAGACAGTGATGTATTTAAGTCTTTTACTCCAAGTCTCAAGTCAAATCTCAAGTCTCCATCTTCAAGTCTCAAGTCTCAAGTCCTTGAAGATACTTTCAAGCCAAGTCTCAAGTCAGGTCTCAAGTCTGGGAGTCAACTTTATACCCCAACCTATATTCCAGAATTTCTGGACACAGTTCAATAAAGTCAGTTTTAACAATTTAAGGAGAGTCGGCCCTCTGCATTTGCAATTTTGCCATCTGTAGGTTGAGATGTGGGGAATAGGATCTTTCTTACTCTCCATTACTGAAACTTAAAAAACTTAAGAAGGAAGGATCCTTCCTCCTCAAGCCCATTGCCTAAGACATTTTCTGTTCCCCTCTGAGAAATGCACCCTACACTCTGGGGGCAAGTCTTATCTATTGCTCTTAGGAAACGTTTTAGAAGGCTCTTCCAATATGCAGTAGGGGCCTGCCTCAAGCCCATTGCCTACCACATTTGCTGTTCCTCTCTGAGAGACATTCCCTGTGCTATGGAGGAAAGTCTTGCTTTCTGCTCTTAAGAAAAGTTTTAGAAGGCTCCTCCAATATGAAGCAGGGACAGCCTGCTGAACAGACCTCAACTCTGCCTCAAGCCTAGCCTGTTTGCTGTTCCCCTCTGAGAAATGCACCCACACTTTGAACTTGAGACAGATTGTCATGTGACCAGTAGGCAAAAAGAAAGGGAAGTGTTGTTCAAAGTTGTAAGGTTTCTGGATGAATGTGTTATGCTACTGAACCAAGGGCAGCAAGTCAGTCGCTAAAAATACACAAGTCTCAAGTCGAGTCAAGTCAGTGCATCATTTATGGCCAAGTCAAGTAGAGTCACTGAAGTGACTTAAGTCTGACTTGAGTCCGAGTCAGTCGACTTGAGTCTACATCACTGCAACCAGATGTATACTTGTGGGCTTTGATGCCTGTGTTGTGATGGTGAGCAAAATTTTAATTTTCTCATTTATAATATGTGTATGTCTGTGTGTTTATTTTCCATACCCTCCTCTCCTGTGGGAATGATTTTGAAGCATATTGGTGCATGCTTTTGTAGGGCCTCATCAATATATACACTCATAAAATACTGATATTGTTGTTCTTCTTGACATCACAAACAGTTGTTGCTTTGATGTTCCATAGGCTATCTCCCATATGGCTTTGAAATAGTAAATATGAGCCTTGGTAATTAAATCCTCTTGTTCTTCATCTAATAATTAGTCTAACACAGATGGTTACTTGTCATCTTTGACGTTTGCACTGACTATGAGTCACTTTATCCTACCAAAGGATCTTGCTTTGATATTTCTTACACTATCTTGCTGGAAAAAACAAAACAAAAAACAGAAATCAAAATTTATTATTGATCATAATTATCATTCTCACGATAAAATATAAATATACTAAGGGGGAATGTCTCATGAATGTAACAGTTACAGTAACAGTTACTTATCCACACCCCAATTTCTGTGTGTATTCTCTTGCTTTTTCTCATAGGATTACCCTTATTAGGACAACCAAAAAGGCACATTCCCTGTGTAAGGTTTTGAAATACATATGCCTCTTTGTCAGGCAAAGATAAAAAGTTTTTAAAAGTATGCAAGGAAAATGGGCAGGGGAAGTTATTGCTATTGTGTCCCTTCAAGTTGTTTCCAACTTATGGCATCCTAAGGTGACCCTGTCATAGGGTTTTTTTGGCATGATTTGTTCAGAGGAACTCTGCCTTTGCCTCCCTCTGAGGCTGAGAGAGTGTGACTTGCCCAAGTTCATCTGGTGGGTTTGCATTGATGTGCAAGGATTCAAACCTTGCTCTCCAGAGTCATAATACAATGTTCAAACCACTACGCCATGTTGGGTCTTGATTGCTATTATAGCTAATACCTTATTACCTATTATTGTAGCACATCTAATAGAAAATATTTTTATAATAAGTCAAAATCCTAGATGAGTCAGTGTCAAACCGCATGGAATCAAAAGAAGAGAAAGACCTACCTACTTGGCCATTACCAGAATGGGAAAGAGATGTGGATGATGAAAATCCTTACCACGTGGTAACACATGAAGGGTCAAATCTCCCCATTAGAGGTCCAGCTACATTGCATAAAGTAGAGAGATGCTACTAGATACTAGAGTCCAGGATTATTCACAGAAGCTAAACAGTGGGAGATTATGCACAGATACAAACAAATATTCCTTCACAGAGGACGTAGTGTAGGGAAAGCACTGTCACAAAATATACTTATGGCAGCCAAATTGGATATCTTTAGAAGAGGATTGGATAAATGCATGGAGGATGCGGCTATTAATAGCTTCCAATGAGGATGGTTAGTCTCAACTATAGAGGCTGTGTGTGTGCTTCTATATATCAGTTGCTGCAGACCATGACAGTGGTGGAGCTTGGGGTGTGTGGAGGGAGCTGGGGCTCTGGTGGGGGGGCCTGGCCACTGTGCTTGGGGGCATGGCCGTGGTACATGGGGGAGAAGCCAGGGTGTGTGCAGGTGTGGACAGTGTGAGCAGGGGTGTGGCCATGGCACATAGGGACATGGCTAGGGGCCATGATGCCCCAAAAACATTGCTGCCGGGGCGAACTGCCCCAATGGCCTCCCCGTCCCTATGTGACTGGACATAGGAGGCAGTGAGACCTTGTGTCTTGCAAGAAGGATTCCCAAGGGCAATTCATTGGCTGTATGAAGAGAATGTTTGAATAATAGCAGCGAACGACTCACCGTTCAGTGCCTTTGTGGGCTGGGGCACGGTGTCCTCCACCTTAGCGTCCCCGGATGCCTGGACGTGGCGACAGCCATGTTTGCATATGCACACTTCCAAATGCATAAACATTTGCTCCTTTTGTTCTCCAATGGCCAATGAGTTCAAGGTGCCTTGCTTTGAACTCATTGGCTGGGGGAGCGGGCCTGGGTGAGGGCATCCTAGCTTCACTCAGGTCTGCTCACAGGGTAGTTACCTGGTAGGGTCTCTGGCCTTTCAGCAGTTGGCATTTGGTGGCAGTGGTGGCGGCGGTGATGATCAGTGGTGAAAGAGGCGGCGGTGAGGATGACAACCGGAGCGAGAGAAAGCAACAGTGGTGATGATGGTGCCGAGGTGACAGCAGAGGCCACAGCATGGGGGCAGAAAGACAAGGCACACCACACGGTCAGGCTGTGCCAGACCTGTTTCCGAAATCATGCTACAGCCCTTTCTGGGCTACCTTTTTGTGCTGTGTTGCAGTGCACGCATCCTGCTTCAGGCCTTGGCCCTCGTTAGTCTGGCCAGGCAACTCGCCCTCAGCCTCCCACCTCTGGCCTCCCCTTGCAATCTCTGCCATCTGTCCCTGGTGTTGCCCACCGGCAGCCCTCGCCCCACGATATTTCCTGCTAAGCCGGGTCAGTAGAAACCTGGTGCCTCCCCCTTGTGTGGTTCAATTGCCGTTTCCCGCTGGCACCATGCCCCCCCAAAAAAGCTGCTGTGCCAAGCCCCTCTTCCTTCTCCAGAACCTGGGGCCAGATCGGCCGAGCTCCGAAATCCTGGGCCGAGTTAGGGTCCTCTGGCAGCTGCAAGGTAGCCCCCAGTTTTGGGAGGGTTCCTCCACTCCAGCCAGCCTCAGCTCCTGGTAACACAGTCCTTGAAGGCATAGCACAGTCTCTGGTGAAGCTGGCTGAAAAAATGGAGCAACTAGAGTCCAGGCTGGCGTCAGCACCTCCTGAGCTGGAATCTGGGCCTCTCCAGCAGCAAGGAGAGTTGCCACGGGGTCAGGAGGAGGCAGTCTTCATCTTCCAGCAGCAGCACAGACACCTCTACCAGTTTGGATGTCAGCACTGTGAGCCCCAGCAGGTGAAGAAGCTGGAAGGGCAAGGACAAAAGATGCAGGAGGTGCAGCAGGAGCGATATTGACAGTGTGGCATCTGGGGGTGAGTCAGGAAGGGGCGTAGCAAATCCCAAAAACTACTGGTATGCCATGGCCTCTGTGTGTGGGTTCCCCAGGTGGGCCATTTGCAAGCGTCAACAGGACGGGGCTGGTCCCCTTGGCCCCAGTTCAGCTTGGGCGAGCTCAGGGCAAAGGGATGTGTTGCCAGCTCAGGTCACTTTCAGGGACCACGAGGACCCCCCCAGGATCCATTTGAGCAAAAAGACCAGGGAGCACATCCTTGACGGTTATTTTGTGGATGTCTTCTCGCTTCTCAAGCCGGAGTATGAAGAGGGACGCACTCCCAAGTCTCACAGACATCGCAGACGGAAGGATAGTGTGGCATTGGTTGAGCATTCTTTTGACAACTGGCTTGCGGGATATACGGTTTTTATGGGGGTAGTCCACATAGCATATCCTTCCCAGGGTTGGTACCTCACCAGTCACCTGGGGAATGTCCTGAAGGCACGTGCTCTTGCGCATGACATAGCAGCTATCGAATACTATGCTGCCTTCAGAAAACGGACTTCAGAGAGTGATCATGCTCAGTGGGACCTCGTCAATGACAAATTATGGTTGGTCATTGTAGGTCTTCACATCAAAGGCAGAGCTGAGGGCCCCAAGCTTTTTTGTTGGTCCAGAAAAAAGGATGCCAGAAAGCTGGTTTGTTGGGAATTCAATCAGGGGAAATGCCACAGGGTTCGCGGCAGGCATGAACACCTCTGTGAATTCTGCCTTGGTCCCCACCCCAGGCCCTCTTGCCCCCGGCCAACGGGAGGCCAGCAAGGCCACCGGGCTGGCCATGTTCCCTTGCCTTCAGGAGGCAGGTGGAAGAGGGCACTGCCGGTGGCTCCAGGCCCCCAAGCAGTAAGGGGTTCATGGGGCACATCCCCGTGCGTCTTTGAGGTGCTTCCCTTATTGGATGCGTGCCCAAATCGGCAGGCAGCTAACTTCCTATGAGAGGGCTTCTCCCAAGTCTTCAGGATACCAGCATCTGGCCTGTACTTAGCATTTGAGACTGGTAACCTTAAGTCAGCCCAGGAGCTCCCCCATGTGGTCACATCCAAAATTGAGAAGGAGTGCCGGGCCGGGAGGATAGTTGGGCCCTTTCCCGAACCCCCTTTTCCCAACCTCAGGGTCTTCCCTCTCAGAGTAGTCCCAAAGAAGGCACCTGGTGAGTTTTGACTCACCTACCATTTGTCCCACCCAAGAAGGGCATCGGTCAACGATGCCATTCCGCCGGAGTTCTCCTTGGTGCAGTATGCCTCCTTTCATCAGGCGGTCCAACTGATCAGGGTATGTGGTACTGGGGCTCTTCTGGCAAAGTGTGACATCCAATTGGCCTTCTGGTTCCTCCCGGTCCACCCGGAGGACCAGTGCTTGCTGTGTTTCAAGTTTGCTGGTATATGGTATTACGACAAAGCCATGTCAATGGGATGCTTCATCAGCTGTGTGGCCCTTGAGGCTTTTAGCACATTCACTGAGTGAGTAGTCCATTCCAGGTCCGGGTCCCCCTTCATCACTCACTACCTTGATAACTTCCTCATGATAGGAAGGGCTCACAGGGATGATTGCAACAGGCTGTTGGGCACATTTCAGGCAGTAGTGGCTGAACTGGGCATCCCGTTGGCACAGGAGAAGACCGAGGGGCCTACTACTTCGTTGGTTTACCTCGATATTCTGCTCAACACCTGTCAGGGGCATGGGCCCGGCTGGGCCTGTCGCTGCCCCTGAGGCCGCCGCTGAAGCGGTGGCGGATGCGGCGGTGGCCGATGGGGCCTACACGGAGGCCGCTGCGGCCGACGGGGCCTGTGTGGAGGCCGCCGCGGCTGACGGGGCCTGTGTGGAGGCCGCCGCGGCCGACGGCTCGGACCTGGCGGCCGTGGGAGAGGCTGCTGGGCCTGGAGCCACTTACCTAGAGACTGCAGGCTCGAGTCCCTCGTCGTCGGCCGGCTTGCCGGGGTGGGCGGGTCCAGGGCCTGCTCCCGGGGCTCTGCCCACCCACGACCCCGATCCGCGGGAGGCCTGGGAGTCTGCCTGCGGCCCCGATCCGGAGGAGGCTGATGCCTCCGCCTCGCCTCCTCCTTTCCAGCAGTGGCGGCAGGCCAAGGAGGTCGTCCGCCGGTCCCGGCGCCTGCTGGAGAGGAGGCGACGGGCAGAGAGCTCACAGCTGTGAGGCACAGCACAGCTGCGAGCCCTCAGCCACATGGCCACGCCTGATTGGCCGGCGCCTGGCTTGGAGGGCTATTTGAGGCAGGCGCCGGGCTGGAGAAGGCACGGAGTAACAACTGTTGGTCAACCGTGGTCCTGCTGTCCGTGCCTTGTTCCTTCCCGTGCCTGAGACCAGTCCTCCTGTTCGCCTTGGTGAAGTAACCTGCCTTATGTACTTTAACAGCCTGTGTTTATTTCTGTTAGGACTGAGTGGAAGCCCTGCCTGCATTAAGGACTATTTCTGTTAAGACTGTGTAGAAGCCTGCTTGCTTTGTACTTTTGAGTTTTGACTGCATTAAAGCCCTTCACCT
This sequence comes from Ctenosaura bakeri, assembly GCA_948474755.1. Classification (NCBI taxonomy): domain Eukaryota; kingdom Metazoa; phylum Chordata; class Lepidosauria; order Squamata; family Iguanidae; genus Ctenosaura; species Ctenosaura bakeri. The sequence goes on from CAOLHI010001117.1 coordinate 453,396, forward strand.
CTAACCTGCTCCCTTGCCGCTGCCTGACCACCGCCTGGCACTGACAGCACCATTCAGGGAGTGTCCTGTCTGCCCCAGGACAAACTCGAGGCCCTGCGGCAATGGTTAGGTGGGATAGTGGGTTGCAAGAAGGCCATCCTCAAGGAGGTGCAATCGCTGTTTGGGCACCTCAACTTCACGTGCAAGGTGGTGGCACCAATATACCTGTGCCTGGCCAGGATCACAGCGGGGGTCCGGGCCCCTCACCACCACATCTGCATTACACGGAGCATCAAGGAAGATCTACGGGGTTGGCTCAGTTTTTTAGACAACTTCAACGGGATCTTGGTGTGGCAGGAGGCTTTGGAGCTGGGATCTGGGCTCCAGGTCCAGTCTGATGCAGCAGGGAGTTTGGGTTTTGGGGTTTATTTTCGGTGCAAGGCAAAATGGCTGCCCCACTGAGAGCAGCAAGGGACACTCAGGGATCTCACATTTCTGGAATTTTTTCCTATCCTAGTTGCAGATTGCATCTGGGCAGACCATTTTTGCAACAAGAGAGTTTGTTTCTGGTGTGACAACAAGGTGGTGGTGGCAGTTATCAACAGACAGTCCTCCAAATCCAGCCGGGTCATCGGTCTGGTCAGGCGCTTTGTTCTAGAGTGTTTAGCTGCTAATATATCTTTCTCAGCTTGTTATGTTCCAGGTTTAGATAACGGATCATGGACTCTGTCTTGCTTCCAGCAGGACAGGTTTCAGTTGCTGGCACCAGCAGCAGATTCCATGCCAGAGATGTTTCTGGAGGATCTGTGGCAGCTTGGGAACACTCCGTAATCCTGGGAGTTATGCATTCCATAGCTCCTGTAACGCTCAGAGCCTACCTCAGAGCACTGAATAAGTTTCGGAACTTCCGGGCCTCTCCAGGCTATGCGGACGAGTGGCCGGTTCCAGAGACACAGGTGCTGCACTTCCTGGCTCATCTGAAGGATAGTGGCATGGACCCACGCTCCATGACTGATCAGTTGGCGAGGATCTCCTTCTTCAGCAAGGCCAGCAGACTTCCTGATTCATGTGCTGGCTTCATCATCAGGAAGACAGTCGAGGGTTGGAGGCAGCTGCAGCCACAGGTTAAGGACAGCAGGAGGCCTTTGTCCTTCCAGCTGCTGAAGAGGGTAACCCGTCAGCTTCCAGCCATCTGTCATTTGCAATTTGAGGCCAGGCTATTCAAGACAGCCTTTGTGGTCGCCTTCTTTGGGGCCTTGCACATCAGGAAGCGGGTGGCCGGATCCAGATCAGACAGGTCCGACAGGATGTTTCGGGTGGATGACATCTCTTTTTCTGGAGAAGAGGTGACCATTCAGGTCAGGTGGTCCAAGGCTGACCAGCAAGCCAAGGGTGCCCTCATTCACTTGCACCCCCTTCATGGGGAAGCCTTTTGTCCTGTCCGGGTGCTTCGAAAGTTCCTCAAGAAGCGGCCTGCCAGCACCAGCCTCCTGCTTATTCTCCAGGACTGCTCCTTGCTGTCCAGGTTTCAGTTTGTTGCAGTCCTGTGGGCAGCTCTACATCATGCAGGGCTCCCTTCCTCTGAGTTTGGGAGCCACTCCTTCTGCATTGGAACGGACACAGAGGTGGCCGCTTGTGGCCTTCCCGCCACAGTCATCAATAGGATCAGGAGGTGGAAATCTGGAGCATATGTGGGCTATGTATGACTTGAGTTGGGGTTTGTTGGGCCCATGCACTGCAACCAGGAGACAGCTGGACAGTGAGTGGGGCCAGATACTCCCATCCCAGTGCGGGGCATGGGAGGATATCGATATCCCGGCTCTATTGGCTGCTAGGATGAGGTTGGTGGAAGGCAGGCAGAGTGGCCTACCTGCCTCTTTAGTGGTCGTATGGTCATTGGATCCAGGATAGTGGGCACCTTTGCCACATGCTAGGGGATGGTCAGGTCCCCGTTGGGGTCAAGGGGTGTGGTGAGCTGCCCAGCTTGGGTGGGCACGCAGTGAGCACCCCCTGGTGGTAGTAGGATTGCGGTTGGCTATATGCCATCCGGTTTCAGGCCGGACAGTTGAGTTCATCGGTCAACAGGCAGGTTGATCGATGCCTGGATCCATGCCCATGCTTACGCCAGCCTTGTTCATGCTTGTAGCCAATAAAGTTGTGGCCTTTCTTTCTCCAGTTGAAAATTGTCATGTTTTCTTTACCAGGAGGCTGTCACCTCTCGTCATGCAAATAAGCCATTAGTCTGACTCAGCTATTATTGTTCTCATGTTCTCATTTGAAGCTTCCCCCCATTTTTCTACATTCTACCACTACTTACAAATTCTGATTTTTTTTGTTTTATTATCAACACAATAAGGTGATACTCTTTTTCTATCAGTTCTTTTATTACGTATGCATTATATTTTCCAGTTTTAAGCAATGATTTTTGAATGATGAGAATAACCTGTGATTTTTTAATAATGTTCCTGGTTTATACTTTGTATGTTCATGTTTAATTGTTTAATAATGTTTAATTGTTTAATAATTTATGCTACTGCAAACAAAATAAATACTTAAGTGCACTTGTTTATCTACTCATTGTAATTAATTTCCTTTTCCTTTTATGTGTCATAAAATCTATGGTCACTGCCTCCTCCTCCTCCTCCTCCTCTTTCTCCTCTTGTTTTCTTTTTCTTGTGGTCATTTTTGAATTCAGAGTTGGGACAGAAGGGCTGGTTTTGTTTTTTTCAAATTCTTCAAGAAGGCATATCAATCGTCTTCTGAAACAAGCCAGGAAATGGTACCAGTACACCTACATATACAATGTAAGGCTATGTGTCTACATTTTAACCGTGACTTGATAATGCAGAAATTAAGCAGGCCAAGCTTTCCTCCTTTATCTCTTTGCCAGATAAAAATAATTCCAGATGTTGGAATTTCTGCCTGCAGTGCTGCTGTTAAAAGGCAGAGATGCAGAGGTGGCAATGTGCTTGCCAGGCAAGAAGCATTCATCACCGTAAGTGAGATTAGAAGGCCAGATGATTTTGTAACCAAGGCCTAAGGGCCAAAGAGATGCAACTGTGGCAGCAATTGTGTCTTCCTTGTTCACAAATTAAAGGGCATAGGGAAAAGAAGACTAATGTTTAGATCAAAAGGGGATGTGCGTGTGAGGGAAGTCAAATCTCTTCTCTACCTTATTTCATTGGGATATCTTACCTTAAATTCCAGTCTATGCCCCAGCAATGACAATAGAAGTGAACTATCCTGGGAGGACAAGTCCCTTTACTTCTGTGTTTCTGTTAAAATGGGATCCTCTCTCTTGCTCTGACAGAAGTGTAATGTTGTGAGACAGAGGTTACTCTCAGAGATGTAAAATTTTCACAGATTTTGAACCATAAGGAAAAAGCCAAAAACATTTTTCCTGTTTTTTCCAAAAAAAATGATTTTTTTAAAATGAAAAATGTAACATTAGTAAAATTTACAAAACCACAGAACTGTAGAACAATAGAGTTGGAAGGGGCCTTGTGGGCTATGGAGTCCACCCCTCCACAATGCAGGATCTCCAGCTGAAGGAAGCTGTCCAACACCTTTTTGAAGACATTCAGACCCCTCCAAGCAATTGGTTGCATTGCCAAACCACTCTTACTGTCAAGAATTTCCTTCTAACGTTCAATCAAAATCTACCCTCCTGTAGCTTCTAACCATAAGACCTGGTTGTACCTTGGGCCTGTCCCCTCCTTTCTGTGACAGCCCTTGAGGTCTTTAAAAAGTGCAATCATGTCACTCCTCAATTTTCTCTTTACCAAACTGAACATCCCCAGGTCATCCAACCTTTCCTCGTATTTCTTCCCCTCCATACTTCTTATCATCCATGTCAACCTTCTCTGAATCTGCTCCAGCTTGTCTACATCCTTATTAAAATAAACCACCCAGAACTGAGAGACTTGAGAAACTTTGGGACTAGTGACGAGGATGGTGCCTGCCTCACCATTCCTATAGAAGCCTGGTTGTAGGAGGGACAAAGAGATCAAGAGTCTCACATTCCCAAGAGCACATAAGATCCAAAACACTACCTGTATTGTGAGTAGTGTAGAAATGTTCAGTTAATCACCTTAGGGCTTATTTTTTTTTCAACCTCAGCTGCATTCCACAATTTTTAAAAAAATCCTCTCATTTTCAATACTTGATCTAGTAGGATGTTGATAATTCCTTTCTAGTATCAGCCCTGCATAAAACTAAGATGCCTCGTGACAAATGCACTTAAGGAAGACTCAGCATCACCAGCAACTGTCACCCTTCAAGTGTCCATTTGTACAGTCATTTGAATTGGTATCCATCTCTATAGAGATCTAGATTCAGACTCTTTTACAATTTTAGCAAGGAAATTGGCATTGACTCCATCCCACCCTCCTACCTGATTCCTTTTTAACAACTACGGACTCTGTTTGTACAATATATTTAGCATGGATGGTTGGCAAGTTAAGTAAGTTGTCTTTACAGTTTTTCTGCAGCTGGCAAATTGGGAAACTGACCTTACTGGAAGTAAAATGCTACATCCCTGAGACAACACTCTTTGAAAACTGATCTGTCAAAGAGTACATCTTCTAGGAACAAGCTCCTAGGGCACAATGTTTCCCAAAGATGGAGGGCATGGGCTACATGACAGCTTTGAACAATTTCTTCACTGACAAGAGTTTGGTGAAAGTTAAAGAAGGGACTGTTCCCTTGGTGGGGTGTTTTTGGATCTGCTGCATAAAAGGCTGGTTAACAGTGGAGATAAACCACCAGAAGAATTGTCAAGACTGAAGCTCAGCAGCCTTGTTTGGTCTTGATGGTGGGAGGTTGTGTAGTGGAAGATAAAGTCCAGTGCCCTGAGTAGGCATGTGAAGTATGCAAGACCTTTTTTGTGAAGAAGGGAAGAAAACTGGGATGATGACTGCTTGTCATTAGGTTGAAACCAGACAATTTCAAAAGAGCAGGCAAATACAGAGGCAAATGAAACACTGGGATCCCCTTTTTCAAGAAGGGAAGAGTGAAGTCAGTTCCTTCATTAAAGCTCAAGGACTTTCCAAATCACTCTTTGTGGGTGTTGATCCCATATATGAGAATGCACTGTGAGCATAAAGAATAGTGTGAGCTGCTAACATATTCTGGACATGACTAATTTACCCAGGGTTGTTTCTGAACTGTTACCAATAGCCTTCTTTTCTTACCACTTAACATCTTATACTTATGCCTGTACTTAACACTACTAGCACTGAAATCCACAATGTATCTATTGCTTATTTCATTTATTTTTATACTGGACTAATAGTCAATTTGGCAAAGGTATTCTGGGGTCAGAAAAAATGTTACAGAATTGCATACATGGTTATTATGAAATAGTATGGAAATTCTGTAGCAGTCCAATCACATAACACCCTATTGTATCATAAAACTCTGATATTGTACCAATGATATCTGATTGCATAATTTGTTTTGAGGAGCAATTTACAGTTCTGCTGTTAACTGTTAAAAGCCCTTCACCACCAGGAAGGACAAGCTTCCCCCTAGGAAACTGCACAAGCCTCAACTCTTGGTTTCAGGTGCTGTGCTCTTTTGACCCTTCACCACTGGACACACAGCTAGAAGGGACGGAATCTTTTCAGTCATGATATGCAAACTTTTGAGGAGACCTGCTGGACTTCTGGGTTTTGAAGACCAGGTTGTATATGCAAACGTTTAATACTCTGCTACTTATAGTTTCAATGCTATTATCTTACAATTATCCTTATGTTGTTTTAAACTGTTACTCTAAAGTAAATCTTACTAATACCTGCTACTTTTGTATAACTATTTATTAGGAAATCATAAGTATTTTTTTTTGTTACTGCTAATAAGTTTGTTTTGCTGCCGTTAACAGCACTCTGAAATTATCCAGATCTCATGACCAACCTAGAATACGTTCTATATCTGATATCAGTCCAGGAAAAAATCTGCAGTATTCTACAAGAAGTTTTTCATCTTTTGGAAGCAACTAATAAAATGTGTTTCCTAGTGATTAATTATTTCAGAATAGTTATATTGAAGGTAACAGTTTATCTTCTAAACAAAGTCTGCTTTTCTTTAAAAAGAGATCCAATGTTTAACATTTTAAAATGGCTTTCTGTTTGTTCAAAATTCCTCTGGCATCTCTTTATTCTTTAAAAATAACTATTCTGAAAGCCCTCTAGGAGCACTGAAATTGAGTCAGGACTTAATAGGCTGCTGCAGGCATGTGTGGGGGCAGGTGAGTGGACAGAGGGAGGATTGGTAGTGGGTTTGCTGAAATGCCTTCTCTGGAAATAATAATAATAATAATAATAATAATAATAATAATAATAATAATAATAATAATAATAATAATTTGACTGAAAGTCATTCTGTTACTTTAGGAACATAAAACACACTAAGTATAACTTGGCACGGCATAAAGATATCTTGTTGGATGGATTAAATGTACAGTTTATTCAGATAGTCATTACAAATTGAGGCTGCAATCCAGTGTTTCCAAGGTTACTATGACAATGGTTCTCTCAAGTCTGACAATGCCACCCCCAACCTACCTTTGCAGACTTGTAGCACCCTAACTGAAGTGTTTCTGAGGTGCCGCAGATTGGGGCGCTGGGGAGGACATGTACATCATTATTGTGGTCATGGGGCACATCAAAAACAGGCATCTGGAGAGGCCGTAACTTCTTCTCTCAATGTGCTCTGTGACTTAGAGGGCATTGCAGACGCCTCCACAGCACCCCAATGAGCAGCACCTCAATCTGCAGCACCTAGGAAATGCTTCAGGGAGGATGTTGACTGGCTGCAAAAGTAGGTTTTTGGGGTCATACTTGATTCACAGCCATAAATGTGAATTCCCAGCAGTTATGAGTTCATAAGTCTAGCTCATGATCTCATAACTGCTGAACAAGATGCTAGCCTGAATTTATTTTTAAAAAATTATGGCCATTTCCGCACCACATTGTTATAGTGCTATTATTCCACTTTCAACATCCTATGGAATCCTGGAGTTTGCAGTTTAGGGAGGAGCCTTTAGCATTTTCATCCAGAGAGCTCTTGGGCCTCAGTGAACTATAAACACCAGAATTCCACATGATGTCGAAAATGGAATAATAGCACTATAACAGTATAGGATGGAAATGACCTATGTTGTTACAAATGGAACTACAAGGCTCTGAACTATAAAGAACACTTGAACTATAAGGAAATTCAGCAACTGTAAGGAAGTTCACCAAGATCAGCAATTATGATAATACAGTCTTACATAAATATCTACCTGTTACACAATATTTAGAACTAGTGTGGTGGGAGTAAATACATGAACACCTTGTCTTAAATATTGCATTATTCATTCTGAAATAAAATATTCCTCAATCCATTTTTTTTCCAGTTTTGTAAAGAAAAAGAAAGGCTTCTGAGAAAAATAGGAGAGGAAAAAAAAACAATTTCCTTCATTTTTCCTCACCCCTGCCCCAGTCTTCAAATATCTAGGTACATTACTTTTTATAGAAGATCATGTAGTTTTTGTCTACCTATCTTTTGAATAGATTTTCCTGATTAAGGCAACTGAAAAACCTGAAGAATTATTTATTATACCATAGTTCAACCTTTTCCATTTTGCCTCTTGCCTCTTTCTTGTTCTTACTGTGGTACCTTTGTTCGATTATTATTTCGTACATCAGATTATGTAAGATTTTCTAGCATGTGATATCAAACATAAAGCCCAAATGGACAGAGAGGGCTCTTCCCATTAGGTTGTTACTGTCTACATGTACATGATGGTAGAAGTTATACAGAGAAGGACTGGCTGGTGTTTACAACTAAAATTAATTTAACATAAGCAATGATGAAACCTATACTCTCTCCCTGCTTTTTCTGCGCAAAATACTTATCTGTTTTTTTGGGTGACTGTCTTTTTATCTTTAGGTTTTGTACTTTTAAAATTTTTTTAGTCACTAGTAATATTCAATTGTTCAGATTATTTTCACTTAATCAGTTTTTCAGTTTTGAACACTCACTTGCAAAAGCATGCAGAATGTTTCAAATACCATTTCAAATGCACCTTTACAGGAATGGCCATTAGCTCTGTGAAAAGACTCTTCTTCATTCCTCAGATAGCTTCTGTCTCCTTTGAAATATTATCCCTGTTCAAGTATTTGGCTTCTAGCATATAAGTAAAAATCACCAACACAAATAGGCATTTACTCAGTTTCTTAGCTACCATTATAACATGATAGTTTTCAGTGGAACAGCAACTCATTTACCATTGCATGAGAAGGATAGCTTCATCTCTGTACTTGATAATCCTTACATAATATGAAGATTTTGTTAGCCAAATGTAAAGACTTTGATGTGGTAAACACATGCTTGATGTTGTCCTGTTTAAGTTGAAAATTAGGTCTAAATATTGTACTTGGAAAAAACTAAGGTACAATTCTACATTTTATGACACACTATAGAGCATCCTTTTAATTTGCTTCTGTCTGTCCCCCGGCCTCAGTTCATCCCAGTTTCCTATGATCATACAATCAGTTTCATATGATCAGTTTTGACCTGTGGTAGCAATGTCACAAATGAGTAGTGCTAGTGTCGGCCGTGTTACATTTGTTCTGAAGCAATAGAATAATAGACTGCTGTCCTTACAGCCCAAGGGCAACATTTTCTGGCACTGGAAACATTTTTAAAAATGTAGGAGACATGTGGATTCAGAAGAGAAGAAAGGGAGAGAGGAAAGAAAAAATAAATGAGCAATACTGGATTACTTAGAGCAACTGTGGAAAGTGAGATTAATCACAGCCTGGGAAAGGCGTTGTGAAGTCTTATATCACACGCATTGGGAATCAAGAGTTGCTTGTGACGCTAATGGGTTATTGGGAGCATAATCATGCCTCTTGCTGCAATTAAGAATGTTGCTTTTCAAGAACTCCTAGAAATTTTGGTACTGATTAATCATGATTCCCTCCCTGTCTAGGAACTCCTGCTAGGGAGACATTATCTGGCGGTTTACCCATGCCTGTAAGGTTCTGTTATTGTGGAGAATTGTTCTCAGTAGATATCCAGAAGTATTGGATGCCTAAAGACGGAAAGATTTATTTTTATTTTCACATGGCCCTTCTGCTGTTGAGGGGGGAAAAAAAGTCAATTGCCACAGCATTGTGCAAAGGAGCCTCAATATATCCACTCTGTTTCCCAGAAGAGAGAATCTCAAGTCTATCCATTCTTACCTGGGATCAAGCCACACTGAATTTGCTAATGATAAGCTAGCGAGTAAACACAAAGATTGTGTTGACCTATAATGAACCCAAGACAGGTTCCATATTAAAGAATATCTGATGTAATCAGATGTTTGATATAATCTGATATAAGGCAGGAAAAAACAAAGACACCAGTAAGATATCTTTTCCTGACTGGTGGAAGAGAGGACAGTTTATTTAAACTGGGACTGGTGAACATTTCCATTCTGGTTGGACAAGATCTGTCAGCTAATTGGACAAGGAAAGATATATAACAGGCCAAGAAGAGATAGAAAACATAGAAACCAGGTAGGCCAAGACTCCTCTGTGTGAAGACCGTTGTCCATGACAACTTTAACTCCGATAACACTGCTCTTAGAGCTGCCTACGAAAGAGAGGCAGAACATACAAAGGTTCAGATCTTATGAAACACCTTAGCTGTATATCTTGTGGTAATGAACCAGCATGGTACATGGTTTGAGCATTGCACTATGAGCCTGGAGATCAAGCTTTGATTCCCCACTCAGCCATGGAAACCCACTGGGTAATCTTGGGTGCATCACATACTCTCAACCCCAGAAAAGCCTGTGATAGTTTTGCCTTAGGATCTCCGTAACTCAGAAACTATTCAAAGGTATGCAACAACAATAGTAAATGCTGTATATGATATCTTACATATAATCCAAAATGTAACAAAGTAACGTGCCCAGCGTTTGAAAAGTCTGTTTCCCCACCAAGAGGAGTGTTTATTGTGTACTTATGACTCCATATAATAAATAGCCTAAAAGACTAATAAGACCTGCTCATTCTCCCATATAAATATCCTGAGAAGTGTTGATAATGCCTGCTTGGACTATACTGTAATTTACGAGTTGGAAGGCTAGGTGACCAGATATTTATTTAGCTAAGAAATGGCAAAACAAAACAAACCTCCTTCCGTCAGTCTCTTCGTTTTAAGAGACATGGAGGAGGGGAACCATGCCTATTCCAATACAAAACAGAATTTTCAGGACAGAAATGTTATTTATAAGTTTTCTGCACAGAAGAAAAAACTATTTTATGTGCAAAAATG